>LT669789.1:22016667-22566956 GCA_900128785.1 Arabis alpina
GCAAACAAACGGAACACTCCGTTCTAAACATGCAAATCAAAACAATGCAAGCAAACAACCAAGTAATCAACCAGAATGATTACACACTAACACAACCAACTCTATATACAATGCAATCCAAATTTTAAGTCCAATATGGCCATGCGGTTCAGTCAGCCAACCCGGTCCAAAGTGATGTTCGAAGACACACAGTCAACAACACCGGAGTAACCTAACCGGAAAACTCCGAAGCTCCCTCTTGGAATCCACTACAGAGATCCCCCTAGAACTCTAATACACCGTCGTGTACCCCGGCCTTGGGCGCTACCCAAGTCATGCCAAGTGCACGGGGTAACTCCCCCCGCGTCTTCTCGGGTTATCGAACCGCTTAAACAGGGTAACATGCATCTACCCGATCACATGCAACCTAACAACAATGTCTCCTCCTAAGCAAAGTTCATCAACTTACGCTTGAGACAAACACGAATGCTTCTCACTAAGCATTCAACACACAAACAACAGCCATGCGATCTCATCATTACCCATGCTCAACCAAGACATAGGCTAGAGAATCCGCATACGCATGATACTATAACCACCAAAACCGCAATATACTTAACAAGTAATTGCACAACAACAATCAAACTCAATCATGCAAAACGATCACAATCACCCTTAGCAACAATTAAACATACGATGCTAAGAACCTCAGGAGTGATTCAAAAACAACATGAAAACAATCAGAACACTCCGATCTCAACGTGCATGCAACCAAATATTCACGAGTCTAAACATGCAAAGATAAAACCAAGCATGCAACTAAGAAAAACCCACGAATCTAGCATGCCACCGAACACAAATCCTACTACCGGGACTCACAATATAAATCCGAGGTTGGATAGAAACACCGCGAGCTTTCTTCCCACCGTGACTCATTTTACCTGAAGCTAAGGAGACACGACCTTTAGCACTCGGTTTACGGATCATAGGGAAAAACTCAAGGGATAACACTTAACTTACCGGGATCTACACGGAAATCCTGATTCACGGACTGAAACGCTACCTTAGATTCTCAAAACCGAGATCTAGCGGAAATTTAGCGGAGTTTTACTTAAGGAATCGAAACAAGGTGAAAACTAAGAGGGAAGAGGGGTATTTATAGGCTAGGCCGGCCCTAGAGGCGAGTCAACCTCTTGCTCCGAGTGCGGCTGCATGCGTGACACGTGGCTGACACGTGTCATCATGGCCGGCCAAGTGGCAACACGTGGCAACACGTAGCCGCTGACCACTCTCTCGCGACCTTCCTCATAAACCGATCCAACAACGAACTCCCGCGGTACGCGCAAACACACCGGTGATTACCCAAAATGGCCTAGCTCCCAAACTACTCGGGCAAACTTTAGTTTTCTTTGGCGAAAACTTGTCTTATTCCTTCCTCTATCTTTTACAAGTCAAAAATCCTCGAGGCCGGTGACTTGGAAAATTTGAGGTCGCGGCCGATTCCTAGGGATTTATCAGGGTTATGACACCCACCCCTCCTTATAAGAATTCGCCCCCGAATTCTCTAAGACCTTGAAGGTCCTGCTTCATCAACTCTTGGTGCGAAGAATTCTGGATACTTTTCTCTAAACTTGGCCTCATCTTCCCATTTTTCTGCTACCTTGCCGTTATGTCCCCACAAAACTCAAAGTTGCGGTACCGGTTGATTTCTTATTCTTCTGACACGTTCTTCTAGAATCTGGATGGGTCCTTCTGGAATAGGAAACTCAAGTTCCTCTGTCTGCGGTCGATTTGGGTCTGGAATATACTTCCTGAGTTGTGAGACACGAACGGTGTGATGAATACCCATATCTTCTGGTATTTGTAACTTATATGCCACTTCACCAACTCGATCCTCAATTGTGAAGGGTCCTCCTATGAATCGTCTTGAAAAATATCGGGTCTTGCGAATCGGTTCTTTCCCGTGGTCGCCGATATCTTTAGAACAACTTTATCTCCCACGTCGAATTTCAGGTCTCTCCTTCCCCTGTCTGCATACTTCTTCTGTCGATCTTGAGCTCTCTTCATATTCCTTTGGGCTATGATAATCTTGTTGTGCGCTTCCTGGACTAAGTCAGGTCCATACATCCGTCGTTCCCCTACTTCAGTCCAACATAACGGAGTTCTACACGGTCTCCCATATAATGCCTCATATGGTGACATTGCGATGTTGGCGTGATAACTGTTATTGTAGGAGAATTCCACTAAAGGCAGATACTGCTCCCAGTTTCCACCCCAATCCATGACGCATAATCGAAGCATATCCTCTAGTGTGCGAATGGTCCTTTCACTCTATCCATCTGTCTCCGGGTGGTAAGATGAGCTCATAAGAAGTTTAGTTCCTAACGATTGCTGAAGAGCTTTCCATAGTCTTGAAGTAAGTCTTGAGTCTCGATCAGAAACGATGCTAGCAGGTACACCCTGCAGTCTGACAACCTCAAGTAAGTACTTTTCTGCCCACACAAGTGCTCCATCTCCTGACTTCACTGCTACAAAACATGCGGTCTTCGTCAATCGATCAACAACTACCAGTACCGCGTCATTGGTTCGTCCTGGTGCGGTTGGAAATCCTGTTACCATATCCATCGCCACAGCTTCCCATTTCCATTCTAGAATTGGCAAGTTCTGAAGTAACCCTCCTGGTACTTGATGTTCCACTTTAGCTAGCTGACAGGTTCGACATTGAGCTACCTTTTGGGCGACTGCCTTCTTTATGCCTGGCCAATGGTAGTACTTCCGAATATCCCTATACATCTTCGTGCTACCTGGGTGAACACTAAGTCGAGTCGCATGAGCTAACCGTAGGATTTCGTCTCGTAATCCCTGTCCTTGAGGTACCGTTATCCTACCAAGTAGAACTAACGTTCCATCGGAAGCAACATGATATCCACTTACGTTTTGGTCCTCTCGACCATCCAACTCCTCGAAGATCTTTTTCAACTTGGGGTCCTTCCTTTGTTCCTCCCGAATTCTCTGAATGAGCCCTGCCTGATGAACTGCTTGCAATCCTACTGGTGTGTTCGAATCTTCTTCTCCCTCTAATAGCGCTAGCTTCACATTCTTTAGTTCTTCAGCCAAAGCGGCTAGATCTTTCTCGGTGTCCACATCGACTCTTCTTCGGCTAAGGGCATCAGCCACTACATTGGCCTTGCCTGGTTGATGTTTGATCTTAAGATCATAATCTGCCACTAACTCCATCCATCTATGCTGACGTGCATTCAACGTAGGTTGGGTGTATAAGTGCTTGAGACTTTCATGATCCGTAAATATTGACAGCTTAGTAAAATTTCATTCCTATTTTATCAGCGATGTCAGACTTTGGAGAGAACGAGATGGGAGGAGGTAACGAAGGGGGAAACCCAGAGGTTTTGATTGGTAATGGCGCAGGTGGACCACATGGAGCTCAGGGCGGGATGGATCCCGAATTCCAAGATGAGGTAAGTAGTGCCCATGTTCCGGTGCAGGAGAATCCTCCAGCACCAGATCCTGTGAACCCTGACCCTACCAGAGATCTCATTTACCAAATGTTGGATCGGATGAACCAACAACAAGTTGCTAGAGACGTTCATAATGCAGTCGAGCCTCGACCTGACTTCCTTCAGTTGGTAATGATGGTGAAGAATATGGGAACCAATCCATATTCTGGTGGCACCAATCCATTTGCAGCAGATGCTTGGCTACATAATCTTGAGAGGAATTTCGCCGCAACACGCTGCCCTGAAGACTTCAAGACATATGTGGCCGTGCACTATCTGGAGGAAGAGGCGATCAGCTAGTGGATCAGTGTCGAACCAAAGTATGGGGTTCTCAAGCCAACATGGTTAGAGTTCAATAGTAAGTTTGAGAGGAAATACATCCCATCTGAAGCCAGAGACAGACTGGAAGTGCAGTTCTTGGAGCTAAAGCAAGGTAACCGGAAGGTTAGAGACTATGAGGCAGAGTTCACCAAGCTTCGTCGTCATGTACGCTATGGACAAGGGGATGAGCAGCATATCATCCGCAGGTTCCTTAGAGGACTCAGACCAGAGTTAAGGAGTAGACTTCAAGTGGTGGAGTTTACGAGTTTGTCCCATTTGATGGAACGTGCTGTTAATGTAGAAGAAGGAATCAACGATGAACAAGAGGAGTTGCAACAACTGAAAACCGCCAAGATAGGAGAAGGAAACAAAGGTGTACAACCTGTTCCTCAGTTAGGAAACCGAGGAAGGCCCAACCAGAGAGGGAAACCCAACAACCGAGGAATGAGTCGAGGTGGTGGGGGAAGTCGTGGAACGCCTTCCACGGACTCACAGCGTGTGTGCTACAACTGTGGGAAGGTTGGACATGTCCAGAGGGATTGTTTCCTACTAAGACAAGCAATACCTGCTCTAACCGTCTCTTGTTTCGCGTGCGGAGAATTGGGTCACTACGCCATCGCATGCCCGCATAGGTACCCCTCGTCTACGGGAAAAGGGAAGACAACAATGGGTTCAACACCAAAAACACGTGGAGAAGAACCAGCATCCAAGAGGCAAGCAGTAGATCGTGTGTATAACCTAGAAGTAGTGAATGACCTTAAACCTACTGGCCCCTCAAAAGGCCTCATTTCAGGTACGTCGGGTTCTAACTACTTGACTTGTTGACTGATTGCTTGATTGTGTGTTGCTTGCTTGTAACGCCCCCGGTCACTAAGGACGAGCCCAGCGACCCGAAGCGGTACTTACTACAACGAAAATAGTCGGACCAAGTTACTAGAACCCATCTAGCATCCTAAGTCCAACCGTTCTCGAGTAGTTTACCCATCTAAAGTGATCCTAAGGCTTCTCAACCCGAATCAAGTTAGACGGTTAGTTCGTCCGGACTAGACTAGTATCATTTAAAACTCAACGATTACTCAAAATACTTCCATACATAAATACTTAAGTTCAAAAGATACATTCAAAGTCTTACGAGCCGGCACGAGCCTAGATGCTCAAAACAGTTTTAACCGTAACAACAACAACCAAAACATAATTTTACAAAAAGGCAAAAGCAAACTACCGCTGGTTTTTCCTAAGTCTTTGAGGTGCTCCCCGAGGTCTACCCGCTATTGTCACCTGCAAAACAAGTAGAGTCATAACTAATCAAAGATTACTTAGTGAATCCAGGCTTCTAACGGACTAAGCATATCCCAGTCCCCAAACCACATTAGAATAACAACAACAAACTCACAACAATCACACGCAAACACACAATAATCAAGACCACACTAAATGCAATGCAATCCAAATTTTATGTCCAATATGGCCATGCAGTTCAGTCAGCCAACCCGGTCCAAAAGTGATGTTCGAAGACACACAGTCAGCAACACCGGAGTCCCCTCCCCGGAACTCCGAAGCTCCCTCTTGGAACCCACTACAGAGATCCCTCTAAGAACTCTAATACACCGTCATGTACCCCGGCCTTGGTCGCTACCCAAGTCATGCCGAGTGCACGGGGTAACTTCCCCCGCGTCTTCCCCGGGTTGTCGAACCGCTTAACAGGTTAACATGCATCTACCCGATCACATGCAAAACCTAAACAACAATATCTCCTCCTAAGCAAAGTTCACCAACTTGCTTGAGACAACCATGAATGCTTCTCACTAAGCATGCAACACACAAACCACAACCAAACGATCTCATCATTACCCATGCTCAACTAAGACATAGGCTAGAGAATCCGCATACGCATGATACTATAACCACCAAAACCGTAATATACTTAACAAGTAATTGCACACCAACAATCAAACTCAATCATGCAAAACGATCACAATCACCCTTAGCAACAATTAAACATACGATGCTAAGAACCTCAAGAGTGATTCAAAAACAACATGCAAACAATCGGAACACTCCGATCTCAACGTGCATGCAACCAAAGATTCACGAGTCTAAACATGCAAAGATAAAACCAAGCATGCAACTAAGAAAAACCCACGAATCTAGCATGCCACCGAACACAAATCCTACTACCGGGACACAATTCAAATCCGAGGTTGGCTAGTAACACCGCGAGCTTTCTTCCCACCGTGACTCGTTTTACCTGAAGCTAAGGAGATACGACCTTTAGCAATCGGGTTACGGATCATAGGAACAAATCAAGGGTAACGTTTAACTTACCGGAATCTACACGGAAATCCTGATACACGGACAGAAATGCTACCTTAGATGCAAAAAACCGAGATCTAGCGGAAATTTAGCGGAGTTTTGCTTAAGGAATCAGAACAAGGTGAAAACTAAGAGAGAAGAGGGGTATTTATAGGCTAGGCCGGCCCTAGAGGCGAGTCAGCATCTTGCTCTGTGTGTGGCTGCATGCGTGACACGTGGCTGATGTCAGCGTGGCCGGCCAAGTAGCAACACGTGGCAACACGTAGCCGCTGACCACTCTCTCGCGACCTTCCTCACAAACCGATCCGACAACGAACTCCTGCGGTACGCGCAAACACACCGGTGATTACCCAAAATGGCCAAGCTCCCAAACTACTCGGGCAAACTTTAGTTTTCTTTGATGAAAACTTGTCTTATTCTTTCCTCTATCTTTTCCAAGTCAAAAATCCTCGAGGCCGGTGACTTGGAAAAATTGAGGTCGCGGCCGATTCCTAGGGATTTATCAGGGTTATGACACCCACCCCTCCTTATAAGAATTCGCCCCCGAATTCTCTAAGACCTTGAAGGTCCTGCTTCATCAACTCTTGGTGCGAAGAATTCTGGATACTTTTCTCTAAACTTGGCCTCATCTTCCCATTTTTCTGCTACCTTGCCGTTATGTCCCCACAAAACTCAAAGTTGCGATACCGGTTGATTTCTTATTCTTCTGACACGTTCTTCTAGAATCTGGATGGGTCCTTCTGGAATAGGAAACTCAAGTTCCTCTGTCTGCGGTCGATTTGGGTCTGGAATATACTTCCTGAGTTGTGAGACATGAATGGTGTGATGAATACCCATATCTTCTGGTATTTGTAACTTATATGCCACTTCACCAACTCGATCCTCAATTGTGAAAGGTCCTATGAATCGTCTTGACAACTTATCGGGTCTTGCGAATCGGTCCTTTCCCGTGGTCGCCGATATCTTTAGAACAACTTTATCTCCCACGTCGAATTTCAGGTCTCTCCTTCCCCTGTCTGCATACTTCTTCTGTCGATCTTGAGCTCTCTTCATATTCCTTTGGGCTATGATAATCTTGTTGTGCGCTTCCTGGACTAAGTCAGGTCCATACATCCGTCGTTCCCCTACTTCAGTCCAACATAACGGAGTTCTACACGGTCTCCCATATAATGCCTCATATGGTGACATTCCGATGCTGGCGTGATAACTGTTATTGTAGGAGAATTCCACTAAAGGCAGATACTGCTCCCAGTTTCCACCCCAATTCATGACGCATAATCGAAGCATATCCTCCAGTGTGCGAATGGTCCTTTCACTCTGTCCATCTGTCTCCGGGTGATAAGATGAGCTCATAAGAAGTTTAGTTCCTAACGATTGCTGAAGAGCTTTCCATAGTCTTGAAGTAAGTCTTGCATCTCGATCAGAAACGATGCTAGCAGGTACACCGTGCAGTCTGACAACCTCAAGTAAGTACTTTTCTGCCCACACAAGTGCTCCATCTCATGACTTCACTGCTACAAAACGTGCGGTCTTCGTCAATCGATCAACAACTACCAGTACCGACCAGAAGAACAAGCTGATAAAATAGGAATGAAATTTTACGAAGCTGTCATGTTTCAAAACAGAAAGAGGGAATGATGAAATGTTGTTCTTAACAACAAACACCACACTCAACATGCAAGATAAATCACAACACACTTAGCAACAAACAAACATAAAATGCTAAGAACCTAGGAGTGATTCGCTAACAACATGCAAACGAACGGAACACTCCGTTCTAACATGCAAAGCAACCAAAACTATCATGCATGCAAACGAAACTAACAAGCAAGCAAGGCAACGGAACTAAAGATGCATGCAAGCGGAACTAACTTGCAAAGCAACGGATCTAGCATGCAAAGCAAACGGAACTAGCAAGCAAGCAAAACGAAACTAACATGCATGCAACAATTAAAGCAACACAACAATCAAGAAACGTGTGTGTTCGACTCATCAACACACGACAAGCATCACCGCACTCACACAATACCACAATCAAACCAAACCACAATAACTTAACAAGCAAATGCACCACAAACAAACCATGCTACAGAACACAAAACCTACTACCGAGACGGTACTTACCACAACGAAAATAATCAGACCGGGTCACTAGAACACATCAAGTAACCTACGTCCAACCGTTCTCGAGTGTTTTACCCATCTAAAATAGTCCTAAGGCTTTTCAACCCGGACCAAGTTAGATGGTTAGTTCGTCCGGATTAGACAAATACCATGGACACTCGTAAATCTTGGGGAAAAACCTTTCTTATTACTTAACATATAAATGTTATTCAAAGGATTACAAAATCATATAATGTGGGATCCCGAGTCAAAATCATACATATTAAATACTATACCATTTTACAATTGCAACGCAAACTACACCGAGGCCTAACGTCCGTTTCCCCACTAAGGCTTTCCCCGACTACTGGTTACCTGTAACAAATAGAGTGGGATGAGTAATCTAATATTACTCAGTGAGTACGGCTCCCCTAACATGCAATAAATAAACCTACCCAAACCCAAAATAACAAACAACACACAACAAGCAATCAAGCAAGAATTGAACAACAAGGCATCTAACACAAGATGCAACCACAACAATGAACCAAACAAGCAAGCAATCAAGACAATGCAAGCAAACAACCAAGTAATCAACCAGAATGATTACACACTGACACGACCAACTCTATATGCAATGCAATCTAAATTTTAAGTCCAATACGGCCATGCGATTCAGTCAGCCAACCCGATCCAAAGTGATGTTCGAAGACACACTGTCAACAACACCAGAGTCGCCTCCCCGGAACTCCGAAGCTCCCTCTTGGAACCCACTACAGAGATCCCTCTGAGAACTCTAATACACCATCGTGTACCACGGCCTTGGGCGCTACCCAAGTTATGCCGTGTGCACGGGGTAACTCCCCCCGCGCCACAATCGTATACCACGGCCTTGGGCGCTACCCAAGTTATGCCGTGTACACGGGGTAACTCCCCCCCGCGTCTTCCCCGGGGTGTCGAACCGCTTAAACAGGTTAACTTACATGCATCTACCCGATCACATGCAAAACCTAAACAACAATATCTCCTCCTAAGCAAAGTTCACCAACTTGCTTGAGACACACACGAATGCTTCTCACTAAGCATTCAACACACAAACAACAACCAAGCGATCTCACCATTACCCATGCTTAACCAAGACATAGGCTAGAGAATCCGCACACACACAACACCACAAACAACAAAACCGCAATAACTTAACAAGCAAAGCAACCGAAACTATCATGCATGCAAACAAAACTAACAAGCAAGCAAGGCAACGGAACTAAAGATGCATGTAAGCGGAACTAACATGCAAAGCAACAGATCTAGCATGCAAAGCAAACGGAACTAGCAAGCAAGCAAAACAAAACTAACATGCATGCAACAATTAAAGCAACACAACAATCAAGAAACGTGTGTTCAACTCATCAACACACGACAAGCATCACCGCACTCACAGATTTGGCTAGAAAGCTAACGGCACCGATGACCCGATCAACGCCTAGATCCCTGGATCTTGAGCCTAAGAACACGGATCTAAACTTAGATAAAAAAACTTAGGAAAACGAACTTTGGATCTAAGACGAAAAGCTTACCACCAACCATAAGCTACCCACGAGTTTTCCCCACAAACTCACGGAAGAACTACCCACAAAGCTCCCCACGAACTAGAAAATCAAGGACTTATGCTAAGAATAATTTTAGAACGGTTTTGGTAGCATAAGGGTAAAGGAAACGGAAATGGATGAAAAACTAAGAGGAAAATGAGGTATTTATAGGCTAGGCCGGCCCTAGAGGCGAGAGTGTTAGAACCCATACGTACCTTTGCTGGGATCTTAACAAGATCATGAAGGTTTAGGTTCCTAATTCTAAGGGATCACTTTCTCCAAAGGCGTTGCACAAGAAAACTCTAACCTTTCACCACGCCCGATGATTGTCTCCACGACTTACCTTCATTTACTCCGCAAGGATAATGGTGTCCACGCCTTACCTCCATTCTTCTTGCATTCCACCATCTGCATCGAACACAAGGTAAGACCTAACCCCACCTACCCATACTATACATCAGACGTACCAGTTTATCCTAATTCCAATTGCGACTCTCTTTGACTCAAATAAACATTTGAAAACACGAGTCCCTTAAGCATGAACAGAACCATGCTCTGATACCACCTTGTAAACTAAAAGATTACTACATCTATATACTAAAAGTACATGTTCATCGATACATCTCGGAGCTATAAGAGCACCTTATGTTTTCTACTAAATTACTCCTTTAAATATATTTTTATGGATGGATGTTCGGGTAACCATTCGGATTTTGGACTGTTATTTTGGGTTTCAAATTTTCGGTTATACAAATATAATATCCACATGGTATTTTGAAAATTTGGATTGGTTTCGGTTTGGTTCTTATCGTATTCGGAACGGTTTCAATTATTTGTAAAAAAAAACAAAAAATATCCGCATTTTTTTAGTTGAAATTTGAATATTTTCGGATTTTTTACATAAAATTTCAAAAATTACTCGAAATATTCACAATTACCCGAATTTTTGGATTTGATTTTTATTAGTTGTTACAGGAATTATCCAAAAATACATGATAAAATATCAAAAAACAAATTATAAAATCCAAATACTATAGATAAATTGGTTATTTTTATCCGAATGTAATTTATAATATTCGAAATAGCAAAAAAATAATAAAAATTATCTAAAATAGATGAACATATCCGATTTTAAATCTAAATTTCTTTAGTTTAATTTATGTTTTAGGTAATTCAGGAATCCATTCGTGTTTGAATTTGGTTTTTCAGTTATAGTTATTGAGAACCCATTAGGGTATTTTAGAGAGTCAGTTTCAGATTCGGATTTTTTGCCTATCCCATTTTTCTTTTTGTTTAAAATATTCAAAAGGGATAATTTGCCCAAAAACCCAAAAAAAAATTATAATTAGCCAAGTAACCAAAATGACCATGCGTGGGTTTTTAAATTTTGTTTTCTTCCATTTTTACAAGAAAAAAAATAATTATTTGTTACCCTTGTTCCTTTCCGACATTTATGTAGCTCCGAAACCCTAAACCTCAGATTTGTTAGCTTACGTCACTCTCCAATGGAGCCTCAAGCTCAAACGGAAGCTCCAGGTTTCGTATACGATACACTCACCGCACTTTCTCTCTCAGATTCGAATCAATCTCCGGCAACTAATGACGATTCTCACCTCTACTCTGTTTTCCGCAACGAAATCTCCGATCTCAGCGTCGATACCACGCCGATGGTATCAGAAACAGTGGATTTCTTCTCACTTGACGTCGATACCGGTACGAATGATAACAGCGGCGGATTTGTGGTGTCGAAGAAGAAGAATAGGAAACGGAAGAAAGATGAAGCAGCTGAAGAATCTAGATTAGAAAGTAATTGGTTTAGTGAGAATAGTTTTTCCAAAATCCCAATGCTTCAGTTGCATAAAGGTTGGTCCTTTACTAGTTTAACTTCTTATTGATTCGATTGCTTTAGCTTAGTGTTGCTGGATAGTATTTGAACGGAACAAACTTGTTGAGAAGCTTTGATATTGGTGTTGCTGTTGCAGAAATAGTGGATTTCTGTGAGTTTTTGATGCCAACTGATGAAGAGAAATCGATGCGTGATGAAGCAATGGATGGTGTTACAAGTGTTATTCAATATATCTGGCCCCATTGCAAGGTACAAACCTTTGATACATCAAGCTTGCTCTCTTAAGCATCCTTCATTTTCTAATTCCGGATTGTTCTTTGTTGCAGGTTGAGGTTTTTGGATCATACAGGACGGGACTTTATCTCCCTACAAGTGACATTGATGTATGTGTAATCTTTTGCGTCTTTTGTTTGGTTGATTATTTGATAGCAATTTACAAGAATAACGAAGTTTGATGTAACTTAACAAAGGTCTTACAGCTTAAACACAATAATCATCTCAATCAGCCTTATCACCTAGATACTTGCCTCATAGTCTAGAGATACTCTTTATTCAAGGCAATACTGTTTGGAGGTTCTGTGTTTTGAAGACAATTCTCTTATCTTATTTTTTTTACATTGGGCTGTATATGAAGGTAGTCATTTTGGAATCAGGTATCACAAATCCTCAACTAGGTCTACGAGCACTCTCCAGGGCATTGTCACAAAGGGGAATTGCAAAGAATATTTTGGTATGTGTGACTTTCTTTTATAACATGGCAGTATCTCAGAGAGACCTTGTCTCATAGTTAGCTCTCTGACTGTACAGGTGATTGCTAAGGCTCGTGTACCAATTATCAAATTTGTTGAGAAGAAAAGCAATATTTCATTTGATCTAAGGTTATTATTTTCCCATTTACCTTCTAGCTTCCCTTTCACATTTTGTCTGCTATTTTCTTAAATAGATTGTAGGCAGATTGAATTCGTTGCAATTTTTGAAGGAACTTTGAATATGTAGCTTACTGAATATCCTCAACAAAAGCTTTGTGGTTTCTGCTTGATAAGAAAGCTATGTAATTGCAGCAAATATATACTCACGTATGACTTTGTGAATGGATAATGTGAATTTCGCTAGTATGGCTTATTAAGTTTGGCACTGGGTTTGCAGTTTTGATATGGAGAATGGACCAAAGGCAGCTGAGTTTATACAGGTTTGCGATAGTTTATATATAATTCGCTCGTCTTTATTCCACCGATAGATCTGCTCTTGTTGGTTATCTGTTTATCATATCGTTTCTATGTAATCTCATGATAAAGTTTTGATTCTTTTTCAGGATGCTGTATTAAGGTTGCCTCCTCTACGACCATTGTGTCTAATTTTGAAAGTATTTCTACAGCAGAGAGAACTCAATGAGGTTTGGAGATAGTCTGTTCTTTTTAATATACAGATCATTTTTCTTTAGTGTCAAAGATTTAAAAATCGTCTTTAATGTGTGTTT
This sequence comes from Arabis alpina, assembly GCA_900128785.1. Lineage (NCBI taxonomy): Eukaryota > Viridiplantae > Streptophyta > Magnoliopsida > Brassicales > Brassicaceae > Arabis > Arabis alpina. Next base: position 22,029,811 of record LT669789.1, read on the forward strand.
GCAGGTGTACAGTGGTGGAATTGGTTCATATGCACTTCTAGCAATGCTCATTGCATTTCTCAAGGTAAAGTGGTTTCTTTACTTTCACATGCCAGATAGTTCACTTTCAAGAAAAAAGACATCTCTAAATTGGACATTTTTTAATACCTTTGATTCTTTTATGAAACAGTATCTCAAAGATGGTCGAAGCCCACCAGAGCATAACTTGGGAGTTCTACTGGTATGTTTTTGTCATTGCAACTTGAAGCTTTTGATTGTACTGGCTTCATTTGTTAGCTAAAGCATATCTTTTCTTATTGTAGGTAAAATTCTTTGATTTTTATGGTCGAAAACTAAATACCGCAGATGTCGGTGTATCTTGCAAAATGGGAGGTTCTTTCTTTTCAAAGTACAACAAAGGGTTTGCATAACCGACACTAAAGAGATTATCTACTTGATTCTCATATTAATTATCTAAATCCAAACTCCCTGAAACATCTACATCTGTGTCTGCAGTTTCGCGAACACAGGCCGTCCAGGGCTCATCTCTATCGAGGATCCGCAGGTCAGCTCCGAGCTCTAGCTTTGTATAAACTATATACTTATTATTTATCTGAAAAAAGGTTAACCTAGTTTTATCTGTTTATGTTGAATAACCAGACTCCTGATAATGATATTGGGAAGAACTCATTCAACTACTTTCAGGTTCTATTCACTTGTCCAATTTACTCAACAAAGTAAGATGATTTGATTATATACTCATAAAGACAGTTTCATTATATACAGATTCGATCAGCATTTTCAATGGCTTTATCTACATTAACAAACACAAAAGCGATTCTAGCTTTAGGACCAAACCGAAGCATCCTCGGCACAATAATCAGACCAGACCGGATTCTCTTAGAGCGCAAAGGCGGGAAAAACGGGGACGTCACTTTCAACAGCTTGCTTCCTGGAGCAGGAGAGCCATTACCCATGTCGACTAATGACGGGCTTTCCTGCAATTGGCAGCTTGAAGAAGACGAAGAAGGTTCGTTCCCAAGAGGGAATACTACGAATGGGGACATAACTCCTGGTAATCAATGGAAAGACTCGTCTCAAAAGAAGAAGAAGAAGAAGACTAAGAAGAGCAAGAGTAAGAATGTGGATGAAGATGAAAAAGGTACGAGTTCGAAGAAAAGACGACGGCAAGTTAAGCCTGAATTTAGCTGGAGCTACTGAGAAAAGCTCCATTGATGGGTACGAGTGTAAATTATAATTTGGTAAAAACAGAATTATAATGTCTAAATTAGTAATTTACCATCAGTTTTGAAGTAGGGTCTAAATGTTAAAGAATGTTATGCAACAAATTTAGTTATTAATTTAAATTCTGTTTACCATTCGTTAGTTTTTTGGTTGTTCAGTTATATTAAGATTAGCGTAATCCAATTTTTTTATGAATTATTAAAGCTAAGCTAAAAGACGAAGAACAAGACCTCATATTCAATTTTTTGATGAAGTTAATTTTTTTCTGTACATGGACCTTGCATCATGTGTTTTGTCATAAGTTCAAACCCTTGTGGGTCTTTTCTTTGAAAAGAGAGTTCAATTTGAAATGATTGCATCCACCTGAACAAGTTGCAATTCTACTAATGAAGTGAATTGTTCAAATGAATAGAAATCCATATTCAAAACGTACTAGATAATCATCTTAATATAGGTAGGGTCGAACCACTAAGAGGAAATGAGCTAACACACTAAACTATAAAGATTCTAAAATTAAGCGAAGAAAAATAGATTTTCTTTTCTTTTGTAGTTTACTAAAATCATAATTGCATAAAGGAAATAGACAGAGACATAAGTACATAAGCTAGTTATGATAAAGGCAAAAAAAATGAATAAATAAGAGAAATGGATTCACTTCTTAGTGAAGAACAATGGATCAGTGGCCAAGTAATTGATAAATGGAGCTCAACAACTAATCAATTGTGTAAGACAATTAATAAAACTCAATTCTAGAATCACCTCAACATCAACTTTCATTAGCTAGAAAGAAAAACTAATATGAGATTGATTTAAACATATTTCGGACGAAAAATAATTTATGATCTAGATTTGAGTGATGAAGTAAAACATTTTTTTCCCTTAATGCTTATCCAAGCTCAGTCTGCTTCAAACCACATAAAAAACAATGGATCAAATGAAAATGCACAATACCTATTCATAAACTCTAAAATGTTAATCTAATCTAAATTAATCTAAAATAATCTAAAATATACCTAATGATATGCAAATGTGATGTAAAATATGGGAATAATTAAAGGAAAACTAATCCTACAAATATGCAAAATATAATGACATCATCATCTCTCGAGGGCTTGGTGTTTTGGTCTATGTATAAACCACAATAACATATGCAAAATCGAGTGTAGTATGTTAATATTCTATGTTTCCAACATGTTTTTTCATGTTATTTACATATGTTTTGTATCGTTTTCATTCTCAAATATGGTTGTTTTGAGCTATGCATAATCTACATTTAGAATTTGTACATGCGGTGTATGGTTTGAAGAAAGGCCCTTTCTTAAAATATTCGAGCATTTGGTTCAACTTCATTTTGAAAACTCGGCACTCAATATCAAGTATATCATTCGGAGATGCACCACCATACGCTGCTCAATTTATCTTTTAATGTTGTCCAATTTTGATGCATTACAACGGTTTGTGAAAAATGCATCAACGATTGTATATAACATTTGCAATTGTAAACACAGACAACATGCGTAATGGGACCATGGCTTGTGTCTTGTGGACAAGGCCCTTACTAGATATTCGTACTTACAATAACCAATAGAAATTGATTTCTAAACTTAAATTGAAATTTGAATAGGCCACACGACATTTATATGTGCCTTTTATTTTTTGAGAAAATCAATGTAATGTAGAGTAGCAAATTTATTAGTCAACAATGTACCCTCTTTTCTTACAAAATGTTTGTCAACTTTATGCCGACGATATGTTATAAAATATATTTGTCGAATATTGTATGAATATAAGACTATGGATAATTTTTGGAAAACAGTTGATTTGTTTACTGATGGTGATCTTGGTCTATCCAATTCATATGACCATGCAATCATGTATTTTGTTACAAGTTCAAACCTTTAAGGATCTTTGATTTGACAAGGGAGTTCATCTGAAATGTGCATGTAAGATGTTTTGGTTTTTATGTCCAACCAACAATAGCAAATGTGCATGTAGATGTAGAACTCTATTATGGGGAGAAATACAAAACTAGTGTAAAATGTTAATATTCTGTGTTTCAACATGTTTATATTTATGTTATATACGTATGTTTTGCATCGTTTTCATTTTAGAATATGTAGGTTTTGAACTATGCATAATCCACATTTAGAATTTATAACATATGTGCGGTGTATGGTTTGAAGAATGTCTATTTCTTTAAATCTTTGAGCTGAAGTTCTTTCTTTTAGATTTGATATCTAATTCGGATTCCATTGTTTCTACACTTGTGTCTTCCGATGGGAACTTTTAGCCTCACTACGAACTATAATATGCAATCTCATTTCTATACTCGCTCCAGCTTCAAATGTTGGCAAAGTCTCAACTTGTAACCGCCATCTCTCTAAATCTATGAGTTTGTTTTCTCGTGTTTTGTGACATAATGGAAGGAAAATACTTGACACACTCATTCCTCTAGTCAATATTGTTATGCTAGACATGTATTGCTTTTGTTTCCATTTCATGGAGTTTAGTTTCCTCCCAAATTTCTCTCTTGTTTCGAATGGTCTTACTGCTGGGAGTAAGGAATCTCGATCGGGCTGTCAAGATGCTAAGAATTTACCTTCTTCAAATGCTCTTTAACGGATACAATTTTGGATGAGATATTGAATTTATCTATATCCCTTGTTCGACCAATATGTTGATCATTGTTTAAGTATTTTCAGCTATTTTTAGTTTTGTTGTATCTTTTTAGTGGAGGTTAATTCTTATGTTGTTTTAATGAAATTGTTGGACAAACAAGAAAAGAGACACTTGCAATCGCAAATTCTACATATTTAAACCAAAATAAATAAATTCTACAACAAACACTGGAGGAGAACCAACTAAGCTTTTAAAGATGGACAGAACCATTTGGTTAAGTGTGAATTAGACCCAGACCGAGAATAGTAAACCGGTAGAGAGAGCGAGTCAGACTCACATCAACGCGGGAAAAAGAAAGCCCCCACATGATAGAATAATTAACTTAGTCAACATTTCTTATAGCACACCACACACTGCTTGAATTATTGACCATACACGCTTTGGCAAAGATACTGTACCTTCCAATATACAATGCAACCCAAAATAAGAATCATCGTGAGTTAAAAACCACAGAAATCTTTCTCTTTAAACTCAACACATTTTTCGTGTCAAAATCAAGCGAAAAGCCGATGATGGTCTATAGACGAGTGCGCGCGGTAGCAGTAATTCAAGGAGAGAACATCGATAAGCAGAATATGAGCTAGGATTTGGTAAAATGTTAAAATCTTTTCATTGATTATTATCAAACTAATTCTCTTGTGCTTTAGTAAAAGAAAGAAGTATGTTCAAATGAATAAGAAGATACAATTGTCCCATATCTTTATACAGGATTATTCAACCAAACCAAAACTAAACAAAAATTGATCAAATTCAAAGCATCCTTTAGAAGCTTCAACCATCATCATCTCTGCAGAATCAGCAAACCACATTCATGATTTGAGTAATCGTAATCGTAATCGTTAAAAATCATACCTTTACATTCTCTGTTGCTTCTGGAACCTTGTAGATATCTTGAGTAATTTCAGTAGTAAAATAAAAAGCTGGATACAACATCTGTATAACCATAAGAAACAACAAGAATGAGAATCAGAACAGTTAACAGAATCGGGTGATTTCGAGACTTACATGGACTTGTTTCTGAATCGTTCTGAGTCGTTTCTTAGGTCGTCTCGGTGGTCTATGACCCATCATCTCAATGTAATCATCTTCAATCTCTTTCTTCGTTAACGTCGACACGAATTTCGCCTTTTCTTTCTTCGACGAATTCACTCTCTTCTCTTCAACAATCCCTAATCCCTCTGTAATCGGAGCAGCTCTTCTCTTTCTTAGATTCCATGGTGAAGAAACCTCTCTCTTCTTCTTCTCCGGTGATTCTAATTGCTCTTCTTCGTAGGTTAAAGCTTGTTTTCTGAACATCGATTCGGTCATCTTATCAGCAACCGTTTTAAGATCCGACATCATCTTCTCTCTAAACTCTTCGATCCCTTCCTCCGATGATCTTCGATTCCGATTGCTACCGGTGGAGGAATCGATCTTCATACATCTAAGATTCCGGTGACTACCCCACTTTAACTTCGGGAGAGAGAAATTGTGAAGACTCTTCTTCGATCTCCTCGCCGTCGCCATGTAGTCTCCTTCACCAGGAAACACCATTGATTGAAAACAAAAAGCTCTGTATCTTCTTCTTCCTTCGCCGGAGAAAACTCAAATTGAATCGGCGATTTCTACTTTCTTTTGGTTCGCAAGAGTTTATTTATATACGACTTGTTTTTGGATATTTCGATGTGGAATGATTTTGAGAGTATGCTAAAATGCACGCTGGGTTCTTGATGGTTGATTGTATTCATCTCTCATCGTAGCCATCAATTTATTAAACTCTTTTAAAGAATCGTGGCCTTTTGTTTGGGCCTTTACCGTTACAAATTTAGACTTAGGAATGTGAAATTTAGTCTTTACTGAGGGATCTCATTTTCATACATCACATTTCTAGTAAAGGTAATTGGATTCAAAATTCATTATGTACATTGAGATAACCAAGTATTGGTCTCAAGTCTCAACTAAAGATAATGAACTTGTTAAGTCTTTTTTACTCAAACAACATTAGAATACTTTCGGTAAACATTAAGTAATGGTCTCAACTCAAGATATTTGTTTTTCTGTAAAACTTGAAAAACTAGGTGAAACAAAATTAGTTGATAATCGAATGTTAGTTGACGAACGACTATATTGAACATTTACTTAGTTACGCCAAGGTTTCATATGAGATAATTTCATAATTACATGACCTACGAGATAACCGTCATGATCTATGGGTGTCTAGCGTTTAGGTGAATTCTTTCATTTTTATTAACATTTCAAAATGGTTACGATGATGAACTTTGGTTAAAACAGTGATCTTTACTTTGAACTGATCCAAGCCTTTTTCCGCCTATAACCGATTGTTCCATCCTCTTAACTGCAACCGCTGTTCCATAGAGGCATTGTACCCTTGTACAGTAGAGCATTGAACTAGTCTCCAGGAAAATTGAAAACTTATCACTCCTTATCAGCTTTTTACCCTAATTTTTTCAAAAGAAGAAAGATCGAGTAACAAAATTTCACCCAAATCGTATTTTCACCTCTATCCTCACGCTTAGACTCGTGTAACGGAATAACAGACTTGCAATTTTGTTGCCCTGGCTCTGTTTTGTCGAATTGAAAATTAACTGGCAAACCTCTTCGTCTTGGTAAGCAATTCGAGAAAAGAAGCAAACTTGAACCCAAAATATTTTCAATTTAAAAATGTGGCATTATTTATGATACACTTTACAAAATACATTATTTTATCTATTACTACAACTGTTACTAAAATTTCGAAAAAAACTAAGGTGAAAAATATAAGCAAAACAAAAAGTTTATCATTGAGATTGTGGTTTTGGTAGCCTAATTTTTTTTATTTTTTTTCCCATATAGAAAGAAAGTAGGGTTAGTTTGCAGAGTAACTATATTAGACAACTTAATAAAGAATACTAGGGGTTATCACGCGCATGCGATTGAAATTTATTTCAAAATATTTCAGCAAAAATGTTTTTAGTAATTATTTTCTTCTACTAATGTTGATTTCTATTAGTGTTGATGTGTACTTCACACTGCATAATCTTTTAGTTCTAGTTTTGTATAAATGGTCCTTCATAGTATATCATCAAATATCAAACACGAAAGCAAATGCGAATAGATTTATTGATTATTTTGTATATTTTTTCTAAAATTTATTTTATTTTTACTATTTTCCTTCACGATCACAATTCATTTATCGATTACAAATACATTTTCAACTTAAGTTATTTAGTGTACCGTAAATTTTGTTAATTACCAACCAAACTCACTCTCTTTTGGGTAGTTTGATTTCTTTGCTTATTCCTTTCTGTATTTTTTTCCTTGAGATATATTTATCCTTATTCGTCAACCTAATTCATTGAGTGAGTTATAATACAAACTTTGAAAAGATAATAATTTTTTGCACATAATTCCTAATATCAAAACCATTACATTTTTATTCTTAACTCGTTCAAATCACATTACACCAATTCACTCTCTATCTAGTAAGGATTTGAGATACGGTGGAGGAAATAGCGATTGAGATTGTCATCAGATTCTCTGTAATAGCCAGAAATTTGTAAACGTTGATTATCATATTTTAAGATATATATGAAGAAAAGAGTGTTTATGAAGAGCGTTGAAACTGAAAAATCATAAATATGATTCAGTATTTGTAAAAGTTGTTGTAAAAGGCTGAAGCGTGAAAACTCTAAGAAGGAAGACGAAAAGTATGTAAAAGAGGAACTCAAAGCGTTGGGAAAAAAAACCTTGCTTACACTTCTTATGGTGTATTGGCGTGGTTGACGTGTCACTCAAATTGAAAGAGCCATTGCTTTTTCATATTGTAGATATGTAATTGTCTCTTATATGATCAATACTGAAATATCTTCTTCTTTTTTTATCACTTTCATGCGTTCATAAAGCAAGGGCTTTAGGCGCCAGCTTTTATAAATATTTTAAGGGCACCAAATTTCGTAAAAGTTCATTTGGTGTAGTGGTATGAGATTTTATTCTATCATCACCATGACGGCGGTTCGAAACTCCTCATTTACTATTCTTAAAAAAAAAATATTTCTAATCACTAAATTAAAAGACAAAAGAAATATCATTAATACTAAAAAAGTAAAAACAAAAGATATTATTAACCTCAGACGGTTCCTCTTCTACTTCTCCAAATCTTCGTTCCAGGCCAAATTCCGGCGAAACACCACCGATCTCTTTTATATTCTGTCAATTTCAACCGGTTTTTCTTTTGCCCACCACATGATTGATTTTGCCTATGTGAGATCTCTTGTTTCATAGCTTGTTTTCTTTCAATTGTGTTAATCATTGCTCTATTCTTCTTTATTATGTTGTTCTGTTCTTCTTTTGTTTAATAAAAGTTTATACCCTTGTACAAACTTGCAGGTTTGTTTATTGAAGATTGCTGACTTGTTGTGATTCGTGAAGCTTGTGGTTTCTCAATTCTCATACAAAGTTAGTGACCTTTTTCATATGGCTTTTTTATATATTTGTTTATTCCTGATTTCTTAGACTTGAATGATCTTTACTCGAATAATTTGAGCTACTCAAGCTAACAACAGTTAAAAATTTACCCATTTATTTTATGTAGGAACATGCCGCCCGCAGGAAGAATTAGAATATAACCAAGTGGAAATCAAAATAGAAAGAGAAAGCAAAGACAAGATGAATCAGTGAATTCCCAAACCAATAATATGTTCATGTATGTGACAAGAACTAAACCTTCTGGGATTAGTGAGCCTTCTGGTTCTAGTCGTAGAGCTGAGATAAGTAAGGAAGATGAAGAGCTTGTTACTGCTGAAGAAGATGTTGATGAACTTGTTGGAGATAAAATAGATGAACCTGTTGGAGATGAGAATAGAGAACAGTTTGAGAATGAAAACAGGGAAGAACAAGAGAAAGAACAATTTGAGAATGAAAACATGGAAGAACATGAGAAAGTTGATGACATCAAAGGTCTTCACGAGAATGTGGATATGGATGATATTGGAAACTGGGGAAAGATCTATCAGAGAATGATAGATTTTTTGGTTGAAAAAGGACCACCGACTCGACCACCGGCTAGTTATGTTTTTGAGAGAGATGAGAATGATAGGTGTTTCAGTTATTCATCTTATATAAGAAGGAAGAAAAATCAAGAAAAACAAGACAGAAGATGGTTAGTTTACTCGACAGCTGAGAATAAGGTCTTTTGTTTTTGCTGTAAATTATTCACTTAAGAAACAAAACCTCCTCTTTTGGCAACTACCGGGTTAAATGACTGGAGAAATGCTTTGCGGCGACTGAACACTCATGAAACTACTCATGAGCATATTACTTGTATGACTCGTTGGACAGAGTTGGAAGTGAGACTACGGAAAAAGCAAACTATTGATAATCATTTGCATGAGGCAATTAACAAAGAGAGAAAACATTGGAGAGATGTGATGTTAAGAATAATGGCAGTGGTAAAGACTCTAGCTGAAAGAAATTTAGCATTTCGTGGAGGAAATGAGAAGATTCGTGATCCGAATAGTGGGAATTTTATGGCTTTGATTAAGATGATTGGAAGCTTTGATCTAGTAATGAAGGAACACATTCGACGATTTGAAAAAAGTGAAACTCATTACCATTATCTCAGTCATAAGATTCAGAATGAATTGATAGAATTGCTTGCTAATGAGATTAGGATGCTGATCGTGAAGAAGATTCAAGAAGCAAAATATTTTTCAGTAATTTTGGATTCTACTCCTGATGTTAGTCGTAAAGAACAAATGACCTTTTTAATTTAATGCGTGGATGTTTCGACTAGTTCGCCTAAGATTGAAGAGTTCTTTTTGAGTTTTTTGGAAATCAAAGACAAGACTGGAGAAGGAATGTTTAAGACTCTTCAAGATGCATTGGCTAATCTTAAGTTGAATATCGACGATATAAAAGGGCAAGGTTATGATAATGGGCAAAATATGAAAGGTAAACATAAAGGAGTTCATAAAAGATTGCTTGATGTAAACCCAAGGGCATTCTATACTCCATGTGCATGTCATAGTCTCAATCTTGCACTTTGTGATATGGCTTCTTCATCCAAGAAAGTTGTTTCTTTTTTTAGCATTATTCAGCGTATCTACTGCCTATTTGCAGCTTCAACCAATAATTGGGAAGTGTATAGAGAGATGGTGGATGGTATTACACTTAAACCAATATCGCAAACTCGTTGGGAAAGTCGCATTGATAGCGTTAAGCCCATCAGATTTCATGCTTCAAAGATACGTGAGGCTTTGTTTTACTTGGCTGAATATAGTGATAATCATGGACATCGTAGTGATGCTGAATCTCTTGCCATGAGTGAAATACACGGAATTGGAGGATTTGAATTTTTGTTTGGAATAGTTATTTGGTATGATTTGCTTTCTGTTGTGAATATAGTGAGCAAAACATTACAATCAGCGGATATGGATCTTGAGGCTGCTATTTCTCAAATGGATGGGCTTATTGGTTATATGAAAAGCTATAGAGAAACTGGTTTTGAGAAAGCAAAAGCTGAAGCTACTCAAATTGCCATTGAAATGGAGATTGAACCAAAATTTCCTACAAAACCAAAGCGTTTGATCAAACGGAAAATGCAATACGGTGAAGATGCTGAGAAAGTAGGTGAAAATACGTTAACGGAGGAGGAACGTTTTAGGATTGATTACTTCATCAACATAGTGGATCAAGCTCTAATGTCTCCTGAGATCAGATTTGAGCAGTTTAAATGTTATGAAGAAATTTTTGGATTTTTGTTCGGCATAAAGAAACTAAAGTCAGCAGCTAATGATGAATTGATGATATCTTGTATGAAGCTTGAAGGTTCTTTAAAGCATGGCGGGTATTCCGATGTGGATGGAAGAGATTTGTATGTGGAACTTCAACTTTTAAGAGAAGCGTTGCCAAAAAAAACTACAAAGGCGGTCGAGGTGTTGGAGTATATTAAAAGTATGGATGGGTGTTATCCAAACACATGGATTACTTATCGGATATTACTGACAGTTTCGATTTCAGTTGCTTCCGCAGAAACCTTTCAAAGTTATAAATCATAAAGAATTATCTATGTTCGACTATGTCTCAAGAGCGGTTGAATGGTTTGTCTATGATATCAATCGAGGAAGATTTGGTTGAAATGCTAGATTATTCAAAGTTGATGAATGATTTTGCAAGCAAAAAAGCAAGAAGAATTATTTTCAGTGAGTAGTGTATTGATATTTTCATATTTTTTTAATATATCAGGTTGTAATGAATTCAGTAGGGAAACGCATATGTGGCTCTTATGGTTTTGTTTGACTATCTTGGCTCAATCTTAGTTTTTAGACTCTGGTTTTGAGTAGTTTTAAAGATCCGTGCTCTGTTTTTGAGTAGTTTTAAACTCCCATGCTCTGCTTCTTATTTCAACAAGAGGAAAATAATATTTCGATAGTTTTTTTACCTTTTTATTACACAATTATAACTATATTGGAGGGCATCATTTTTTAGTTTGCTTTAGGCATCATATAAGTTCGGGCCGGCACTGATTCAGACATTGCAAATTGCAAGGATTTAAGTGTTTCTTTGAAAGAAATTCAATTCCCTAACCATGTAGAAATAGTAACATTAGTGAATGATCTATTATCAATGATAAGAAGGCATACGTTTCCCTCGGTGAGAGGGTATGTACGGATTTTTTTTTTTTTGCTCTTTATTCTCCTCATTTCTATGTGCGAACTTTTGCAATTTATTTGTTTTGATGTTTCAAATAATGGTATAATGGTAACTAGAGATTCAAATCTACGAATTAGTTTTATTTTGCTTTTAATATCATTTAAATCAAACGAATATTTATTTATTTAAATTACACTTTCATATTTTCAATTATTATCATATTATTGTAGTGTTCACTAAATGATTTTTTCTAGATTTTTAAATTAAATTTCCACATTTTCAGAACTTAATGTATATGGGAAGATGAGACATATAAATCAATGTAGAAATATATTGTCATTGAATAATTTTTGTTTTTCATATTATTATATTGTGATGGATGAATATAAAAACATATAGTATGAAAAGAAGTGCAAAGAAAGAGAAGACGAAACATGCAATTCAAAATAAATTGTGGTTAAAAAAAAACACTTCTAAGCTTGTCAATATTACTGAATTTTCGATAGATCAAAACAATACAAAAATGATAAGCGAAGATTTAAATTATCAATTCTATGTATTCTATATTGTTTGAAATAAGATATTCAACCCTTTTTTTTTGGGTGAAAATAAGATATTCAACTCTTTATTATTTATTCAGTGTAATATTATAATAAAATATAATTTATATTGCAAAAGAACCTCCAACGGCTACTTAATGCATATAATTGAAAAAGTAGGATTGTAAAAAGGACAACCGACCACAACTTTTCACAGGTTGGCTTGGCGCTCCTCATTAGATCTAAAAACTCTTAACTTTCCACTCTATTATAAATCTCAAACATTAATGTCTCTTCTAAGAAATCCTACAAATATTTTAAACCAAAATGTTCCAAAGAAGAAGACCCATTTTCCATAGGGTCTCAAAATTACTAAAAGTCTCGATCTTGAGAAGATCCATCATTTCAAGACTCAAGTTTCCTATAAAACCACGAAGATCAACCAAAAGGGTCAAGCTCCTTCAACAATACAACTATAAATTTCTCCAAGAGTATCAATTCTCGCCTACAAACACATCCATTATCCGATATCGTAGTAAGAAAATTCGTATATCTAGATCGAGTCTTAGACGCATTTACGGGTTATTGTTTCTTTCCCATTGCATTGGCCGGTCCAATGATGAGCCTCTACATTGTCTCCACCAAGTTGCTTCCCCTGCAATGGAGCTAATTCCACAGCCATTCGATTACTTCAGCGAAGACGATTCGATTGATATGAAGGCTGAGAGATTCATTGAAAAGTTCTACGATGAGATGAGGATGCAAGAGCGGGAATTTGCTTGATTGACCAAACATCAAATGTTAATTACTTATTGAATTTTGTAATCCTTTATTGTTCGTGTTTTTTTTTGTTTTACACGTGATTGGTACTCCCTCATCATATTTGAGATTTGGGAGAGTGTTCTTCTCAAGAACTTGGACTCATTTTTATTCCTCTGTATTTGATTATACTTTTACTAATTGGTTTAGTTAGCTAATTGGCCAATTTTGGTTTTATCATCACTTCTTGATTCTAGAAAATTTAACATTAACAAAAATTGGGCTTGCGGATAAGAACTTGGCTCTACCAAGTGCTTAATTGGGCTATGTTTGAAATTGGTATTCTCTACTCTGAAAATTAAGCCCTTATTCTCTTCATTCCAACAATTGTTATGGGCTTGGGTCTGGGCATTATCCATCGAAGAAGAGTATGTTGTTTGTCTTTTTGGTTGTAACATATTCTCTCTGAATGGTAACGTTTGGTGACGTTGTACTGAATTATAATGTGTATCACCTTTTTTGTGTAACAAAAAATAAATATAGTACTATGAGTTGTGATATCACTAGCCTTTTATTGTTCTCTTTTTTTTGTCGTTATTTTATTGTTCTCTTATATATCACTGTTCCTATTTATTTTTTTAATTGTACAATCATTTCGTAATGTTATTTCATACCAACAAAAAATTTGTACAACCTTGTGTTATCAACTAGACTCATTAGTATTATTGTGGAGTATTCTAACCACGACTGGTGCTAACTGATGTCATACACGTGTGTGATACTAGATTTCTGAACCGATAGCCCATTAAAGTATATCTCAAACCTATTTTAAGTTGCGGAAAGAATGAGATTTAGTAGGTTGTTGTTAATACGATTCCAAACTACCATTCCTTTATAGGAATGTTATTGTTTACCTCTTTCTTGAGGTTAAATTTATCCCATAGATTTTTCTAACTTTTTTTTTTGCTAAACAATTTTTCTAACTTTTCATGTGAGATGGTTGTATATTTTTTATGAGTTAGTTTCCTATCTAACATAACGAATTCCTCCAAAAAGAAAAAGAAAAACCATATATACGAAGAAAGGCAGAGACGATGAAACAACGAATGAGAGATCGACAAGAGTTAGACATGTCTTTTAATCACTTTTGCTTTGTAATGTGTTCTGAAACTAGTAGGACAGTCTCGTACGCTAGTCCACTTCGAATGTCTGCATAATTAACCACATATTATAATGTATATTGTATCTCGGAAACGTACGTGCACATTTGTTTTTAGCTTTCTTGGGTCCTCAAGTCGCTTCAATTGCAAGGATGTCTTTTTGTGGACCAACGACTTAAGAAATGAACTTAAACGAGCACACATTACGCCCCATGTGAGTTATAGTTATAGATTCTTCTTGGATTTTGCCTAAACGTAAGCAATCAATGTTTATAATCTCGAACGGGCCGGAAATGTGTTGGGATTACAAATTACTATGCACCGGATCAACCTAATCGAATTACGGATCAATAATTATGTTGTGTTAGTATTTTTCATAAAGAACTATAATCATTTGAGTTTAGCAAAAATATATATATATAATCATTTGTAACAACAACTCACATCTTAAAAATGATAATGAAATATTCTAAATCTAAGAAACTGCAATCAAAACTAACAATACTATAGGTTGATAAAAATAATAGTAAAATCAATTAATACTTTACATCGTAAAACAATTCTCGCATATTATGAATTTTGCTATTTTAGTTTTTTTATTTTTAAGTTAATAGGTCACACAAATAATTTTCATGGGATTTTCAAATTCTTATGGCATGCCCTATTCAAATCCATATACTTTAGTTCCATTAAGCATTTTAATGGATCGTATGAAAGCTCATTTGTGTTAATTTCTTATAAAATATAGTGCTATAACTTTTTTTTTTTTTTTTTGAAAATTTAGTGCTATAACTTCCTCAGTTGGTAATCAAAATTTGTAACTAACGCAAATCTTGAATAAAAAGAGGGGAAAAGGCTTATCCCGACAAGATCTAGTACTTTATTCTTATCCTATAAGGAATTCCTCCATCGATATCATAATTGCAACTACATTGCATGAAAACATTGAAGAAAGAAAGGAACTTTTTCGGACATACAAGTTTTAAACTGACTGGGAACCAACGAGGCTTCGACAAACACACACAGCATCTTTCTTCTCTTTCCATATTTCACGTCAACAAAAAGCCAAACCCTAGGGATTGTCCTTCTTCCACATCTTTTAGTCACTTTCCACCTAAGCCCTATCATGTTTCTTAGATGGAATCTGAATTGTCGTCTTAGTGCTTGTCCCTAACTTACCAAAATATCCTAAGTCTCTCGAGCACTACCTTATATATTTCTTCATTAAGGGTTAATCTCTGGAAAAATTCACCATGACATATCTAATCATACATAAAATTATAGATCCTACCATTAACATATCTAAGCTATAAGAGTTTTTTAGTAGTAAGAGAAAGCAGCAAGTGATTACGAAAATAGTTTAAAGAGAAAAGCGAGTAATAAGACATAGTACAGTAAGAGCACGAAAATAGTTCAAAGAGAAAAACGAGTAATAAGACATAACACAGTAAGAGCTTTACATCGCTTTGCTCTCGTCCAGATTTCTGTACAAGTATATACCTTCATACCGTTTTTTAGTAGTGACGTTATGTAAAGAATGAAAGAGAAAGACCACTAAGAATCGTGGAAAGCCTAGAAAATAAGAGCTCGAAAACATAATAAAGAAAAGGGTAACTTCGGGCCGAATAGAGGTGCTCCACGAAGTATTTGAAACTTTGAGGGAGAAATTAAGTGGTGAAAAGAAAAGAAAAAGGTAGAGTATTTGTGCGGTTCCGACCCTGAACTGGTCAGAACAAGAAAGAGAACCAAGAAGAATCCGGGAAAATGGTCCTAAACAACCGGAAGAAAGACTTAAAGTGATAGAGAGTAGACTTTAAGCTCTCATAATATGGGCACAATGTATGAATTTCTAGAAGAAATTTTGATCCTCATTATAAAGGAATATAAGAGTATTTATAGGCAGTTATCTGCCCGGGTTCGGAGACTAAGCTCCGCATCTTTAAGTTTGATTTGGGTTTGAATCTGTACAGCGCATGATCGGATTATTTTCACCTACTTCATTGTCTTCTCCTACCACTTGGCCGGACCATACAATTCGGCTATGATGTACATGACTCTTAGTATTGTTGACAGCATCGACACGCTGGATCAGACTCCAGGGTGCACCCTCGAAATCAGCTACAACTTTTATGCTTTAATCGCCTCTCAAGTATGGACCACTTATTAATATTTTACTCAAGAAAGCATAAGGTAAAAATGTTTTTACCATTTTCCTAGGAAATTAAACATTTGAACGTAGGTTGAAATTGAACTTTGCGCGATATAAAAATATTTCTTATGTAACCGAGTTATTGATAAGAGAACTAAAACTACGTGTTTTGTCTCCGGATAGTGATGTTCAGCTCCTTTGAATATATGTCAACTACGGGGGTCTATAGTTAGGCTCGGATATCTTCACTTGTGGATTTGGGCCATTGTAGATTTAGCCTCAAACTTCTTTAAAGATTTTCTTGGGTGATAAGCTTATGTGGCATTTTAGGAACTCCACTATGCCATACTATACGTGGCCCCTGTTCAAAAACGCGGTCACCAAGACCGCTTGGACGGCGATTAAACTCTCGACGGCTCCCGACCACCGCGAGTATGCACAAATAGCTGAAAACGCGGAACCACCGCGAGTATGCACAAATAGCTGAAAACGCGAAAATTTGATTTAAAGTCGACTTTTCTTGATTTTAAGCGAAGAAATGAGAGTTTAATGATAGATTTTATGTGGTTTCGTTAAAATCATGTGAAATATAAGTGAAAAACGATGATTGATAAAGCAAAAACGAACGGCAGCCATGGCTAGGGTTTGTGAGATTTCGTTTTGTCTCATGGAGAAGATGATGGTCAAATGACCATTTACCCTTGATGAATAAAAACTGAAAAAGAATGCAAAATGAGATCCCACGAGTTCGAACCCATGATATACAATACAATATTAAGAATTTTAATATTAATTAAATAAAAACTGTTTAAAAACCGTAAACTAATCTCCGATTAATCCCCGATTTTTTAGTTAGGCGCTAGACCTGAGCTCCCGGTTTGCGCCTAGCGAATTTTTGAACATTGTACGTGGCAATGGATGATTCGCTTAAGTCAGTACAAATTTTAACCAAAATGATATATATATATAGATATATATTACAAAACAAAAATACAAGGGGAAGAAAATCTTTTTCAAAAGATTTTTGATAAAAACAATGTTTTTTTTTTAAATGTGAACAAAACATTTTAATTAGTAAACACAGTAACAAATTGGAGATTTTGCTGTCGTTAAGTCGAAGGTCTAGACTACTGCGGCCTAATTGTAGAATAAAGTGAAAAATCGTTAATTTAATTTAGTTTTGTGGTGGGGATGCATATATGCATGCATGATAGTATACATTATTGAAGAACCAATGTGTTGAGGTTCGATATTGTACAAAGATGAGAGTATATGCAATGTATAATGCGTAATTGTCAGAGTGTTAAAGCAAAAGCAAAAGCAAAAATAAGACGTACCCTAAGAGTTGTAATGTAGTGGGTGTTTTTAGGATATATATTGCATGATTGATAGTGTGATGGGGACTTTGATGATTCCTTAAAAAGGACACATGATGCAGCAAAAGAGCACGTTTTGGGACTCTGAAACAAGCCTTTACTTCAAAAGGGCACCTTTTACAGATAGATACACACATGTGTACGTACGCATTCATAATATACAGCATGTAGTTACCATTCATTCATTTACGTTTTCGGTCTCGGTACTTGTATACTAGTGATATGTTCAAATTTGTCCTGAGCTACTCTTTCAAATTAAAAGGTCGTCGTAGTAGGGCTCGAATCTTTGGGAGTCAAATCAAACGATACGATGTTCGACTTCGAATTGAGCTAAGCGAAGAATGTAAAGGAAAATCAAAAACTAATTTAAAGCAGATGATGATTTTTGATTTCTTAAGATTCAATTAAAACAAAAGCTAGGTTTTCAGGAAATTCTCAGGATGAATCAAAATTGCAGATTAAACAATGTCAGAATTTAATTAAGAACCGTTCTCGAACATGAAACACTAAGGTATAATTAACCAACTTCCGTTGCGAAAACTAACTATGCCTAAAATCTAGAAAGTCAAATTCTTTTGCGAATTCAATCAATTAAGCAAGCGTTAAGTCTAAGTTCAATTTGTTCACAAAATCCCTAAACCAAATTCATTTGCGAATAGAAAATTTTGCTCATCTAAGATCTAATTCAAGTTAATTAGTTACACTTTCGTGTCAATTTATCAACCTAGGATATCTCATTTAGGGTCGCGAATCATAAATCAGAGTTAAAGCAATCTAGATGAAGAACCAATTTGATAATCTTAACAAGTGATATTAATCTAACAATTCATCTTCAATCTTTTCGAATAACCCTAAACCTAACAAGAAAACTACTCAGACATGGATGCAAAACAAATCATGACTGAATAATACTGCATATAAAAGAGATAGAGAAAGTGAAACAAAGGGCTCGAAGAATCTCAAGAACGAAGTAGACTTGTCTCCCTAAAACTCTCAAAAACTCACTCTCAATTTTTTCAATAGAAACTAAGATGTAGAGCTAAAAACTAAAAAGCAAAGTATAAATAATGTTATGAAATTCGTGGTGGGCTTTTCTGATAACTTTTGGAAACTTCTGGGCCAAAAAGGCAATTCTTCAATTCTTTAAAATAAGCCGTCGGTACTTCTGGAATGTGTGTCGATCAACAGTCATGGTGTGTGTCGATCGACAGGCGCTCAACTAGTCTGTCGATCGACAGTCGTAGGTAGTGTCGATCGACAGAGAACCAAATTTTTGCTTCTGAACTTGTAACTTCGGATTCTATCCCATTCATGCTCCAAAATGCATCATGATCATCAAAAGAGCTCTCCACGTACAATAACATCTTAAGACTCTAAAAAGACTCGAAAACAATGAAAATACTTGATAAAATGACTTATATCATGGTCGAAAACCGGCGAAAGCCATGATATATCAACTAAATTGCTTGCTCTTGTTTTCCGTGTTTTAATTGAGAGTTTTGCGTGGTTATTCGTTTTGTGTTGTTTCCTAATTGGTATGTGTTTCTTAATATACAGCATGTTGGTTTTAGCAATTTTTAGCTAACAACAAACTTAACCTACGCAAAAATGTCCATTTATATTTACCACGGAATAACGACGAATAGAAGATATTCATCGTTAATCGATAGCTGAAGTAGCATCTTAAACAATGTCGAATGTACGTAGTCGATAAATTAATAATAAATATCATCGTTAAATGGCCTAATGTATACATGACTCTTCCATATGAGCCACCCATTGCTAACTAGTGCAAACTCTCGATTTGTTAAAGTTCTTTTTTTTCACTTGCAAATTGTTATGAGAACGTTTAATTTGGTATGATATTAGGACAATAGCCAAAATATCTATAGCAACAACAAAAAGTTCCATACGACTTCTTTATGATAGCCAGAGAAAGGTCCTTAGCAACTATGGAAACGCCAATTTCCCCAACCGGTAGAAAAGTGTCTTACGTGGTATGTTGTGATACCAAACGTAAAATATATCCAATCATATTTTCTTAAGTCTTTAACCAATCAATTCTTAAAAGTACTTTCTAATTTTTTGTTTAAGTTTTGAGCACAAAAAAAATACATAACATATGTACACTAGTCCATATAGGTGTCAATTGCATTATTAAATATCCAAACACAAAGATACTTTGTGTCATGCATATATATTATTGGGTCATGGTGACTTGGATCCCATTTCATGTTTTAACACGAAATGCGTTGGCCTACCTCCCTACATATTAATATATCATCTTTTTTGGAGAAAACAATTAATATATCATCTTGTAGCTTAATATAGTTTTCTTATCTCCCTAGCCTGTGTACTAAAATGTTTTCTAAATATTACGCCAAACTATGTTGTAATTAAAAATTGTTCTTTTTTCGTAATACTCATCCATACTCATATGAAAAATATACAGGTATGTTGTTTAAATTTTAGCATAGTGTAAGATTCCTCTTGTAGCCTTTAATTCTATGACTTGTGGAAGCTTACTAATATTTCTTTTTTTTTCCAATTAAAATTCATTAGTTTTTTTTTTCGTCTAGATTTTTGTTTATTATCGGATTACAAGCATTGCTTAGCAAAAGACGAATCTTTTTTAGGAAAAGAGTCAACGGGCACAAAGAAACCCCTAGGAGCAAACACTAAAGCAAAAGAAAAATACAAATGAGTCGAAGAACTACAACACAAACAAAAATTAATAACAATCTGAACTAATGTCATAAGGAAAATGAAACATGATAAACCAAACCGCCATCCCACAGCTTACTAATATTTCAAGTAGCCAAAATTTAAGTATCCTCACCTCTAGTCACAAAATCATTTATCAAACTGTTATCTTCCGATCCGTTCTTATGATTAATGTATGCACATTGCAACACGTACAAAAGTACAAGTTTAATACTTGTCTACTCATACGATTCTGAAGGGATTTCCGTGATTTGCAAATGCTGTAAATTAATTCCAAAAAATACTTGTTAAAAGTCTATATTATATATTA
The DNA here is from genome assembly GCA_900128785.1 of Arabis alpina. Taxonomy (NCBI): domain Eukaryota; kingdom Viridiplantae; phylum Streptophyta; class Magnoliopsida; order Brassicales; family Brassicaceae; genus Arabis; species Arabis alpina. The sequence continues at coordinate 22,050,360 of LT669789.1, forward strand.
CATACTTTATAAACTTTTCATCACTTTAATAGCCGTTGCTACTTGCTAGTGTGTACATGTATGCTCTCAAAGAGAGTAAACTTAAGTAATTGACTTTTGATAAGCTGGAGTTGAATCATATCTAATGCTTATAAGTGAACAAAAGATTCAGTGGTCCTACAATCCCTAAATATGAGAAAGGGATAAATTAATTCTAACCAAATTGTGTTAGATTAGTGGGTAATTGACTATCTGCAAAATTCTGGAAAATATGAGTTCTTACTTTTATTTTTGTTAAACATAGGCCTAGTTATATTGAGAAATAGAATAAATTTTTAATTTATATATTTTGTTTCTAATGAGATTTAACCATTTAAGCTCAAATGTGAAAACTCCAAAAGTGAAGACACCAATGATAATTTGATTGATGATGAAATGCTTATATGCGTAGAATATAAAATAGGTTCAGCTTTGGAGACGTATCAATTTCAAACGCCACAGAAAAGGTGTCATGTGGCCCCTTTAACTAATTGTAAGCTCAATTTTGCAGCAAACTTGTAAGAAAAGTTTGTAGAGTTTTCATACTCACCTTTTAATTCTATTGGCCACTAAAATATGGTGGATAAAAGGTTTTCAAAAGATTAAGTAATGGATCTGAATAGTTGGATGATTAATTTTGTACGTCTTGCTGATTAAACATTCTGTGAAATCTCCTTTCTTTAACCATCTCACACACAGCTTTTTAATATTAATTATACGATTTTGTAATTATGTTAAAACAAAATTTTCGTTTAGCAATTTTGGTAATTCTTTCAAGATATTTTTTTCTACGATTCTGTTAATCCACTGCCACTAATCATCATCATATTTTTTCTACAAATTTTTTGTTGACTTTAACATCAACAGAGAAGAGAGGAGGTTCAACACGGCGAGAAAAATCATTTGTCGACTTTCGGAGTTTTATCTCTCGTTTAGGTCTATTGAATGTAAAACACTCCAGAAATCCCTTGTCATGGAGAGGAACGAGAGGGATACACAAGATCAAAGAAAGATTGGATAGGGCTCTTGCAAATTGTACTTGGTTTGAGAAGTTCTCATCTGGTCGTTGTCAATACCTCCGATTTGAGGGCTCGGACCATAGACCTCTAGTCTCCTTCTTTGGAGCGGAAAAGCAGAGAAATCATGGGAGTTTCAGGTTTGATAGATCACTTTGTAAGAACGCCGACGTCAGAATCCTAGTTATAGACTCTTGGGAGAGTAACATACCAGAATCCGTTATAAGGAAGATCGATAGATGCATAGCACAAATCATCCTTTGGACGAAATAAAACAAGACTAATAATGCCCTCCATATCAAGTAGCCTTGGAAAAAGCCTTATCCGCTGACTTGGAGGACCAAGAGGTTATCAACTCCATTACTGCTCAATTGCAGGATGCTTACATTAACGGGGAACATCACTGGAGCCAGAGAAGTCGTGTCTCGTGGTTACAAGTTGGTGACCGCAACACTGGCTTTTTTCATGCCCAAACAAGAGGAAGACGAGCCTTGAATCAAATATCAGTTCTCGAAGACGATATGGGAACCGCCTTCTTTGAGGAAGACCAAATTGTGGAACTGATCTCCAAGCACTACAAGAATTTGTTCAAGTCCAACTTAAATGAAGATTTCAGTCTAGTATAAGAGGTATTACAACCCTGCATCACCTCTACTATGAACGACAAGCTCATCAAAATTCCAAATGTTTTGGAAATTAAAGAGGCCACACTATCTATCCATGTGGATAAAGCGCTTGGTCCGGACGGATTTCCGGCCTCCTTTTACCATTCTTTTTAGGATTTTATTGGAAAGGATGTAGTTAGAGAAGTTCAAAGTTTCTTTGAAACTAAAACGCTTCACAAGAGACATAATGAGACCCATGTTAGGCTCATTCCAAAGATTTTGGTACCAAAACAAGTTGCGGACTATCGTCCTATACCATTATGCTCTACACACTACAAAATCATTGCCAAGATTCTTACAAGAATACTTCAACCGCTCCTAACCAACTTGATTTCCCCACATCAGTCGGCCTTTGTTCCGAAGAGAGCAATTTCCGACAATGTACTTATTTCCCATGAGGTTTTATATTATCTACAATCGACCAAAGCTACAAAGAGATGCGCGATGGCGATCAAAACGGATATGAGTAAAGCGTATGACATAATAGAATGGGGGTTTCTAAGAAGGGTGTTTGTTCGTTTGGGTTTCCATCATGTTTGGATAGATTGGATAATGGAATGCGTACAAACGGTTTCATACTCCTTTTTGATCAATGGCGCACCAAGAGACCATGTTATACCATCAAGAGAACTACGCCAAGGTGACCCATTATCGCCATACCTTTTCATACTATGCACGGAGGTTTTATCGGGCTTTTCTAAGCAAGAAGAAGCGAATAGCTCCCTACCAGGGATTAGAGTGTCAAGGGGTGGTCGTCCCATTAACCATCTTCTTTTTGCCGATGATACGTTGTTCTTTACTCAAACCAGCTCAAAGTGCTGCAATGCCCTTGTAACGATCCTTAAGAAGTATGAAGATGTGTCGGGCCAAGTCATAAATTTCTCAAAGTCGGCTATCACCTTCTCCAAACGAGCCCCTCGAGCGGTCCAAAGAAGAGTAAAGAGAATGCTAAAAATTAGAAAGAAAGGGGGACTAGGACAGTACATGGGGCTTCCCGAACACTTCGGAAGAAAGAAAGAAGACATATTTGCTAGTATAGTAGATAAGATTCATCAAAAAGCAATCTCTTGGTCTACACGATTTTTATCTACGGCGGGAAAGTTAGTGCTTCTAAAAGCGGTCCTAGCGGCTTTACCGACATATTCGATGTCATGTTTTAAACTTCCCAAAGATCTTTGCAAACGAATACAATTTGTTCTAACACGCTTTTGGTGGGATGAGAACCCGGACAAGAGGAAGATCTGTTAGGTTTCATGGGATAAGCTTTGTCTCCCCAAAGGTCAAGGAAGTCTTGGTTTTAGGGATATTGAAATTTTCAATGATTCCTTATTGGCCAAGTTAGCTTGGAGGATTTATGATCAACCAAACTCTCTCCTAGCTCGGATACTTTTGAGTAAATATTGTGCTAACTCTTCCATTCTAGAATGCTCTGCTCCTAAAAAAGCTTCCCATGGTTGGAAGGGAATTCTGGCCGGACGTGATCTAATGCTCAAGGGTCTCGGATGGATAATTGGGGATGGTACAAAGATCAGTGTATGGTACTTTTCTTGGCTCTCTGTCGCTGAACCCCAAGCTCCCTTTGGACCACCGAATAAGGACGATTGTAACTTGATGGTTAGTAATTTCATTAATCAAGACACACACTCTTGGAATATCGAGAAGATTCGTCAATTTTACCTCAATATGAGGGACAAATCAAACAAATTTTCTTTAGCTTCTTTCTGCTAGAGGATTCACTTGTTTGGCTACCTGGTAAGTCTAGAAAGTTCTCAACAAAAACGGGATATAACCTGGTTAAAGTTAATACATCCAAGGCCCTTGGTGAGCCTTTCAATTGGTGGAGTTGTTTATGGAGTCTCGACACAGCTCCAAAGATCAAAACTTTTCTTTGGAAAGTAAAAAACAGAGCCTTACCGTTTGGAAACAACTTAGTTACAAGGGGGATCACCTCAGACCTTAGATGCAAGCGTTGTGGAGGGACTGAGGATGAGAGACATGTCCTATTTCTCTGTCCTTTTGCTCGTAGAGTTTGGAGCCTTTTACCAGTGTTGTTACCTCTGTAGTTTCATGAAGATGCATCCATAGCTACGCTTCTAGCAAGTGCTCGGAACATTCATAATCTTCCCCCTCCTGGACTTGTTGTACCTCTATATCCTTGGGGTTTTTGGCAATTGTGGAAGACAAGGAACATGTTGCTGTTTGAAAACAGAGCATTCACCGAAGTAGAAGTGGCAACTAAAATCATCTTGGACTCCCGATCGTGGGAAGATGCAAATCAACAAAAAGACCAACATACTCACATTCTGGAAAAGGTAACGCCTCTCCTTTGTCCTCATCGTTACACCATCTATTGCTTTGTAGATGCTGCTTGGAATGCAGCTTCTCTAGATAGTGGTGCAGGTTGGATCTTCACCCCGCAGAGCAAACACATTCTGCTCCAAGGTTCTTATTCTTACCAACTTGTGCCGTCAGCATTGGTAGCCGAGACCTTGGCTCTCAAAGCCGCTATTCATGCAGCTATAATCTCATAGTACAGGGAACTACATGTTTTCTCGGACTCGCAATCATTGACCACTCTCCTCTCAACCGGGGATGTGGTTAATGAGCTGAAGAGCATTCTTCACGACATTCGTTGGTTGTTAAGATCCTTTTCTTCTATCACCTTTACTTATATTCCCCGCAAAGACAATGTGATTGCGGATAAATTGGTTAAAGAGGCAACTTTGCTCTCAGCCCCTTCTATGTAAACTCTGTTTCTTTAAATGCAACTAGATGATTGACCTGCACCATGTGCGGTATGAACTTTTTAAAAAACATAAGTATTAATTTTATTATAGAATAACTTGATTTTATTATATCTAAATCTTAAATATGCATGATTGTTAATCTTTTAAATTATACGTATGTAAAAAATTAATATGCATAAGATACGATTTTTAATTTTGAAAGTTACCTTGAAAATAAGGAGTTTTTGTTTTTTAACTTTTGAATTTGTATTGCAATGAAAAAAAAATTAGATATACCGAAAAAATATAAGGAATACACCGTTCCAATGGATAAAAAAAAATACGAAACCAAACAAAATGATTCTTTCTTTCTTTTCCTAGGTGATTTACTAGCATTATACGCATATATGAAAAATTTGTAAAGTCTCTTAATCAGAATAACTAACTACGTTTCATTATTATTCATTGATATTTTATTTTTAATTGAGGTTTATTTCTATTTCCTTTTATGCCTCATCTTTACTTTTTGTCTTACCATTTTCCAGGTTTATAAGACTTCTTATTCTTTTGTCTTTTCCTTTATATGCGTGCTCTTCTTTGATCATAGAAGTAAAGATATTATAAATTATGAGTTCTGTAAAGTAAAATATCATATAACATAGAGAAAAGAAAGAAAATGGTTTACATTGCTTATGTCAATGAAATGTTGAATAATAAAAAATTTAATAACAGAAGTTTGTTTTATTAAATTTTAATAAAACAAAAGATAAATTTGAAAAAGCTACTGAAGGTTTTGAAAAAGTTTTCTTATAGAGGACATTCATAGTTTTTTTGGGCATTTTTCCTTCTTCGTCAGTAATTAAGATTTTCAACTCACTCCTAGATTTGACTCTCGATAGGGCAACATATAGTTCATGAGAGAATACGGGTCTCGGTAGAAATAAACCAACATTTTTCAGTGTTTGACTTTGACTTTTATTTATGGTACGATTACAAAAGCGAAAATCACTGAAAATTGTATGTGTCGCATTCTGAAAGAAAACTTTGTTTCTGGTGGGTGACAAACATCCTAAGCATTAAAACTTTTTCGCCTGATTTATCATTTCCTGTTATGATTCTACCCTCAGTCATACGACGTACCAACTGAGTAACTATAAATCTTGTACAATTGCATAACCCTCTTTTAGGGTCAATGGTACGAAGACACATGATATGAGCACCAACCTTTAATCTAGGCATTCAACACACTTTGAAGGTTTCAAAAACTCTGCCGCGTACACCAAATCATCATCTGGATCAATATCTGAATGAGACTGTTAGAGTTTAGATAAACTTTCTCTTTACTTGAGTTAATGCAAAAAAAGAAACTGAGTGTTGAACATTTTGAAATTATAATTTTTTTTTATATATAAAATAGCTTAAAATCAACATAATCATAAAAATTGTATCTTATAGTCTTGAAAGCATATAATCATTTATCTGATAACATCGTTATTTGTAGGACTCAGTAAAAATCAGTATCACCTGGATTTCCAAATGACTTTCCATAAATTTCCCTCAGTAGAGTTTCTTCATTGTTCTTCATATTCTTTGAAGGATTATTGTAATTTCCAAATGACTTTTCATAAACTTCCCTAGTTACTCCATTAAGTTTCTATATATATATATATATATATATATTATTTTTTTTCTTCGGTTTTTTTAACTTCTTTATCTGAGGTTGTGTTCGTGCTCATGTTCTTTTCATTCTTCTGCCAATATATATTATTCTCTTTCTTCTCATTTTTCTTCTTAACCGTCTTTCTCTAGTCGGAGTTCTTCTCCATCTTCATCTACTTTAATTTTTTATTTTTCGTTCAGGTTTTCTTCGTCTTCTTTTTCAAAAATGTTGGTCTCTTTCTTCTAGTTTTTCTTCTTTCCGTTATTTTTTTCATCATCTTTATTTTATTTAGTTACTTTTTCCTTTCTTTATCTTCTTCTTCTAGTATTTGTTTCTCTCTGTCTTTGTATTCTCATTCTTCTTTAGCCTTTTCATCTTCTAGTCTTTCTTTTTCATTTCTCTATTTTTTTCTTTATGTTTCTTCGACTATTTTTGTTTTGTTCAAAATATAGTTTTAAACTTAAGAATATTGCTCTAATATTACAAAAAAAATTAAAAAATGAATAATTGTAGAGATATATTATTTTGATTTAAATATGTTTTTTCTTCACTTAAAAATCTTAATTAAAATAATGTTGAATATTTTAATTTGTTTACATGTTCATCACATGAATTTGCCGTGTAATTTTCAATATGCAACCTTACTTACTGAAAATTGACCTTATAGCATAAGAAACTCTTTAAAGATGTACCATGACTATTTTAATAAGATTTGTCAAAGTTTTGTTGTATAAAATCGCAGTTTAAAAACACAATAATTAAATCAATTGATTCGTGTGATACACCTAACCAATTACACTATCTTTTTTTTTTTGAATTACCAACTACAATATCTTCTTTTTTCTGAGCGTGAGCTCTTTAAATATATTAGATTTGTTTTATTTAATAGTTTTTAGTTATCCAATGATTTTAGAGGAATTAGCCATGTCACAATTATTCAAAGACATGTCATCATTTTTCAATCCATGTCATCATTTTAAACCAATTAAATTATAACAATTAATTAGGCTAACTAAAGTGACTTGTCTTTTAATAGGAAGGGGATGTGGTTTGTTCAAAAAAACAAAAAAAATTAACTTCAGTTTTTTGTTTTTTTTGAAAATTAATTAACTTCAGTTTTTTGTTTTTTTTTGAAAATTAATTAACTTCAGTTTGGTCAGAGAATTTATGTCTATTAAACTATTATCATATTTGATAAAAAAAAAGAAAAAAAGACTTGTATGCGGTCTTATGTCCTGAAATTAATTTTATTTTTATGCTTGTATGCGGTCTTATTATATATTAATATTTATATTATTTTCTAGTCTCAACAAATATCACCTTCTCGAAATTCTGTTCATGAATCAGTTTAAAGCATTTTGAGACACCTTTTTGGGTAGGAAACAGAAGTTGAGTCTGTTCATCTTTCTACAGAAACAATTTCTCGCATTTATAAAATCACTAAAAATAAATAAATTAATTAAAATGTAGAAACATATACAAGAGTTAACTTCGTCTCACGTTATAGTAGAGTCGAAATTAATGGCTTATCACTCGGTCACTGCTAAAGGACGTTGAACATTAGCTTCGTCGGTTTAAATTCGGTAGACAAGTGTTCTTATCTTCGGATTTAATCAATCGGTTTACGTCAAACCAGATTCTGGTCTTAGAACGGAGTTCAATAACCAAATTATTTTGTAGAGACACGTTACTGACCGGCAGGTGCAAGACTGAGATGTAAATCCAACCCTAAACCATCATCAAAAGTGGGTCCCACTTCTCTTGAAAACCCATTCACAGATGGTCTCGGCCCATAGGCCTGGCCATGTCTGGTTTGAGGCCCAACAATCCCAAATCCAGAATCATACGAAAACCCAACCGCACCAGCACCAGAACCACCATCCTGAATCACGCAGCCATGCGACACGTGAAGCTGAGATGGAGAGACACGTGGAAGATACATCCAAGAACCTCCCACTTGCGGTGGAGACATGGCGGAAGAAAGAAGATGAGGCGGAGGAGCAAAGGCAGAGACTATAGGATTCCGTAGAAACGGAGACGCCGAATTAGCAGCGGAGTAACTAGCGGCTGCGTTTCGTGTAGCTTGAAGCTGAGCGCGTTTGAGTTGCTGACGCTCTTTCTTGTGAGCGTTTTGGTGACCGCCTAAAGCTTGCGAGTTACCAAACTCCCTACAACAGTACTGACACTCGTACTTACGTTCTCCACCGCCTCGGTTTCTTGCACCACCGCCACTTCTTCCGGAGGATCCCGCCGGAAACTCCTTAGACTCCGGTGATACGGATGATTGGTTTGTTTTCACGGATTGTTCGGAAAAGTCTTCCTCTGATCCATCCACGTTGAATCCAAATAGCTTTAGGCGAGATGTGGAAGTCTTTGAACGAAAGTCAAGCTCCTCCATTATAAATATGTATAAGGTCGCTTAGATTGTTTTTAGAGAGAGAGAAATGGAGAATAAGGTTTATAATAAGAGAAGTTGGATGAGTGAAAGGTTCTATATATAAGAAAAGAGTGGAAGCAGCTGAGAGATGTGGACTTTGTACAGTAACATGGGAGACACTGTGCAAGACTGCAAGTGTGTGTGAAAGATATGTAAAAAGAAAATTGTAACTTTAGTTTTTTTGTTTTTAAAATCGGACATCCCAAGAAGAAAGAAAAAGAACAGTGAAAGTGGGAGTTTGAGGAACACACGAACCGAGACGACATGGATAATGGGACCTACTTGGATTTCATTTGTCTCCTTAAGTTTATTTCTTTTTTTTCAGTTTTAGGAACTCTTCCAGTTCGACTCCACCTTTATGAGTTTATATATCTAGTTGTTCTCTTCGGGTAAAATCTTATGTTTCCACCTACTTTTATTTTATTTATGCGACTAATTAGGGAATTATAATGAAACATGTTAACTATTCGAATATCACTAGTGTTAAAATAAATTATTATAATGTTTTTCATATTCATAATATATTTATTATGTTATGAAATAAAGAAACCAATTATAAAAATACCATTAATTTTTTATGCATAAGGTGTAAAAAAAGACATTATTACGAAAACATGTCACTATTCATAGAAAATATGTTTTTCTTGGGAGAAAATTAAAAATGTGAGGATAATGGTGACAAACAATTTACGGTAATTGTTTTAAGTTAACTTATTTATTTCACATTGTTTTGTAGTTAATTCTATTGTGGTAGAAATTTGGTTACATATTTATCTCTATGCAAATTTATTTTTAACTAGATTAGAACCCGCATAATATGCGGGTAGTAAATATTAAATTTGATAATTTGTGTAGTTAAACTCATAAGTTATATTCTAAATTAATCCCGTTAATATAATCATAAATTACGTTTTGTTAATTGTGGGTAAGAAAATCAATAATGAGTTTAAATCTTCAAAAAATTATAAAAATAATTCATCTAAATGATTGATAAGGTTTTAAATCATATTTGAAATCTTATATACTTTGAAACTGAATCTATTTTATAAATAAACATCAATTATTTTTTAAAAAGTATTTTTTTAAATGAATTTCTTTACATATTTGATCATTTTTAAATAAAGATCCAGTTACAAAAATTTTTAAACATGAATCTTTATATTACAACATGAATTTCATAAAATACAATTACATACACTAACAAAATATTGTGAAAATAGGTAACGTAAATAAAATTAGTACATTAACTAATGAGAGGTGTGTGTTATTACATAGTTTTTGGATTTGTCTTTTCTGAAGTAATAACATTTTTGGAAGGTTGAATGTATGTTTACTTTTCCATTTAAAATAACGTATGTTTAACATTTATTTTATTTTTATATATTAAGTTTCATTTTTGTGATGTAACATTTATTTTGTTTAACATAATAGTATTTATATTTTGCTTTTCTTTTTAACGATTTACATTAGATTTGGTTTGGCTTTTAGAAATATGTTAATGAAACAATAAGAAAAATGTTAATGTGTATTTATTGTATTGGTTTAACATAATGATAACTTTATTTTTCTAATTTCTTTATTTTAAAATAGAGTATTTTAATGTGTCATCATCTTGACCGATAATAGACACATGTCGCGATCTCGTGAGTTACAATTTTGACAAACTCTCCTTTATATAATAAGATGGCATACTACGTTTGTATACATGTTTGCATCAAGCCTTTTTCAAATATGATATATCATGGTTTTTACTCGTTTTTTACCATGATTTAACCCGGTTTTATCGAGTCTTTTCGGTGTTTTTCGAGTGTTTTAGAGTCTTTGCAGGTTTGTGTACGTGTGGAGCCTAATTGGTGATTATGGAGCGTCTTGGAGCATTGTGGAAAAAGGGGCTGAAGTCGCTAGAACGGATTTTTAATTGCCGTCAGATTGGCGTGTCGATAGACACACACAACGAGTGTCGATCGACAGGCACTTTTCTGAAGCCGACCTAATACGTTTTAAAGAAGGAAAATTGTTCCTTTTCGGGCCAGAAGTTACCAATAAACCGTCATAAAAGCCCACCACGAGTTTTACCTCTATAAATAGTTTATTTTAGGTTTTTAGATCATAATCTTAGTTTCTATTGAATAAGTTTAGAGAGAGCTTTTTAGAGTTTTTAGGGAGACAAGTTTACTTTGTTCTTTGAGATTCTTTGAAACCCTATTGTTCTTATTCTTATTCTCTTTCTTTATGCATTATTATTCAGCTATGATTTGCTTTGCTTCCATGTCTGAGTAGTTTGCTTGTTAAGTTTAGGATTTTTCAAAGGTTAAAACTGGATTGTTAGATTCACATCATTGATTAGGATAATCATCTTGTTGTTCATCTAAGTTTACTCTTAGCTTGTTCTAGATTGATCACTTAGAATTATGATCTTAGGTTAATGAATTGATGCGACAACATAATTGATTTCCTGAACTATCTTAGATGAGCAAAATTCCTACTCGCAAAGAGATTTGGTTTAGGGATTTTGTGAGTAATTGAACCTGAACTTAATGCTTGTTTAAGTTGTTAGAATTCGCAAAGAAATTTGGTTTTCTAGGATTTAGGCATAGATAACTTTCGCAACGACAGTTGGTTATCTTTACATTCGTGTTTTAGCTCAAGAACTGTTCTTAATAAAATTCGATCGTAATTGAATCTACAATTTAGTTTTACCTGCGAATTACCTGAAAACCTAACTTTTTGTTTAATTGAATCTTAAGAAATCAACAATCTTTCTCTGTTTCAATTTGCTTTTGTCTTTACTTTAATTTATTTGCTTAGCTCAATTCGAAGTCATACATCCTATTGTTTGATTTGACTCTCAGTGATTCGACCCCTACTACGACGACCTCTTAATTTGAGAGATTAGCTCAGGGTAAATTTGAGCGTATCAAAATACTTATCACGTCTAAAACAGATTTATTGACCATAAAATTTTCCGTCACAATTAATTTACAGTCTATCGTTAAATAAACACACTTATTTTTCTCTTTTGAAAAGTTGAGTTTTTATTAAAACGTTACGAAGCAGTTTTTTGCAGCCATCTATTAGATGAAACAATGTTTTGGGATGTTGTTACTAAAACCATACTGTGTGATTCAAAGTAATGTGATTCACGGTCGGGTCAAATATTTTCCATGTGTAAGCCGAGGAGAAGCGTGAGGATGTGATGTGATATCTTTTATGTGTCATGTGAAGGAGTTTGGTCCGACTTGGCCAAGGTTATGCTGAGGAAGTTGGAATAAGATGTCTCTAAACAAAAATAGCCATGAATCTAAGAGAAAAAAACCATTTTAAAGACTGCCCATCTAAAGCTTTTAGTAGATTAGCGGTCAATTTTGTTTTTGAAAAGTTAGAAGTGATCGTTTTAAGCTGTTCAAAGCCTTCCAGCCATAGTTCAATTATTTTTTCTCGTGAAATTCACTATTAAATAAGCTGTTTCTTTTTTAGGGCGAGCTTAAACTCTAAATCTATCGTGAATGCTGTGTCACAATTTGGCACTCTTTGTCCAAGGGCCATGAACCACTGCTCACATACCCGAGCTTCACGTGGGATCCCTAAGAGTCAGTATAACTTTGTTACCAACAAATTCTAGTAAGAAGGCCCATAAGGGGTCCACCCATCAAACGGGAATTAGCTTTAATAACCTCTTTTTAATCCTAGAGTTGCTAACAATTACAATTTTAATCCAAGTGATTAGGAATCATTGCTTAAGAGAATTCTAATGAACGCATAATCTCTTTCGAATTTTTATTTTCATTAGAAATATAATATTCGTCGAAATTTAATTACAGAAATCTATCAAAACATTTGGTCATGATTTTTTAACATCTAAAATCTAAACAATTAGATGTTAACACTGATTTTTCATGAAACAGTAGATGCATAATATTACATGACTTAACATGAAATTTTAGTGTAAAAGCAAAAAGAGAGCAATGTAATGCTATTAAGGTATCACAACAATATAGTTGACTTCTTAACTGTGTGATAGTTTTTCTTATACGAAAGAAATTGCAAAAAATGATTTAACGAAAATATAGTTACGATGTATAATCAATATATTTTTGTTTTCAGTTATATTTCAAAGTATAAAGAAATTGATTAAACCATAGTTTGCACAACATTCAAAATTTTGGACAACAATTTAGACTCAAAATTTTGGACAACAGTTTAGTTTTTTTTTAAAGGGTGTTAGGTTAACAATTTCACCCAAAAGTATATAATTCAAAGTAAAAAGATACCGACACACGAGAATTCCCTCGACCTTAGAAGATGGTACTCTTTCGGTTACAACCCCTGAATCTGTTCTTCTTCACTCATACGACATTTGGAAGGATCATCTTGTCATTCAGTTTCACGGTATGCCGCCTTCTGTGGCAAAAAAATTCAATGATTTGAACCCAATTTGGGGTTCTCAGGGTCGAATCTCCATCAAGCAGTACTCAGCTCGAACCATGCTTATTTATATTCCATCAGAGGTTTCACGGAAATGGGTGTTGGATGTGGGTTTTTGGCAGGCAGGTAACTGTGCTTTCTCGGTTTCCAAGTGGTCTTCTTCGGTGAATTTGGCTCCTAAACCACTCTCTGAAGCTCATGTATGGGTTGTGTTAAGGAATGTACCACCTCCTCTGTACACATTCGACGGATTGAGTGTTACAGGCTCAGCTATTGGTGACCCTCTATACACTGAAAAACCAACATTGGTTATGAATCCTTTGGGTATGGTGAAGATAAAGGTCATCATAGAATTGGGAGATCCAGCTTCGTCTTCGGTTCGTATCGTTGCTAAAGAGGGTAACTCAATAATTGTAGGTGCACAGTACCTTAGAATTCCTCCTAAGTGCGGTTGCTGCGGTGAGTTTGGTCACTTACTTTTGCGATGACCTTCCCCGTTGGCCAGGGATAAACCACTAAAGGCATCTGCACCTCTGGTTGTTAAGGAGACGTCTCAGAAAAGCTCAAACACAAGTAGTGCTCTACCGGTTTTGAAGCCTGCTACTGCTCCTAGTACCTCTACTCGTAGAAACGCATTGGTCAGATAAAAAAGTGCATCTTCTTTGGTAGAGACTAATCTAGTTGTTGTTGGTGCAAGCTCCAAGCCTGACTTGGGAGTTTGGATTGTGGTTAATCGGCGGGAAAAACATTCAGTTCCCACTGCCATTACTATGAATCACCCTCCCTCTCAGCTTAGACATTACAAGGCAATCAGTGTGCCTTTAAGCCCTTCCCCTCAAACTTCTGAATCCGATACTCCAATCCCTTTGAGTGTTTTGGAAGTAGTGACTGCTCGTTCAAAGCATATTCCTATAGCCTCTTCAGAATCTTCCCCTATTGGCATTGCAGAATTGTTAACCTCGTCTCATGTCCAAGAAGAAGAAGAGGGAATTAAGGCCTCTTAGTCAAGGCTTCGTCTGATTGCTAAGCTAGAAGTTATTGATGGCTCTAAAACTATGTATGCAAAGCGTAAGAAGAAGGAAAGGAAAAAGTTGCGTACAGATATTTTTGAGTTGGAATTTTTTTCTACAGATTGTTCCTCTGGTTCTATCGTAGTCAAGTCTAAGTCTTCTCATGGCCAGGAGCATCCGCTTGAGCGGATGGTCTCTCCTGTACAAGCTTAACTTTTAGTTTCCCCCTTTTTGTATCCCCGATGATTTTTTGTTGGAACGTAAGAGGCCTGAATGGCCAAAACAAACAGAAGGTTGTTGCTCGGTGGATTTTTGCTAATAGACAAGTAGTTGGTAGTTTTTTGGAAACCCGTGTGAGAGAGGAAAATATGTTGTCTGTCATGACAAGGGTGCTCCCGGGTTAGCAATACGATAGTAATCACTTCTGAGATTGTTGTTAATGGTAGAATTGTGGTTGTTTGGAGTCTGGAAGTGGCACTAGTTACTTATGTAAAAACAGAGCAGTTGATGTTGTGTGGTGGTATCCATCTTCGCACTAATCAGTCATTCACAGTTGCTTTTGTATACGGTCGTAATCTGGAAGGTCAAAGAAGAGGATTATGGGAGTCATTGGTTCAGATCGCTGCTCATACTTCGATCACTCAAACTCCTTGGATCATCTTAGGCGACTTCAATCAAGTCTTATCTACAGCTGAGATGTATTCTCTGTACCCTTACTTTGTTCCCACACCGGGTATGGTACGGTTGCAAGATTGTTTTCAAACAAGTAGGATCTTTGATATGCCAAGTAGAGGATGTTATTTCACATGGTCTAATCGACATAGTACCAATCCTATTACAAGAAAATTGGATCGTGCCCTTTGTAATGATGTTTGGATGGATACGTATCCGAATTCAATGGCCATTTTCGATGCGCCAGGCCCATCTGATCACACACCTTGTTTAGTACAGCTCTCGAGTGTGGTACCGAGAAAGAAAACTCATTTCAAGTTCTGTATCTTTCTCACAACCCATCCAGACTATGCTAGACTTTTAGAGGAGGCATGAAATGATTTTTCTTTTGACGACTTAGGCATGGTAACTTTGTATCATCGGTTGTGTGATGCAAAGTTCTGTTGTCGTTCTTTGAATTGTACATCTTTCAGTAATTTACAACAGCGAGCTAAGGAGGCCAGAGAAAACTTAGATCGTTTACAAGTACAACTCCTCTCCTCTCCGTCTGAGACTCTGTTTGATGAAGAAAGAGAGGCCAGAGTAAATGTAACTTGCCGGAATGATGTTGAGGAGTCTTTCTTTAGGCAAAAATCTCAGATTAGGTGGTTGGATGTGGGAGATGCTAACACTTGGTTCTTCCACTAATCGGTTCAAGCTAATCTTTTCACTAATACTATCTATTACCTAAGGCGAGATAACAACACAAAGGTCTCCGATACAGCTGAGATGAAGGTTATGGTGGAACAGTATTACTTCAATTTACTAGGTTGTCCCAATCTTGGAGTGACTCCTTACCATGTAGACCATATCAAAGCTTTGCATCCGTTTCGCTGTGGTGAAGCTCTAGCTGCTAAATTAATTGAGATTTCGTCATCCGAACATATTAGAGCTCTAGTGTTTGCTCTACCTAAGAATAAAGCTCCAGGTCCGAACGGTTTTAGTGTAGAGTTCTTTACCTCTTCTTGGGATCTAGTTGGTGGCGATGTAATAAGAGCAGTGCAGGATTTCTTCATTTCTAAACGATTGTTGAGGCAAGCTAATACTACATCAATCTTCCAAAAAGAGTTGGAGCCGAGAGACTAGCTGATTTTAGATCAGTTTCTCGTTGCTCAACAGTGTATAAAATCATATCAAAGTTGCTAGCAGCAAAGATTAATCTCTTCCTTGGAAATGTGGTCTAGAACAATCAAGTTGGGTTTATAAAGGGTCGGTTGTTGTGGGAAAATGTTATTCTCGCATCTGAGTTAGTCGCAGATTTTCACCATACCGGTGACACAACAAAGGATATGCTTCAAGTGGATCTCACAAAGGCTTATGATAGCATTGATTGGAGATTTCTCATGAATATTATACAAGCTCTTGAGTTACCGTTGGTATTCATTACGTGGATAAAAGAATGCATTACTACAACTTCTTTTTCTATTAACTTTAATGGTGAGCTTGTGGGATTATTTCTTGGTAAAAAAGGTTTACGACAAGGTGACTTTATTTCTTCGTCTCTCTTTGATCTTGCTATGGATAATCTGTCCAAAGACCTTGACAAAGCAGTTACTCAAAATATATTCAGACCACATCCGCTGTGTCGGGATCCTCTAGTCACACATCTTACCTTTGCTGATGATGTGCTTCTTTTCTTTGATGGAAAATCGGATTCGCTGGACGGAATTATGCAAATCCTTAGAGATTTCTATGTTGCTTCAGACCTTTCAGTTAACTTGAGGAAGCCATACTTATTCTTAGATTGGAATAATATGCAGCTTACTTCAGAATTAGCTTCAAGATTTGGTTTTGTTGCGGGAGCATTACATGTGTGCTACTTAGGGCTCCCACTGCTACCTCATAAGCTAAGACTAACATATTATCAGCCTTTATTAGATCGGATAAGAACGAGAATTTCATCTTGGGTTGTTAGACACTTGTCTTTTGCTAGAAAGTTACAGCTCATCAAATCAGTCTTAAGTGGAGTGGATAACTTTTGGGCAGCGGTTTTCCCGCTCCCTAAAACGTGTCTAGCAGAAATAGAAAGATTGTGTAACGCTTTCCTTTGGTCTGGAGCTCCTAACTCTGCAAGAGGGGCTAAAGTTTCATGGGATTCATTTCGCAAACCTAAAAATGAAGGAGAGCTGGGGTTACGAAGACTGAGGCTTGGAATAAAGTCTTCGGGCTTAAGCTTATTTAGTTACTCTTCACGAAGAGCGGATCCTTGTGGGTCTCTTGGGTTTAAAAAAGGTTGATAAAAGGACATATCTTTTGGGAAATCAATCCAGATTCTACAGGAAGTTGGATTTGGAGAAAGCTTTTGAAGCTCAAAAGCTTAGCAAGGTCTTATTTATGTTGCTTGGTTGGATCTGGTCGTAAGGCACGATTTTGGTATGATGACTGGACTGATCTTGGACCTTTGATTGATCTAACAGGAGTTAATGGTCCACGTGTAACCGGTATTCCTAGACTGGCGACGGTTTCTCAGGCTATATGTGATGGAGCATGGCTTCTTCCCAGGGGTAGGCACCCGATAATAGTACTACTCAGATGTACATTGCCTTTGAACTTCTCACTTAACTCTCTCACTCCAGATGTGTTTAAATGGAAAAACACTTTGAATGGTACCCCAACAGAATTCTCAGCCTCCAAGACTTGGACTACATTGATACCGCTAGGCCATCAAGTACCATGGTAAAAAACGGTTTGGTTCTCACAATCAATTCTGAAACACTCCTTCATTCATTGGATTGTTATGCTTGATCGACTTCCAACTATGGACAAGTTAAGAGGTTGGGGTCTTCAAGTCCTTGCCTCTTGTCTCCTTTGTAATTCGGATTCGGAATCTCGTGAACATCTCTTCTTCCAATGTCAGTTCGCTTCTCAGGTTTGGAGTACTTTCTTTACTCATCCAAGACTAAACCCTCCATTAACTTTTGATAGTGTTATGGTTTGGGTAAGATTAGCTTCTACAAACAAAAAGATCAACGTCATTTGTAAGCTCCTATTACAAGCAACAATCTATGGTTTAGGACATAAAGGAATGCAAGATTACATGGCTCTGGTTCCAAGCCTTCAGACCGTGTAGTTCGAGACATTCAAACTCTAATGAGGCAAAGGTTAGCAGGATTGGACAGGAGAATCACCGGTCCTTCTACCTCATCGACTTTAGATGACCTTTCATACCTTTCGTTGTGGTTTGGGTATTTTCAATACATGAACCAGCCAGCTACTTGACATTTCAGAGTGCACAATATTACTTTGTAATTGCCACTACCACTTCTTCTACCTCTTTATAGTATGTTGATGATTCTCAGCTCACTTGTTTAGAGCTTCCAAACTCTTTGATTTTAATTGTAGCTCAGAAAGGGTATCCCCATGAGGGAGGGAAAAAGAAAAAAGATAAATAAAAACGTACTGTAATATTCAGAAAGGAAAAAAAAAAAAAAAGATACCGGCACACGGAAAGTAAGAGCATGAATATTGGTGATATTGTTTTGAGTATGACTAACATTATTTAGTATTAATTGTGTTAGTTGAGACTCAATATGATACTTCTGTTTTTTAGTGTTTATTGGTGATACTTAAAGTTCATAAGAAAAAACTAATTTATGTTTACAAATAAAATAAAAAATAAAAATCAAAGAATAATCAAATTACTATGGATAAATATAAAACATTTTATAAAACACAAATTTATTATAGTTCATAACCTCGCAAACGTAAATTACAAATCGTAAAAATAATTTATCCGACCAATCCCACGACGACACATGTCCATTTTCCTGTACCACGAGTACCAATACACTGATACATATTGGCTTAAAATGAAACCCAACAATTATTATTTAATCCAATTAGCCCATTGATACTTCCATAATATTATAGTAATCATGCTGTAATGAGTATTGTCAAAAAAAAAAAGTGGATGCAAAACAAATATTATCATAATCCTAGCTTAGTCTTGTTTATTGAAAAAGCAAAGTATAACATAATGTGGGATGTGATCTGATCTGACCCTGAAGCGAAGAGTTTGAAAATATGTGAGAAAGAAACATGAGAATCTAAGTGAAGATGTGAAAATAAAAAGGAACAAAAGCGTCTTTCATCTTACTTCTGCGTGGCCCACGTGTCTCCGTTGCATCATCGTGCGTATCTATATTCAGATACGATCTCAAAGTTAATCAAAAGTCAAATAACTTCAATTTTTGGAATGTTATTACTTATTACAAATTTACAATTATTTTTCTTACAACTAGTAACGATGTATTTAATTATGACTATAAACAAAAAAAAATGCTTACATGTATCACATTTTAAAGCTCTAAGGAAAAAAATGTCAAACGCAAAACATAAATTAACTAGCATTCAAAATGCAGTTGTGAGTAATAAGTCTATTTTATTTTATATGTTATAAAATAAATGTTTTTGAAAATTTATGACCAAAGTTTAGATTAATCATAAACCTAAATCCTATAGCTTGTATGGTTTCTTACCATTTAAACATGATAAATTCTTAACCAAAACTTATTTTGTTTATTAACTTCCAGCATTATCAATCATGTGGATGAAAAACTCATTTAAAGTTATTTAATTATAATACAAAATTATAACCATTAGAAGTGTTATACAAAAAAAATTGTAAAAAATAATAATAATATATATAACACAAAATTATGATCATATTAAGATTTTTACATCTGCATAACACTTAAAAATAAGTTTATCAGCAAAAAATTCAACTCTATAACATCAATAATTTCGAGTCAAACATGTATCACAGTTTTTGAAATCTAGATTTTGAAAGAATGTTCAGTTTATTCGCTGAATAAGATAGATTTGGATAGTTTCAAAAAAAAAAAAAAAAAGATAGATTTGGAAAAAATGCATATAAAGACGAAAAAGAAGCTAAGTAATGTGAATACTATCAGGTCAATTTAAAAGTTGGGTTTGTTAAGGGGGAAAAAGGAGAAACGACCCAAAAAAAAAAGCCTCAGATGTTAACATGTTCCCCACAAATTACGTGCCAAATGACGAATCCTTGTTTCACGAGTATGTTTGCGTGATTGATGCTAAGATTCACACTTACACACAAATACACTTTCTGATAACTAATCATACATATAATTATGCATATAGATGGCTCAAAGATATGCGAATCTTACTAACTCAATCAAAAGCTAATTGGGTGGTTTCAGATTTGATTAAGGCTTTTCTTTGTACCAACACTAAAAAGTAATAATTGTGTAAAACCTGATAAATTAAAGTCTTTGTTAGGGGCTGGAGAAATGTCCCATCTTGTCTCCCTTTTAATTGTAATTTTCCACGCGAATCTACATAATTCGCTTCCATGCTTTTTCTTTTTACCTCTTCTCACACCAACCATCGCGTACAATAAATTAATCCCTAGGTCGAATTGAGATTCGTTGTGAAACCGCATGAAGCATGCAGAATTTGTAAAGCGTTAGAATAAGATAGAAAACGATTGAGGTAAATATTTTTTTTCTATGGTTAACTTTTTCATTAATCCCGCAAATAAAATGTTTACAAACTGTTAAGAAGTCTCAAAAGTTGACACAAGTAGAAATTACACATAGAGATATATTTATCCTCACACGTGTGCCTTACCGGTTTAGTTTCTTAAGAGGGATCTTTAACAATACATTCCAAGATTTAAATCACCTTTGAGCAACATGTTTCATATGGTGACATGACATGAACTTATAAAGTCCATTCAAAGTTGTGTGCTCAAGACGCTTTGATTTCTTTCTAAAATCATTTGAGATAAGATCAAAATTTCGGCTTAGCCACCTTAATTAATTTGTAGAGTTCATGCGAGTCTGCTAAAACATTTATTCTATTGTTGTCAAATTTCGTTCTTGTTTACTCACTGTTATCGAAATACTTTTTTTTTTTTAAATACACGACTTATAATCTTGTTTAAAAATTAGTTAGCGCTTCAATTTGTAAATTTCAGTTTACCTAACATATATAGATAAGTTAAAAAAAAAAGAAAAAAACAAACAAACATGGATAGAGATAACCATCTCACATGTAGATCGATTAATATATATAATATACATACATACTACAAATCTTGTAACTAAACCTAAATTTTTTCTACGTTAAAACAAGAAAAGGCAGAAAACAGTGTCAGTAAATAATTTAAGGATATATTGAATGAAGATGAGAGTTGATTTCTAACCTTACGCTCCTGCATATTGAATATACTTCCTCCGTTCCAAAAAGATAGATGTTTAAGGTTATGCGCACTTATTAAGAAAACGCATTGATTTCTACGATTTACAGTTTCCAATAAAGTTTAACCAATAATATTTCATTATTTGTTTTGGAATTTGTAAAAGTGCATAGAAAACAGTAAAAACTCTATCTTTCTAGAACAAAATTTTTTTGTAAATTTTTTATCTTTTAGGAACAGATGGAGTACTTGTCATGTGGACTTCGCATTTATAAGACCTATAATTATTTATATGTACGACTAATTTATGTAAAGGTGTAGTATTATTTTGTCACTTGTTTGGGTATCTGATGATAATCATGTTTTATCTGAAATATTATTATTGGAAATAACTAAAAGCAAAGTAGAAGTCCAACATGCAATTAACTTTCTGCTTTTTTGTTTCTTTTCTTTAGCGGATCCAATGAAACTTGTTTTTGACCTTTGTTAATGATGTTTTGTGCATCGAGTAATACTCCATCCGTTCCAAAAAGATAGATGTTTAAGGTTATACACTCTAATTAAAAAAACGTATTGATTTCTACGATTTACAATTTCTAATAAAGTTTAACCAATAATATTTCAGTATTTGTTTTGAAATCTGTAAAAGTGCATAAAAAACAGTAAATTTTTTATTTTTTTGAAACAAAATTTTTTTGTAATTTTTTTATCTTTTAGGAAATATGTTCTCTTGGTGGAACTCATGGACTCTAATAACACATGCAAGCATAAAGATTGGCCTAAAAAAAGCAAATATTAGCCTATCCTAAGACTAGGAAAACATAGAATGGCCTATCCTAAAATTAATTTTAAAATGTAATCTAAGGGTTCAAATTAATTTTAATATGTTATCTAAGGGTTCACATAGGAGTAAGTCATAGGTTTTTTCTTGCGTGGGGACCAGATTAGCTTATGACCACTTGAAATATTTAGTTATCATTTTGTTTTAATCATAACCTTTTTTATCCATCTCGTTTTCTGGGACGAAAACTAGCAGATTGCTTAAGGTTCGATAGCATTCATTGACTCATTGTCCCCATGTGTTGATTGTCGTAATACAAAATGCCTCGGAATCTTTTCATATTAAATGCAATGTTTTTAAAACCTGACCGGCGACGGAACCAGATTTTTTTTGGGTCGTAGGTTAATATGGTCCGACCGGGTCTAACCGGGGTTCAACCGGGTTCAATAATATTTTAAAAATATTAATATATAGAATTTTTTTTTATATGTATGCGCATAACTATCCAAATATCAAACAAAATATTAAGTTTAGTACAAATATTTAGAAAAACAAAAAAATTTCAATAGTTATAGCAAAACTAAATAATAAAATGATGATACTTAGATACATAACTAATCTTTTTTGTCTTAAAATTTTAAAAAGATTATAATTATTTGAAAAATGTTTTTTTTTTCACTGAATATGATTATATTAGAGAAAATGTTAAACTTTTATTACTATCTCATTATCTATAAACCTTATTTTTCTAATTTTAATTTTGATAAACATATTAATTAAAGAAAAATGAAATAAAAATATATTTTTTTTAATTAGAAAATAGTTGAACCCGGTTTGATCCGGGTCAACCGGTTCGCCGGTTCCCGGTTTTTTGCCGGTCCGACCCGGTTCGATGCCGGTTCAACTACGGGTTTTAATATTGAACCGAACCGGACATGTGACCGGTTCGCGGTTGAATCCGGTTCAACCGCCGGTCCGGTCCGGTTTTAAAAACATTGATTAAATGCTAAACTAATGCGTGGAATTAACTCTTTAAGTTTTTTTTGTTAATCAAATAATTGTTTTTAATATAAATTATTCGTTGTAATTCTACACTCGTTTGTAATTATTGGAATAAATAGTTGTAAACAAGTGTAGAATTGCAACGAAATTTTCATTTGCCAGACCATATGGAGTTAGATGGTTATGTATTGGACAATGGCTTGGTAAGACGAAGCGGTGTAAATGAAGTGGTTAAAAAATTGACGTACAATATAAAAATTGGCGATGTACAGTTGTATTACAATCATTTTTAGATGGTAAAAAAGGTAAATATATAATTTTAAAAATGTTTTATTATAGTGTAAATGCTAGATAATTTACACTAACTCAAATTTTATAATTTAAGTTTAATTGTGTTCGTGACCCAAAAAAAAGTTAATAGTGTTTTCCACATGTTATCGTAAAACATCTTTTATTATACTATCATATAGTAATGATATCTTTTTTTGAATTGAATGTAAAATTATATTCAAATCAACCGGTGTTACGATAAATGCGACTTGTTTTTTAAGCTATCTTATATCCAAAAAAATTCAAACCAACATAGTCTTTATATCGTGTCAAGAGCCACAGCTCCATTGCCTCTCCAATAGCATAGTCCCCCGTGGTACGGATTGCATTAATCCGATTAGTCACATTTTTGTTAATCATTTTGGACAAGAAATTATATGTTTGTGCGTGCTCACTAAGATGTCTCTGATTTCTCTCTCGCCATAGATCGTACAATGTTGTTTGGAATCCATAGCGTAGTAAGAACTTTTCCTAAATCGGTCGATTCGAGATAAGTAATGCTACGACTTGATCCCAACTAGTAGTGTAGTCCGAGCCAAGAAGTTTTTGCATTGTTAGCTTCCATACCTCTCATGAGAAGCTGCATTCAAAGAATAAATGGTTGCGTGATTCCTCGGTATTGTTGCAAAGACAACACTCCACATTCTAGATTGATCCCCAGCTACGCATACGATCACCCGTCGAAAGTCTGTTGTGAACTGCAAGCCACGCAAGAAACTAATACTTGAGAGTATCGTGAGAGAACCATATCCCCTTGTACTATGTGACCATTGGCATTGCAGTACGTAGTAGATTTCTTATGTTTCGAGTTACAAATCTCGCCTTGTAGCTAGTGTCTGAATATTTCTAGATAGAGCAATCGTTTCTATCTCTTCGCTCTAGTCTGGCCTCTTCAATCACATTTTCTATTTCCCTCAAAGATTCCACTTGGTAGTCGCGTCTACGGTGGTTCTCGAGAACCTCCACTACCTTCGTAGTTCGAGTTATGCCCATATATATAGTCCATCTTGAACCCGTGATGTCAAATATTCGACCCAAAGAAGACCAGTTGTCAAACCAAAAGGATGATCTTTTACCGTTCCCTAACTCAATCTTATGAAAACGTTTGGCCGTGTCTCTATATTTCAGTATTTTCCTCCACATCCATGAACCTTTGGTAGTCTTTTCTTTAATATCCCAAAAAGAGAGATTCCTAACCAGAATCACCTTGACCCATCGCACCCAGAGGGAAGGTTGATTGGAGACAATCTGCCATATTAACTTTATGATGCTAACTTGATTTGCCTGTTTGAGTGAGTGAAACCCAAGACCTCCTTCCACCTTTAGTCTACAAACCTCTATCCAAGCAATCTTTGCCGTCCGGGAATTCAATTCCGAACCTGACCATAGAACAGCAGCGCACAGCTTATCGATTTCCCTAAGACAATTCGCTGGTAATCGGAAAGTTGATAGCCAGAAGTTGATAATGCTTCTTATTACCGAAGTCAAAAGCTGCATTCTCCCTGCATAGGAAAGATGTCGAGCCTTCCATGAGGAAATCTTTGAACGAAATTTCTCCAACGAAGGTTGATATTCTGCTGTTGTCATTCTCTTTGTAAGGAGAGGAAGACCCAAGTACTTGACTGGTAGCTGGCATATCGCAAAAGGGAAGCTTGATAGGATGTTTTCTCGAGTCTGATCTGCAACACCCGCAGGGTAGAGCGTAGATTTCTCTAGGCTTATTGTCAGGCCTGAGATCTTGGCAAACGTCGTGAAAATTCTCAATACACCTTCTACTGACTGTTTCTTTCCATCTACAAAGACCATAAGATCATCTGCAAAGAACAAATGTGTCATTTGAATGTTCTTACGTCGAGGATGATATCCAATTTTCCTCTCCATCAATGCCTTATCAATCATACAAGTTAGAACATTCATACATGTGACGATGAAGTATGGCGATAGCGCACATCCTTGCCGGAGCCCTCTTTTGCTTCTGAAAAAACCTCGCTAGCTCTCCATTGACCTGAACAGAGAAAGATGCAGTAGTTATACACAAACAAATCCAGTGAATGAATTTATCAGGAAGTTTCAGCGCTTCCAGAATATTCAACACAAAGTCCCATTGCACCGAATCAGAAGCTTTCGATATATCGATCTTCATCGCACACCTTGACGATATGTGAGCTTTATGATAATCTTTGACCATTTCCGTAGCCAGCATGTGATTTTTCATTAGCAATCGTTGTTTGACGAACGCGAATTGGTTTGGAGTGATAAACTTTGGGAGAATGTTCTTTGGTCGATTCACAATGATATTTGAGATCACCTTGTATATCAGATTGCAGCAAGAGATGGGACGGTAATCCTTTATGACTCGTGTTGTATCGATCTTAGGAATTAAAGCAAGTATCGTGGTGTTTAGTCCCTTTAGAAGAAACCCTTTGACAAATAATGATTGAACTGCATTTGTAACATCCTTCCCTAGAACAGGCCATACTGCTTTGAAATATTTACTGGTGTAGCCATCCGGGCCCGGTGACTTGTTACTAGGCATGGAGAACACCACCTTTCTTATCTCTTCCTCACTTACTTCCCGGAAAAGCATACCACAATCTTCCTCTCTACATCGATACTTTAGCAGCTCTTGCATCTTTTCTACCAAAATAACCTCAATATCATTTGGCTCTAAAGTATAGAACTCTTCAAAAAATCGTACCGCTTCATCCTTTATAGCCTCTGGTTCCTTTAGGATTTCTCCATGTTGGTTCATAATCTCTCGAATAACATTCTGTATATTCCGAATTTGAGTTGATCTGTGGAAGTAGGAATTGTTCATGTCCCCCATTGCAAGCCAATGCAGTTTTGCCTTTTGCTCAAATATCCCTCTTCTAAGTCCACCAATCTCTGCCATTTTCATAAGCTAGATTCTCAACAATCATAGCTTGCTGATTCGGATCAGATAAAGTAACTTGTTGTTTATTGCAAAGGTCCTCATATGCTTCCTTTGTTCGACGTGTGAGATCACCTAAGGTCTCTTTTCCCAATCTTCTTATTGACGGCTTTAACTCTTTGAGTTTCTTCCCCAAACGGTATAGTGCAGAGGTGGACACAAAAAGCTCATTTATTTGTTTGAAACTTCAGAGATTTAGTGAGCACGTTTGAAAATTTAAATGGCCGTTTCCGTCTTACCCCTTCAGCCTCCAATACAACTTTCCCTCTAGCATGGTATGAGCATCCACCTGATTCAAAAGTGCTATAGGAGTTCAATTTTTTGCAGATCAACTCCTTGTCTCGTTTATTACTCCACGTGTAGTTCAGACCATGACATATGAGGTCAAGTAGGGAGCAGTAGCGCGTAATAGTTTGGAAATCTCTCATCCCCATTGTCGTTGTTGAAAAGTTTGAATGCTCTTCTCTATCCAATATTTCATTGAAACCACCACAAATCAACCATGTCTTGTCATGGAGAAATGGTGAATCGTGATGATGTCGAATGTCTTGCCATAATTCTTTTCGTTCCTCTGCAAAATTGAAAGCATATACAAAGGAACCACAAAAATCTTCTTCGTTCCCATCTAAAAGAATCGAACATGTGATCATTTGCCCACTTTTGAAGATAGGAGTAAGCCTCGCCCTTGCTCCCCATACAACCCATATTCTTCCCAATGTGTTAAACTCATAATTAGATATAACTGACCAATCTCCTACTGTGCCTTTAATATCTTCTCACTGTTTCTTTCCTTCACCCGCTTCTCCAATAGACATCCAAATTGAAAATCTCGACTTCTTATCCACTCTTTTATTATGGAATGCTTTGATGTTTTGTTTAAGCCGCGCACATTCCACATGAACCCCAACATTAAAATTATTGTTTTTGACCCCTCTTGCCAACGACACTAGGGATGGTTTCTTTTGTTGTTAGCACATAGGAGTCTAACGCCTTGGAGGTTTTTCCTTTCACTTCTTCTAGGTAAACGTAGCCTAGTACTTTGTTCCTCATTTCTTGGCTTATCATCTAATGATATCTAGTATTGAATTGCTGTCATCGTCACTATCTTCTAATGTACTCATTTTTCGTATTACAAATTTTTACTGTAAAACATTAGTACCACTTTTTGTCACCAGTCAAATTTATAATGTTTAAATAATTAAATAATTAAATACTTTATCTCCCAATTTGCCTTCTTATGTTGAATGGTATTGTCACATGGATCATAATTCAGGTTGCAATCACAAGATGTCCAATGCGTTCTCTGGCTTTGAAGAATACTATATCAGAAGCTAATCGTTTAAGAATTAGAAGATTATATATTTTTATTGCAAAGTGCTTTGTTTGCATTTCTCGGCAAGCCACTCATTTTTGGAGCTCAAGTATATTCTACAAAATTTTAGAAGTATATGTGGTCAGTTTGACTTTGTTGTAATTCAGTTGATTCCCCTATGAACTACGTATCCCCTGCAATTTTATACATGATTTATTAAGGTCGGCCGAAACCCACATGAATTAAAGAATAATTTGAGTTTATTACATAAATTTTTAGAATCCGGTCAATTCCCACAAAACCGTTAACTGAGTTAGCTTTCCGTTAACATGTTCCTTACACGTTGACCACTTTACAAATCTGATTTAGAATGGACCAAATATAAAATAAATAAGAAATGATTTATAATTGGGGAAAAAGAAAAAGAAATTAGGATTCTATGTAATGCGAATCGTGTTTGTGAGTTAGAGAGAGATAGTCCAAAATTTGTTGGATGAAGAGATATAGAGACATAGAGAAACTAGAGTTATTTGTGGTTTCAAAGCGAATCGAGCATCGGTGAATGGAATAATCGAATTGCATGAGAAGACCGATGCTCTGCAACTCATCTCGTTCCCCCTCTCCTTTCTCCTCCTCCTCCTCCCATCCTTTATCCTCGATCACCCGTGGTTTCAATATATTTTGACCAAACCCTCAAAATTCTCCAACTTTGATCTCTTCCACATCGTCGTCATCTTTGCTCAGTGAATACCACCACACTACTACTTCCATGATCTTTTATCCTCTTCTTGATTTGCTTCTCCCTCATAAACATCATCATAGCCATAAAACAACACTTTCCTTACTTCAAGACCTTGAGATTCATGCTAATGTTCTCGGTGTGATTCCCGCTACAATCTGCGATCTCATAGACTTTAGTGTCATCGATCTTAGCCGAAACCGTTTCTCAGAATCGATTCCATTTTGCATTCATCGATGGAAAGAGATGAATTGGATAGCAGCTTCACAAACATTTTATTGTGCATTCGATTAAATATTATGTTAAGTATAAACATAATGCACAATATAACATCAATTCTAATATTTTTATCCAAAAAAAAAAACATCAATTCTAATATGTCTGTAATGGTAAAGTCTCTCGTCATGTTAGACATCCCACCCAGGTTCGAGTCTTTGAGGTGTATTTAATTGAGTTTTTTTTTAAATCACAACAAAATAGTGTCCACGTGTCATTTACGTCATTATTAGTTAACATATCAATATCAATCCGTTTACGGTTTAATAATTATGTTAACGGTTTGGGAGAATTGACCGGATTCTAAAACTTTGTGTGGTAAATTCAAATTTTTAATTAGTTGATGTGAGTTTTAGCCGAGCTTAATAAATTATGTATAGAATTACAGGGAATACTTAGTTCATGGGGAAATCGATTGTTTTTGCTCTTTTTTATATGCTTGACATTTTGATAATATATTTGCTCATGTTTTAGTTTTATCAATTTTTGATCTGTAATTTTTTCTTCTTTGATGGAGACAAACCATACTGGTTTAATGATGAATAAATGAAATTGGTAAGAAAAAAAAAATTGTTTGAGGATGAATTATGTATTAATATAATTCGAATGATTAAAGGGAAATTGTTAGTTTTTAGGTCCTGCCAATTTAAAAAGAGAAGCAAATTTGTAAACTAATAATGTGATGAAGGAAAAAAAGGCTATGAGAAGATAGTAAATGTGAGAAAGTGGGTGGACATAGGCACTTAGGCTTTCGCCACTAATGAAGGATTACACATGTGATTATGAATCCATATTGTCTTTCTCTTGCTACCTTTTTTTTTATTTCATAAAAAATTTTATTTCATAAAAATTTTCATTTCATAAAAATTTTCATTTCTGTAATTCTTTTATTTTACTTTCTTATGCATTATAGGAACTATAACCCATGTTGGTCCCACTTTGTAGAGCATCACTGCAAATTTGCGGATCTTTAAACAAACTTGCCTCTCCTTGGGATGGGAGACAGAGTCACTAATCTTGGGTCTTAAAAGACAGTTCAGAACTGGTTTCACCAGCAATTGTCACTATGATAATTTGACCAAAGATTATGGCTTCATTTTTACTTTCTATAGATTACTTCACGACACAACTTTAGGATACGGCATACAAAAAATAAAACTGCTTTAGGGTAAGACTTGAGCACTATAGAATTATAAAGGAAAATAAGGAGAAAGTATTGGCCAATTTGCTTTGAGTATGAAATTTTATAAACTGATGGAGTGGTGGGGGTCTATTCTTCTTTGGTTTAAAATCGATTGAATAAAACAATAGTCGATGCAAAGAAAATATAATAAAATTTGTATGTTTCCTTTTTGTTGTTGTTAGGTGGTGGTTAAAGCACATACCAGTGAAACTGTAATCCAAATGGATTATAATCAGAATTTTGCTGTGGTTATTTTATATAATTTTTTTAATAAAAGCTATGGTATTATTAATAGAGATAAATCACACAAAGACTGAATGGAAAAATGATTTCCATAATTTCATTGGTTTTACAAATCACAAAAGTCTAGACCAAAACCTGTACTAATCCTCCGAAACAATAGAAATTTGGTTTTTACAACTAATACTTTGACGGCTTAAAATGATTGAAATCGAAACGAAAAAACTCGAACTATGTTAAAGAAAGACATTCAATTATGGATCACCCACCACTTGATTTATAAACGAAAACTGATGATAACTAATAACCAAAAAGTTGTGACAATCTCGAAATAGTGGTGTTAAATCTCATACATTTCAAAATTAAAATCGAATTCGGGAATAATACAATTAATCTCTTCTTTGAATTTATACAGAAAATGTCCCGGCAAAAGTGTTATTATTTGACAAATAGAACTACCACCTGTCTATCTTTTGATGCTCTTGTCTAGCACCATCCTTATAGGTATCTTTATAAAAGTATATCAATTTTGATAGAAAATGATGTTTTATATTATCATTATAAGATCTCCAAGATCAAAATTATGGCCCACCAAATTTTGATTAGCAGCAAAATTCAACCAATGGGGTTTATAATAAACTAATAATTTGAAAATAAAGTCGCTCCCACAAAAGGGATAATAATAAAACTATTTTTTATCAACAAACGCAATTAGTTTAGTCTAACCCACACATCAGGAAGACTTCAACAAAAGAGACTTTAAAATTCAAATTATGGAAGAAGAAAAACCAAAATTAGACATTTGTTTTTTCAAGTCCAAATCTCCTTTAATGGATTATCTCCTAAGCATTGTTTTTTCTGAAGCCACCAGAAGAAGGTGGGGTGTGATGATTCATCACAAAGCCCCATCATGAGTTCCAAGTAACACCTAATCGAGAAAATTATATCTTTAACTAATATCAAATCTTCCTTTTTTAAAAGCAGAGGGGCTTTAGGTTACAAATTAATCTTAGTGGGACACATCAAGTGGTTACACTAACATGCATACACATATACATCTAAACTCTTAATGCTAACATAATATTCGCTAGGAAAGTTGGAAAATTATAATATTAGTTAGGAAGCATCTTCCAAGGAAATTTATGTGTGGTCTCACAGTCGCATTGAATCTAGGTCTCAATGCATAAATACATGATAGTTTAAATTCTATTTCGTTTTGTAAACGTTGCGAACTCTATATAAAAAGAAAGAACTTTATACGTAGATTACTTGGTCATTTAATTGATTTCTGCTCGGATGTTTTGTATGTCGTAGATTTACTAAAATTTCTTTACCCGCAAACTTCTTCACTCTCAAAATTAATGAGATGTTTGATGTTTCGACGAAATATGGATATTCGGTTCTAATTCTAAAAGACAAGCATGTGCTACATAAATGAAAGAACATAACTATTTTAAAGATGGCATAACTTTTTAAAAATTTATAAAACATATATACTTCAGTCCATACATGTATCCAAAAGAAAATTGTATTTGGAAGTTCCATGCACGTACTCCACTTATACATCTAGAAAGATGTTGATAAAAAAGTAGAATTTT
Source organism: Arabis alpina (assembly GCA_900128785.1). Lineage (NCBI taxonomy): Eukaryota > Viridiplantae > Streptophyta > Magnoliopsida > Brassicales > Brassicaceae > Arabis > Arabis alpina. Next base: position 22,081,602 of record LT669789.1, read on the forward strand.
ATTTAGGGAGACTTACTAGAACAACCTTCTTAGATTTTGGGGTAACTCAAACAACCTTTTTAAATTTTAATTACTGGAGCTATTTTCGAGTCCGTTTTACCCTTTTTGCTTTGATAACAAAAAACGTATTTACGAAAATGTCATTAATGAAACGCGCCGCGTAGGAGCAAAAATTTCCCGCCTAAAAAAAATAAATCTACCGCTATGTGATGGTAGACTTATTTGAGTTCTGGTAGACTTATTTTTTTGTCCGTAGACTTATTTGAGGAGCGGTACACTTATTTTTGAGCGGTACACTTATTTCCGAACGGTAGACTTATTTTCTCTGCGGTAGACTTATTATCCCGTAGCGGTAGACTTATTTTCAGCGGTAGATTTATTTTTTTCGATGGTAGATTTATTTTGACTGGTAGATTTGTTTCCTTTGGTGGTAGATTTTTAGTCATAGTAGCGGTAGATTTTTAGTCATAGTAGCGGTAGATTTATAGTGACGGTAGACTTATTTTAGTAGCGGTAGACTTATAGTTTGCGGTAGACTTTTTTATCGTGGTGGTAGATTTCTTTTGTGTTTAGTAGTGGTAGACTTATAGTTAGCGGTAGACTTATTTCGTATTTTCGGTCAACGAAACCAACCATTGACTGGTAGACTTATTTTTTTAGTATCAATGGTGATAGACTTATGCGTTTTTAGCGATAGAAGCGGTAGACTTATTTTTACCCAGGTTTAGTGATGGTAGACTTATTTTCAAACTTAGTGACGGTAGACTTTTTTTCACATTAGACATTTGGTAGACTTATTGTGATAGCGGTAGACTTATTGTACTTGATGGTAGACTTGTTTCCTGTTTAGAAAACTATAGTGGTGGTAGACTTATTTGGTAGGTGGTAGACAATGTTTTGAAAACCGGACCAGACCGGGGGTCGGACCGGGTTCAACCGTGAACCGGCCGACTACCCGGGTTGGGTTGACCCGGGTTTGAATTTTTTTTTCTTTTTTTTTTGAAAATTTACATTTTTTAACATTTTTCATATTTAATTTTTATAATTAAAATTTATAAAAACAAATATTAGTTTTGAATTTAGTTAATTTTTGTTATTGTTTAATGTTTTAATTTGTTTTTACATATAAACTTAACTATTTTTCATTAAATTTTGTTTTTGAATAGTTTTTTGTTATTAAAATGATTTTTCTCATGACTGATATTTAGAAATATGTTTATTTAAAAGTTATATTATATATTTGGATATTATAATTATACAAAAACTATATATATTATTATTTTTAAAAACACTATTAAACCCGGTTCGACCTATATCATGCAAGTGATGATAAATTTATATACAAGTGGTGGTAGATTTAGTATGTACTATATATTTTCATATATTTTTTTCTATCTTTTCGTATGAACTCGTACTCGTGTTTGAACTCGTACTCGTGTTTTAAAGATTTTGTAATGGTTACAGAGACATTTCAGAAGTTATGTTTTAACCATACATAAATAAATGTTGTCAATTCATTCATTACATTACAAAAAAATGTTCATAAATGTCTACCATAATGTTTGAATCTCTTTGCAAAAAGTCTACCATAACAATTGTATCTTATATTACAAATCAGAACGTGTGTGTCTCATAAAAATCTACCATCTTCATGATCTTTTGGATGTTCTTTACAATCTTCATGCGGTTACGCATTGCACGTACAAAGAATACTTGTAAAGAAATTCATGGAAATTAAAACATTTTGGAAAATAAGTCTATCATCGAGTAGAAAATAAGTCTACCATCAAATAGAAAATAAGTCTACCATCAAACAAAAAGAAGTCTATCATCGAGTAGAAAATAAGTCTACCATCAAACATAAAATAAGTCTACCATCGAACAAAAATAAGTCTACCATCAAACAGAAAATAAGTCTACCATCGAACAAAAATAAGTCTACCATCAAACAGAAAATAAGTCTACCATCAAACAGAAAATAAGTCTACCATCAAACAAAAATAAGTCTACCATCAAACAGAAAATAAGTCTACCATCAAACAAAAATAAGTCTACCATCAAACAGAAAATAAGTCTACCATCAAACAGAAAATAAGTCTACCATCAAACAGAAAATAAGTCTGCCATCAAACAAAAATAAGTCTACCATCAAACAAAAATAAGTCTACCATCAAACAAAAATAAGTCTACCATCAAACAAAAAATAAGTCTACCATCAAACAAAACATAAGTCTACCATCAAACAAAAATCCAGATCTGGAAAAAATTCAGATTTGGATCAAAATGTGATTTTACAAAAGTTCAACATACCCAAACGAAACCGGTTAGAATCAAGAGATTACCTCTCTACAACGCACGAAAACGAAACCCCAACACTCGCCGGAACTTTTCTTCGCCGGAATTTCAAAACCTATGAACGAAGAACATATTGAAGTTCATAAATCCGAACTCAAGACACTCGTGAATGATAGAGAGGAAGATAACTCATGATTTGTTTCAAATCTTACCGTTAAAAGCAACGAATTTCGTCGCCGGAGAAGAAGTCGCGATTTGAGTCGCCGGTGAGAGAAAGAAGAAGATGAAGAGTTGAAATCTGATTTTTTTTTTTTTTTTGTTTTATGTTATTTTTTTCTTTCTCAATGGCATTTTCGTTAATAAACGAATTTAAAGTATTTTTAATGTCTTTGTAACATTTTTTAGCTAAAAAAATAAAAGCTCAAAATTTAAAGGTTGTTTGAGTAAACCATACATCTAAAAAAGTCTTTCTAGTAATTATCAATTTATTTATTATACCCAAGCTTTACTTTACTACTTATTTCTGCAATGTTCTCTGATAAAGCCTTAATACATGTGCTTTAGAATTTATTAAATATATGTGAACAATTAAAAAGCATGATCAATAGTTGCATTGCATCAACAGCGTCATTGATCGGTGATGTCCAGATATATAAACGGCCACATAGAAATTTGTTATTTTTATGTTAAAATAAGCAGCCATATTTTATGCCTCACATCGAGGAAGCAACCATGGAAAGCTAATATTTCTTGAATTTCCTTTTTAAAAGACTTTTTAGGTTTTGTGTAAGATGAAGAAGTATCATGTGGTTGTCAGACGAATTTTATCACTTATTGGATTCTATTCATATTTGATCGATCATAATTATCGAACGCAAATACAATTTTACCTCTGATTCGTCTGGATCATAATTTTCTGCCATACAATTTTCTCTTGGATCATAATTTTCTTCTGGATACATGAACCCATAATTTTCAACCTATTAAGTATTTTTCATTTGCTAATTATAATCGTAAATATCGAACGCAAGCACAACCACTCAAGTAATCTGTTCATTTAGTGTGATTTATGTGGACTAGCATCCTGAATCGTGTTCGTATAGTGCTAAAATGTTTGATGTTTAATTCAAAAAAATTAGATTGTACGTGGTGTTACAAGACTACCCAAATTTATGCGATAACTTAGAGACAAACTACTACCAAAACAAGAGAGTTTCAAAGCTGCTGATAAAAAATCAAAACTACTTTTTAACTGTTAACTTTTGTCATATCGCTTAACATCAATGCTTTCTCCATAACCACTAAAAACCCTCTACTCCACTTACAGAAAACTTGATCACCAATCAAATCCGAAATTGTTGTTAATCCAATAAGATTTGAAAAGTCAAAATAGGTTTATCATTTTTAATGGTCGGCTTTTTTATATTAATAATACTAACATAACCCAATAATCGTTTTACTTTTCTGCTTTGATTTTTATATAATTTGACATCCTTACTACATATTGACGATGTTTTAGTTGAAGCCTAGTCATTTGACATTACAATAACTTAAAAAAGTATTTTCATTAAGAAAAAGGTAAGTAACTTCATGCATACGCGTAAAGCCTAAAGTTATGAAAATCATATAAAAACAATTAGCCCTGCCTGACTTTCCTCTCTATTAGACTTTAAGAAAATATTATATTTGTCCATCACTAATACAAAATCCAAATACTATCTTATTATATAAAGTTTGATGCGTCAAACATAATAATTCACAAGATCGTGACACATGTCAACCAGTTGATAAGATTTTGACACGTGTTATTTAATTTTTTAAAATAAATAACATGTGTCAAAATCCAATTTAAATTAGGTTTTGATACGTGTTATTATATTCTGATAATTAAATTAAATCACAAATTCAAAACTTCCCTAATCCTTTTTAAAATGTGTTTACTTTTTACTATTTTACAAATAAAGAGATTTTTTTTGACATATTAATAAATCTTCGTATGCAAAGTCTAAGTGTATTTAAACTATAAAAAATTACATGTATATTAGAATATCCATTTGATTTTTGGGAAATTAGCATGAATATTACTCTTTACACCAATAATCTTATTATATAAAGCTTGATGCGTCAAACATAATAAATCACAACATCGTGATATGTGTCAACCGGTCGATAAGATTTTGACACGTGTAATTTTATTTTAATTAAATTAAATTACATATTTCCAAAAAAATAAATTAGGTTTGGACAAGTGTTATTTTATTTTAATTAAATTAAATCACATATTTAAAAAATTCATAATCCTATTTAAATTAGGTTTTGACATAATTTTTTAAAAACTAAATCACATCTTATTATATAAACTTCATAATCCTATTCAAAATAGGTTTAATTTTTAACTATTTTACAAATAAAGATACTATTAATCTAAATTAAATAAATCTTTTGACATGTCTGTTTCATTTGATTGGTGTGATAGATTACAACGATCTATATTAAATTTTGAATTAACAAATAAATTCTAACTCAAAGTTTCTTTTTTATTATTATTTACAACATAGATATCATCATATCAATGATTATTCATCCTGAGAAAAAAATCAATTATTTAACTTTAAACCAGTTAAATTCAAAACGTGTTTATTTTTGTATTATTGTACGTTTTATCAAAAATTGGGAGGCGACATATTTTATGAAAATAATGAAATTATATGTATACACTTTCTATTGCTTGAGAAAATTTTACGCGTATTTTATTGTTATATCAATAAGAGTCTTAATGTATTACAAATTACTTGATTAATATCTCATTACAATTTAGTTTTATTTTAACGTAGAAAAATACTATTCAAAGCTTTATGCATCATTCACTACAAAATTTGGAAAGCAATTATGGGAATCTTATTAAAATTTGCAATGTTAGTTTGTAACTAAAAATATGATTTTTCATCTATTTCATTGGTGGTTTCATTTTGGTTTTTCCTTTTCCGATTTTTTTATGGATTATAAATATTTTATCAAAAACCCGCATATATGCGGGTCCTTTACCTAGTATATACTAAAACCTCAAATAACTCCATCGAAAACATAAACCAATCCATAATTTGTTCATCATACTTTCATTAAAAATTGTTCAAGTGTATTTCTTATAGCAAAACTATTCTTAACTTGTCCACTGTAATAATTAAGGGCCAGTGTATATGGGCCAAAGAAAGCTACTGTACTTCGAAAACTTATAATGAATGAACAAGAGAGCAAAAGCTGAGTTGATAAACTTTTCCTATGACCACAACAATCCTTCCGCAACAAAAGAGCTTTATGGATCATTCCAATGAACATATTTGCCTAAAGAATCTCACATAGAGAATACCAGTGACGATGGATCAGTTAACGAATGAACAAAATACCAATAACCCGAGTGAGATTTTGCATTTACCAACATAGGAACAAATCCACCTATTGGTTTTAACTTTTAACCAAGCTTCTTATCAGGTCCTTTTAGGTTCAAGTTGAACCATTTCCTTTTGGATCTTTCTTTACTCTCTGATCCGCCTTCTTCTCCCGCACTATCTCCATCGACTTTTGATTCCTCTCCTTGAGTTTTGCTGCTACTTCCATTGGTCAAGTTGTTGACGCTTGGTGTCTTCACGACAGAGAAGGACGAATGGATTGAATCCCGTTGCTTTAGCAGTTCATCAACCTGCACAATCCATCATCCATATAAAACAAATCAAACACTTTTAGATCTGCAAGAGTTCTTGGATTTGTATCTGCGGTCCATGTGCTTAGATAGCATTGGTAGCACAAAAATTCACAAAAAACCAAGAATGCTGTTAAGATCAAATAAAGAATAGTAGAATCGACGAAGGTTTTCTTAACAAATAATAAACTATGATAAGAAGATAAGAGATTCATCAACGTACAGTTTGCTTCTCCTGGGTATATCTGTTGGTAACTTCTTGAAAGCGCGCCAAAGCCTTGCAAAAGAATACAGGAAGTCATTAGGTTACATGTCTCTCTAAATACTGAGTGAGCTCTCGACAATATAAAATTACTTTTCGGTACTCTGTTTCAAACTGCCGCAACTCGTTCCTCTTTCTTAAGATTTGAGCTTCAATCTCCTTCAACTTTTCTGTTGTATCCTCGTAGGTCTTTGCACAGAGTGCCTCAATCGTGTAGGATGCAGTCTTAAAGAAATTATCACCTGAAAAGTAACTAGATACCAGTTAAACTAAGGTCTCAGAAAAGTTCCAGCTATTGCAAGTAGAGAATAATGATTCATACCATAAACTGCAAATATATGCGTCCCAGATTTCAGTTCCGAAACCTCACACGGTTGAAGACCTTCCAATCGCTTAAAGAAAGCAGATTCAGGGTCCTTGGCTACAGCTAACTGAGCAATAAGCACAATGTAAATTGCTTTAACAACTCTGCTCTTCTAAGATCGATAATTATGAAAGAAAAACCGTTCAGCACTTGCATACCGCATTGATTGTTGAATCCATTCGGTATACTTGAAAATGCAAGAAATACATGCCAGCTGACGTCACCTTGCCTGTTTTCTCACTCTCTTCCTGCAAGAACAAACAGAAGCTTCATGCTGTTATGGAATCACAATGAGAAAAAAATGAAAAAAGTTTTCCCAGGTATTAAAAAGTGAAAAAAAAAAAATACGATGCTTCTTCCTTCATCTAAACGCAGTTCAGTAACAGGGTACTACTACAAACAATGCTCTTTTAATAAGAATTACCTGTAAGGCCAATCCATAGCCACCAGTTGTCTCTTGCTCAAAATAAAGTAACTGGAGATAGACAGATTTTGAAGTTAGCCATGACGTTAATTAGGTGAAAACAATTGTCAAGTCGGTAACAACGGGCATTCCGAGCATACTTTGAATTTACTTTGCGCTGTTGATGTTACTCTAACAACAACCCCTGATTCAGCTGTCTGTTCACTTATCGTAACTCCAAAAAAATGAGCGCATTGCTTATCTACCTGATATGAGACATTAGATAGCTTCAGTTCCAATACACAAGTAACTGAGGCAAGAAGAAAGTTGTGTAATCTGATTTAACACCTTCCCACTAACTGATGTACCAATCGGAAGTGGCCTAACTGTAACAGTTCCATTCATAGCCTCTTCAAGAACATTGGCAGATACAGTAGTTTTGATAGGCACACCTAGTTTGCTGAATGTTGACATTTTTAAGGAGAACGAAAGGTTAATAAAGTGGATTCAAAACAGATTGCTCTCATAAGAGAATCAGGAAAAAAGGTTAACTTTACCTGAATAATGCAGCAAACATAGTATTTACGGTTCCTAGGTTTGACAAATCTATTTCCATTTCCATTCCATCAGCATCGAGGGCCTAATAAAATGAAAAAAATTCTTATAATAGCTACAAGAATGCGCGTGGAGAAATAGATAAAGTACTTGACAAGTGAAAACAACCATGCAAGAAATGATCACTTATTGGATGATTTTAATAAGCTACGAGTACATGGAGACAAGAGAAGAGAAAGAATAGAAATAGACACATTTCTTTGACAATTCGATTCCTATTGATTCTTATGAATACTGACAATAAACAAGTCTCACCTCAAATCCTGCATTGTCATATTGCCTTCTCTTTTCAGGGTCAGACAAAATGCTATAGGAATATGCAACTTCCTTAAAAAGTTCAGAAGCATCGGGATTATTGGCATTCTTGTCCGGATGATACCTATCCATTTTTTGAATCAATAAAGTAAAATTTAATGTAAAACACCATCCAAGAAGACAGTAATAGTCAGGACGCAACAGATGATGAACATAAGAAAGAAGAAGGATCTCATCAAGTAGAACAAAAGTGAAAAACATGAGATAGATTCTTAGCATCTCTAAGAAGGTGACAGGGCTGATAAGATTGCAACAGGTAAACCATAGACGCGAACTGATTCACGACAGAAGTCTCTAACCATCGACCAATTCCGAAAGCAAGATCCTAACCTAAACCAATCAAGAATCCCCAACTCCTCCTGCCTAACCTTCCAAGTTAAACTATTAGCTCTCTTCCTAACCCATTCAACTATAGCTCTTGAGATTTCAACACTGCTAGAAACCACCTAGAGGTAACTACAATGCTCATACACTAGACTAACACAAAGCTTACCATTCTACACCCATCAAGTCATAACAGTACCCAAAACATAAAGTTTATAATCACTGACATAAAATTCACATCGAAAATTGCATTCAAGGCCATATAACAGAAGAACACATTTGCGAGGAAGCTTACTTGAGAGCTAATTTTCTGTAAGAGGATTTGATTTCTTGATCATTGGCGTCTCTTGTCACAGAAAGTACCTCGTACGGGTCTCGTCGAATCGCCGGAGAAGACGAACCTTCCACCGTTTTGGAACTCATCTTCTCACTTTTCCTTTTCTTCTCTCGACCAATCTTTGTCTGCTTAATTTCTGGAGCTAGGATTATTGAACCGAGGAATTTCAGAACAAGATGGAATTCAAGCCAAAGAGACGCAACAAAGGGTTTTCCGGAAATAAGTCCAATTTTTCTCTTTCCTTTTTTTTTAATTTATTGTTTCTAAATTCAATTTATTCATAAAATTTCTTCTAAACATTTAAAATTTCACCAAATATCTTTCATTAGAATTATATAATTTTGAATTCATTTTGTGTCATTTTCTGAAGATAATAACATCAACAATCGGTAAGTGAATAAAACATTTTGTAAACAAAAGACAAATTTTGTTAATATTTACTCTCACGGTCCCTTAATATAAGATGTTTAAGGTAAAAACACATTTTATTATTATTAAGTAACTAACCAAATTGTAAAAATGACAATTTCTATAAAAAAACATGTAAAATACACAAAATAATTGCTAAGCAACTAACCAAATTGTAATTATGGAAAATTGTTAATATTCCAAATTAATTTAATAAAAATAAATAATTTAGCAAACTAAACTAATTAGAAAAATAAATAAAATTTATAATAGTCTAAACTAATTATAAAAAACTATTAAAAATCGAAAGAATATAGGGAAGATTGGTTTAATATTCCAAAATGTTTATAAAATTTGAAAACTAAACCTTGTTTTGAAATTTTTGAAAAATGACCTTTTTGTTGAAAAAGAAAAAATATCCTGATTTTATATTTAAAAGAAAAAAGCTCTTTTGAAATTAATTTTAGTGATTTGTTTTGGATTTTCTTAGAACCCTAAACCAAAATACTAAATACTAAACCCAAAAGCCTAAATCTTAAATACTAAATCTTAAATAGTAAATCCTAAACTACAAATAATAAACCCTAAACCACAAATATTAAACCCTAAATCTTAAACCCTAAACCCCAATCCTAAACCATAAATCCAATTTATTATTTGGGGTTTAGGGTTTAGGATTGAGGCTCTAGGATTTAGGATGTTGGGTTTAGGGTTTAATATGCTGGGTTTAAGGTTTATTATTTAGAGTTTAGGGTATATGATTTAAAGTTTAGGGTTTAGTTCGTTGGGTTTTGGGTTTACTATGTTGGGTTTAGGGTTTAGTATTTAGGAATTTAAAGTTTTGATTTTTAGGATTTAATGATTTAATTTTATTGTTTTAATTAGATAATATTAATTGTTTTATTCTCCTATTATCATTGGTTTTTATTATTAAAAAAAAATAAGTATGAAAAAGATTATTTTCCAAAGATTTGAAAAGAGAGGTTAGTTTTCAAAACAATAAAAAATTTGGTAATATTTTTACAAATTTCCTCAAGAATATAAGTCGTAAACAAATGTAAAGAGACAATATAAATAGAAAACAATAACCTAGAGAGAATATCAATTGTAAAAAACAAAACAAAAAATCGAAAGAATAAAAAAGAATGATAAAACAATAGAATATATAAACATAAAATAATTATAAAGGGTATGAATATTTAAATTTAAAAGTTTAAGATATCGACAACTATGTCAAAAAACACAAAAAACTTTAAACACACTTTTCAAAATACGTAACTATAGAATATTACAAAAAATGAAATTTTTCTACTAAAGACAACATTCGTCCTTTTTATGTTTTTAACAAAAAAATTGTATGAAATAATTATACAAGTTAAGAAGACAATAACATTATTTTTACTGTTGAAATAATTTTTAAGGTTTTATGAGATTATTAACATTACATTTTTTAATTTAATTTTACATTATTTGTATTATTTAACAATTTTATCACATAACTATTATATTTCTATTATGGATAAGAATATAGTTTTTTTCTTTGTTATTACGAATATGAGTTGAATTACATTTATATACTAAATTAAGGCCCGCGTTAATACGCGGATAATTGTATTAAAATTTTATTCACAGAAATATTTTAATTTTAATTAATAACCTGTTGAATTAATAAAATATTTTGAAATACTATTTAAAGATGGATCTTAAATCTTTAGATGTAAAACTTTTATTTTAACTTTGAGGTTTTAATGGGATCGGGGAATTTGCTAAGAATGACCTAAAATTTCAATTTGTTTTCAAAAGTAACCTAAAAGTTCATGTTTGACAAAAGTAACCTAAAAAGGTAGTGAAATTACAATTATAACATTTATGAACAAACAAAAAAACAGAGACCTACATGACTGTTTTACCCCCTAGAACGGGTAGACTGCATATGTAGTCTTCTATTTGGTTTTGTAGACCTTTCTGGAAGTCTACTCTATAATTAAATATAAAATTTAAATTTATAAATTATCAAAAATTAGTTTGATTAAAAATTTATGTTTATGACCAAACTAGAAACATTTGTGATGTATGAAAAAAAAATTGCACAAAATTGCACAAATTAAACCAACAATGACAAATTAGATTATGAATGACATACATAACTCTACTAAACAAAAAGTTACCAAACAAGATACTTCATAACCATTTCTTTAGATATTGATTTGATCACATGTTGATAGTGATTATTGTTTTGTATTTGTAAGTTTCATGAGTTTATATATGGTTATATTGGTTTCATTTTATGAATTGGATTGTTATTTATAGTTTAGTGTTTAGGGTTTGTATGGATTAAGATTTAGTTTTAGAAATTATAGTGTAGGGTTTGAGTTTTAATGTTAAATTAACTCTAAGGTGATGTTAAATTTTGAGTTATGTATGTAATTTTGCGTATATGTCCGAACTCAAATCTGAAATATGGGTAATAGTTTAACATTTATACATCGCAAACATGTTTCACACTTAGGATTAGATTTAGGGTTCATCATTTTTATATGTAAAATGTGAAATATTTATAAAAGTGTTCACTTATAAATCTATTAAAGTGTTTAGAATGTTGGACATTTTATTTAGGATTTTGAATAATCATTGAAAATAATCGATTTAGGTTATCGGATAGTAGACTGTTAATGAAGTCTACTTCAATTAGTAGACTTTATATGTAATCTATTGAGAATTTAGGGTTTCGTTTTGAGAGTTTAGGGTTTCGTTGATAGTTTAGTAGATTGCAAACGAAGTCTACTAAACCGAAAATTTTAACCTAACCGGATATTTTTGTCTTTATATATAAACTGGTAAACCTAATTTTGATGACCCAATCTCGAATCACCCTCCCTCACTAAAACGCCGTTCTCTCTAGCCTCTCTCAACCTTGGCCGATTTCACTCCATCTCGCGGCTCCACCTCCATCTCCACCAAGATATATTTCTCTACTTCACATAGCCTGTACCAAATCGAGGCTAAGAAGTAAAATACGTGTGACTAAGAAGATTAACCAAAACGAGCAAGAGTTCATCAGCTCTGAACCGACCCAGAACACGAAGATACGGTTTGTAGATGTTGATGAAGACGTAGAAGTTGCAGAGAGCTCGGGTTTTGTCAGCGAGGAGGCCGCCGAAGATGAATCCATGTCCGACGCCTCTGAAGTCACTTTCAATTACTACTTCTGAAGGCAACAACAGAAGTAATAGAGAGAGATATTGTTTGTGCATAGAGAAATGAGATTGTTCGATCCATGGCCAGTGTTCTTCAAGAGGGAATGGAAACGTTGTTGGCCATTCCTCACCGGATTTGCTGTAACCGGCGTTCTCATCACCAAGTTAACCACTGGACTCACTGGTAAGTCGTCGGATCCCACTCCTCTTCATAAAGACCAAATTTATGGATATAGATCGGATTTATCATCGGATCCCTTTGGTTTTCTATGTTTTATGTTGTGTTTGTGTAATTGTGATTTTTGGAAAACCCTAATTTCGGAAATGGTGATGATACGCAGAGGAAGATGCGAAGAACTCTAAGTTCATCCAGCAACACAGAAGGTAATACCAAACTCACCTTGATAAATGGATTGTCTCGTATTTTGGAATTTTTATACGTTGAAATTGTAATTCTCGGTTTGGTAAATGACTTTATCTTCGACCATTTAGAAACTGATTGATCCTTATGTTCAACTTGATGTATTTCAATTGCATTTTTCTGTTATTTACAATGCACGGAATTTTATCAGCTAGATTCATTCAAGACATGTATGTTGAATCTCAGTTTGATTTCATTATGTTGTTCTTGCGTGTACGCTATAAGAAATAGCATTGGTTGCTACATTTTTTTTTTTTTGGTTTGCTATTGACTCTGTGTAAAGCTGATTTGAGTCCTAATTGTATTTCAGGTGATTTGCAGAAGCAAAATGTAAGAAGCTGAGAGGCACATTTCTGGAAAATAAGGTAGATGCTACAACTTCCAAACAGTTCAATAACATGAAAGAGCTTTCTTTTTACTTTACATTTCTCTTTCCCTTTTCTTTGTTTTGAGACTTAACAATGAAATCATGCTTTGGAACTGGTGATAATACGTATGCTCATGGTAATTTCACTTTCAATTACTACTTCAATTTTTGGTTCTTTATTCCAAAAAGTTTGATTTTTCTTTGGTTATTAGAGTTGTATATGTACGCTCATGTTGTTTGGGGGATTTTACATTGCAGGCTCTTCTTGAAGTGAAAGATGAATTGCAAAAGAGTCTTGGAAGAGAACCAAGGGAAGGTGAGATAGCTGAGGAGATTGATATGAGCGGGACTGAAGTAAAAAGGAAAATCCAAATAGGTAAAGCTGCAAGAAACAAACTTATTAAGGTGAGTATCTAAAAACACAAGTCAATAGATTTTTACCATTTCCTTTCTTAGAGAGGCTATTGTTATGGACATATATAACTCTGTTATCTGATTGGTTCTTGATATGCAATTGCGTTGTTGGGTCATTTGGGATGGAAGATAACTTCTTTTGGATCTCTGTTCCAAGTCAAAAACGGCGAAGAAGGTAATTTCTTCTCTCATTATACTTGTTAAACAATGTTTGTATTGTTCATATTAATCACAAATGCACAAAAATTATAATTTTTGCTTATAGATTAGATTGAGTTTTGGTCTAATTGATGTTTGTAAATCACAGTAATTAGCAGTAGTAATGGGACGGAATATTCGAGAGATAATTAAGAACTTGTCGATAATAATTAAGCTCAACACCTTACTAGTGAAGAAATTAAATTATGAGGACGTTAGACGACACTTTGTTATTCTCTGTATGTATATACTATATACATTGATGTTCTATAAGACATATAATTGTTTTTGTAAGAAATTTTAAGCCTAAGAAGCAGATTTTGGTTAAAACTTTTTCTAAACAGAAAATTGAAAAGCTTGATTTTGGTTAAAACTGTTTTTAACTGATATTTTCTCTGTTTTAGATGTTCTAATTGTAATGCAGGAGGGAAACACGAAGGTGGTTATGATGCTTTCATGACAGGTTGTATCTTTACGCAAGCATGCAATCATCTTGAATCGACTTCAAAGATCATCTACCTCCGAACAGGCCATAGTAATGCAAACACGAAGGTGGTTGCGAGTCTGTCTCAAAGCAAGACTGTGGTTTTCGACTTGTTCAAGACTTCTGATTAGATCGATGCATTTTTTGGCAAATAGAGTTATAGTCGAAGCTACTACGAGCAATTAACCATGCAAGCTCCCACAGTCTTTATAACCAATTTTGTCAACATGAAACGGATATAGTTTTCATAATAGGGATTTTATGTTGTGTTTTATGTAGGTGTAATTGAAAAGTGAACAAATGAAATCATAATGTTAAGGTTTAATATCAAACAAGTTATCCACTTCTTCAATTTCTTCTAATATCTCCATGATCGTGATTTTCTCGTATTACTCTTTCTTTACTCATACAACGTTTCTTCACATTCTCCTCCAACTTCTCTTCCTTAGCGTCTCTCACAAGAGAAATCTCTATCAACTCTTCTTTTTAGCTTCCTTGGTTTTAGTTTGTTGACCTTGAAGCTCTTCTTGATTGCGAAGATGATAAGACATGGACTTGGTGTGTAGAAGAACATTATAGAGAAAGAAGTTTGGGATACTTGTGATAATGCAAAGTTTCTTCAAAAAAGAGATTAGACACATTGAGAAGACAAGTGTAAGATGAGCTAAAGGCTAGTTAAACAAGAAAATTGATTTATCCCATAATGTTACAAATGAACATGTTTAATTTACACATAAGCAAAAACAATAATTAACACACATTTGAGACAAGAAAATATGAAAAATTCATTATGAATAATTTTTAAATGCGTTTTATTAATATTTAGTAGACAGACTTCATACGCAGTCTACCTGTAGACTTCATAAGTTGTCTACTAAAATGTAGGAAAGACTAATTAATCAAGAAAAATTAATTTATAAGAACGGAAGATGTAAAACTCAGACATAAGCAATACAATTAATTAACACACATGTGAAATCAATAAAATCAGAAAAAATCATTATACATATTTTTAAAATGAATTTATATTAAAAACTAAAATACAGTCTTCATGTGCCGTCCACTAATAGATTGCATACAGAAGTTTACCAAAAAAAGCTAAGTACTACTAAAACAAGAGAATTGATTTATACCATAAATATTACACCTAAATATTTTAAATTTAAACAGAAGAAAACACATTAGATAACACACATGTGGGAGCAAGAAAATCTAAAAAAATCATTATAAATAAGATATAAATGTATTTTTTTAAAACTTTAAAACATAGACTTCACCAGCAGTCTACTAGTAAACTTCACTAGATGTCTACTAGTGAATACATAAGTCTACTAGTAAACTAATGATGAAGTCTACATAACGGGTTACTTTTTGCAATTGACCAAAATTTTGACTTTTTTTGTAGACTTATCATGTAGTCTACTCCAAAATGGGTTATTTTTTTGCAATTGACCAAAAGTTGACTTTTTTAGTAGACGTCCCTTGAAGTCTACACAAAATACGCGAAAACCCGTTATTTAGAGTAGACGCTATCTTACGTCTACTGCCGAGTAGACTTAAGATAGCGTCTACTCTCTTTTTGACGGTTTTCCGCGTATTTTGAGTAGGTTAGTTTTGCAATTGACTAGTTGTTGACTATTTATAGTAGACTTTAGTAGAGATCTACTCTAAAATAGACTTCTGGTGACGTCTACTCTTAAAAAGAGGTTACTTTTTGTAGTTGACCAAAATTCGAATTAATTAAATAGTAGACTTCTTCGTGAAGTCTACAGATGTCGTAGACTTCTCAAAAAGTCTACCAGAAATTGCATATTCTGGTCAATATTTGAATTTTTGGTCAAATGCAAAACTGACCTGTCCGTATTGAGTAGAAAAGTCAACAATGAGTCAATATCTTAAGTCTACTAGAAAAGTCAACAATGAGTCAATTGCAAAAAAAGACCTCAACTTTTTTGAATTTTGAACTCAAAATCTAGTCAACGAAGTCAAAGTTCTGGTCAATTTCAAAACTAACTCATTTTCAAGTAGACTACATATAAAATATACGCATATTTTTTGTTGTCAAAGGAAACAAGTAGACTTCAAGAGAAGTCTACGCTAAATAATTTTAAATCGGGTCAATTGCAAAACTAACCTGCGTTGACTGGTAGACTCAAGTGTCAGTCTACTCTCGCGAACCAGATCGAAAATCACTGTTTTTAGCTTTGTTTATGCCGTAGATCTCTGTTTCCAGCTCCTTCAAACACTCAAAACTTCTAATATGACTGTTAGCAAAGAAGCCCAAACGTCTTTAACTAAAAACAATTGAAATTCAAAAGATTATGAAAGAAATAATTTTAGAAAACTTCATTTTGATTGTTTTTTGGATGAAATTGAAGAAAAATTGATAGAGGAAGAAGTTATATGTTAAAGATTGAAGTATTTATCTACCAAAAATGAGATCTCCAAGCATTTAGAGCTTGATTTTGATTGTTAATGGAGGTTGAAATTTTTGATGATGATGGCAATTTCGTAAATAAATTGATATTTTTGGATTGTTTTGAAAGATACAAATATCTGATTTTATTTAGAAAAAAATAATAATTCAAATGTTAATGGCATTGTCGTAAATAAATGAGGTGTTTTGGATTATTTGGAAAAAAATTGAAGAGAGAGAAAAGGGGGGTTAGTTTTGAAGTTGAATTGAAATTATGGGTTATTTTGGTAACTATATATCATGTGGATCATATATATATATATATATATATATATATCTAAATGTAATTCAACTCATATTTCTATAACAAAGAAAAAAAAACTATATTCCTATCTATAATGCATATATAATAGTTATGTGATAAAATCGTTAAAAATATAGATAATGTAAAGTTATTGTTTTCGATTGATATCCTCTCTAAGTTATTGTTTTCTATTTATATTGTCTCTTTATCCATGTTTACGACTTATATTCTTTCAATTTTTAATATTTGTTTTATAATTAGTTTAGACTATTAAAAATCTTTTTTTTAATTAGTTTAGACTACTAAAATATTTATTGTTATCTAATTAATTTAGACTATTAACAATTTTTATTTTTTACAATTTGGTTAGTTGCTTAGCAATTATTTTGGGTGTTTTTCATTTTTTTAATAGAAATTGTCAGTTTTACAATTTGGTTAGTTATTTAACAATAATTTTGTATCTTTTCATTTTTTCTTAATTAATTTTAATATTTTGCACATATATAACGCATGTCATCATTTCGATCAATATTAGACACGTGTCATGATCTCATGAGTTACAATTTTGCTTACATGTCGCTCTCGTGAAGGAAGTCTCATTTATATAATATATATATATATATATATATATATGATCCGCATGATATGAATTAAAACATGAAAATTAAGATAAATTTTTTACATCTAATAATTTACGATCCATGGTTAAATAGTATTTCAAAATATTTTAGTAATTCAACGGATTATTAATTAAAATTAAAATATTTATATGAATAATTTTTAATACGCGGGCCTTAATCTAGTATAAAAAAAGAAGAAATTATTTGTTTTATTTCATAATAGCAAACATTATACATGCAAAAAGACATGGTAAACAGAAGTTACACGAGCAATACTATGAAAAATGAGACATAAACCCTACATGTAGACCTTATTCATGCATAAGCAAAAGCAAACTTACGTAATTGGTCATAAAACATAAACACAGAAAGGGAAACACACACACATTGTGATCGAACATAAAGTGTTTGGAATCAGGTAGTGGTTAGGGTAAAGCCGGTAGGGGCAACATTGACGACGTTGAGGAGGCCGTTGATGGTGCTTCCAACTACGGCTAACTGTGAGACGAGGCTGCCGAGAGGGAGATTGGCGTTGCAGGTGGCGAGAGGGGTCGTGACGACGACACGACAATCGGAGATGAGTGTTCTAAGTACCATCTGAATTAAGTTTGCAGGAAAAGAGAATATTCCGGCAGAGTTCGTTGTCGAAGTTGCAACCACTGTGTTTTGTCTTCCGCACTGGAGTTGAACCCCCGCATCTATTATAAGTTTATTTGGAGCATTAAATTAGTAAGTATGTATAAATTTATCTCAAAATGTCTACAAAGGGATATATCATATATTATATACTTTGTGATGATATCCTCATATCCATTTAGATTAAAGATAGAATTACCGGAATCAATAGTAATTATACATTTGAATATTGCCTCACAAGTCACAATTACGTTGTAAAAGAAGAAGAATATATATTGTTGGTTTTACAAACATTCTATACCAGATTTTTCTCATATTTAACACAAACTTTTGGGGAAAATTGCTGAAAAATACCCAAACTTAATTTTATTTGCTTAAAAAATACCCAAACTTTTTTGGCTACCCGTTAAATACACAAACTATTCAACATTGTTTCTTTAATACACGAACTTTCAAAATTCGTTGGTTTTAGTACATCACCATTAACGACGTCAATTCGACTAACAGAAGTTATGAAACGCTGTTAAGTGTTAATGAACACGTGCTCAAAGGTAATAAAAAAATCTCTTTTGCCCTTATCTTGTTTTCCCCCAAATCGATTTGGGATTCAAAGGGAAGAACCCTAGATTCTGATTTTGACTGATTTCTTCCTTCTCTAAACAAATTTGAGAGACAAAATCGAGAGACGGAGCAGAGTCAAAGTTCGCGATTGAACCCAAGATCGCGATCCTCTCCTTCTCGAGCTGTCAACATGGAACCGAGTCAAAGCTCAGCCTCATATGGGAATTCAAGCTTTCGTAGCTTCAGACAAACAAGTAAGGGTCCTCTTTGTCACTGCAATCGACCGACAACTATCTCGAAGTCATGGACAAACGAAAATCCAGGAAGAAGATTTTACAAATGTGATTTACACGGTTTCTTCACATGGTTTGATCAGGAAAAACCATATGGGTGGCAGAAAGTGAGCTTACTAGAGGCGAGAGATCAAATTCGTCAACAAAAAGAAGCAATTAAGGTACTTAATGACTCCATTAGAGAATTGAGGCTAAACAATGGTGGAACAATAAGTGAGACAAACATGGCGAACTCGGAATTGGTGAAGAATTGGACTGAAGAGAAAATGATTGTTGAAAATGAAGTAATGGCATCGAAGGAGAGGGAGAAATTGTTGAGGCAGTTCATCGTGATATCATGGGGAGGTTTCATTGTTGTGACAGCCATGATTCTGACAATGGGCAAGAACTAGTTAGTTATGTTGCAGGAAGTAGTAGTTTATGATGTACTTTTGTTTGTTTTATGCTTGTGTTTAAGTTTCATGAACTAGTAGGTTTCATTGTTATGTCTGATTGTCTTTGTTTAATGAGAAGTTTGTGTTGAATGATCATGAAAGAAGATATCCAAAATAGCATAAATTCATAAGATTGTACATTGGTTCTGAAATCGAACTACTAAGTTACTTCAACCGGGAAGTTACGATACCAAAATACAACTAAAACAGCAAACTAAACAAAGTAGTTTTAAGATGCACGTGGATTAGGTGCTTGTGAGGTGGTTACTTCTGGAGATCCCCATTGCTCAAAAACTTGACCACTCCAAGGTGCAATAAAACAGCCATATGATCTAGGAGTTGGAGCTGTGTCACGGCCACGACCACGACCACGAGGACGACCGCGGCCTCGTCCCCTAGATACTGAGTCTGATGCAGGTGGAGCAGTAGAAGGATGCACTGCCTCTGGTGTAGCATTTGTTTCCGCAGTTGGTGTAGATTGACTTTTTGCTTTCTTCCTTTTAGGTGTATTTTGAATGTTCCATGGATCATTCTCCTATGAATTAGTACATTAGAAAGCAATACATTAGTAATCAATGGAGTAGACAATAGAAATCAAAAGAGTATATTGCATTGTAAACTCATTACTCACATGTGTCTTTCGTGGCCTTCCCCTCTTCTTCTTAGGACCTGTTTCAAACGCAGGTGCATTTTTACAAGTAACTATGTTATGGCCAGTTTGCTTACAGTTTCTACAAGTCATGGTCCTTCCTTCTCTAGTCGCTTTTGTAGGATTTGAAGAAGACTCATGTGGTTCCTTAATCCTATCATGTTTTTTGGGACGTCCTCTCCTTTTTCTTTTTTCAGGCACTCGAATAGGACCCTTTCCTGTCTTTGGCCAACCTCTGTCCCCATTCATAGGCCTGATGTTGTCTTCATAAGTAGCTTGCCACTTTGTTGTCAGATAATAAGGATCAACATAGTTGAAATATAAAGATAAACATTAGAGAAGTCCAACTAAACAAATGATAACATTAAAATGGCTGCATCATTTGACTTACTCTTCTGGATCACGATTATACTCAGTGATGACATGAATGGTGTGATATCCCACTGGTTACAACCACAATGCTTATACGGAAGGCACACCTCAAAACAATTATCCTGATCAAGAACTTCATATAAGCTTTCACTGCTTTTTAAGACTGAGCAATACTTGCTATCGGTTCGATTTTGCTCAAATATCTCCATGATGTTTGGTGGAAACGGAGTGTCACACTTCCTTGTCTTGTCATGCCTCCGAGTTATACGCCTCATTGCTAACCTTCTTATCTCTTGTAGCATGCTTATCATTGGTAACTTACGGGCATCTTTGATTGTTCTATTGAAACTCTCCGAGAGATTGTTGGTAACATCCTCACATCTTGCATCATGTCCTAAATAAGCTCTACACCAACTCTTTGGTTGTGTTTTCAGCAAGTCTTCGTGAGCAAGTAGATCAAATTTTTCCAAGGCTTCCATGTTGAAGTCATAATCACCTTCACAAGAGCTATATGCAACTGACCAAAAGTAGTCTTCATACTCTTTTTGCCCATAAACCTTCTTCCAATTAGCAAAAATGTGTCTAGCACAATGTCTGTGTTCTGCATTTGGAAGGAGATCTGCCACCGCATTTATCAACCCTTTTTGTTTGTCAGACATGATAGTGAAACCATTCCCTAAACCCAACTCCAAATCATTCTTCAACTTATCGACAAACCAAGCCCATGAATCATTATCCTCCACCCTAACTACAGCCCATGCAATAGGATATATTCTATTATCTGCATCTCTACCAACCGCTGCTAAGACCTCACCTTTCAATTCCCATTTCAAAAATGCACCATCAAGTCCTATAATAGGCCTACAACATGCTTTCCATGACCTTCGTAGCACTTCAAAGCAAACATAAAACTTATCAAAGACTTGTGTACCATCATCTTGAGAGATAGTAACAATCTCTGTGGTTGTTCTAGGATTCTTCTTCAAAATCTCAGCTTCATAATCATATAGCTTATTAAACTGCTCCTGCTGAGTTTGTATCACCAAGTCCAAAGCTATCCTCCTTGCTTTAGTGCATATCCACTTAGAGACTGATAAATTGTATCTCATCATTATCTCATCTTTGATGTCAGTCCACTTTATTTCAGGCCTTCTTCTTGCTTCATCTCTAAATAACCTTGCCACAACTCCTTGTTTCAACATCTTAGCTTTCCCACTCTTTAGATGGTTGTGTCCACTAACATAACTTTTCACCATCCATTTCCCTTTCGACCTCTCAATTGAGCAGTATATCCTCCACTTACAAGTCTCTTTTGTGCAGATTGCTGCCAATTTAGTCTTCTCCCACCTACACAACTTCACATCAAAGTTGGTCTTCAATACATAGCGCAAAAGCTGGTCCTTAAACTCTTCTCCACTATTAAAAACCTGCAGTAACCTCAGGTATCCTCCATCATTCTCTTTCTCGCAGGTTTTCATAGAAATCTCTTTCTCTTTTCGATGAAAATCATCCCATTCATCATCCGTGTCAACAACAGGCGTGGGATGGGCTGCATCCCTACACTGTCTCTCAAACTCATCATCATCAGAATCAGCATCATTGGGTTGAGCCACACCAATTCTTTCACCATCTTCATGCTCACACACTGCCTTACTATGACCAACACCTTCTTCATTATGGATTTCTTCGTAAAATCTTTGAAATCGTGGATCAGTTCCTTCTTCTTCAATTATTATTTCCTCTTCATTATCATCACCTTCACAAACACCTTCATTATGAACAACTTAATTAATATAACAACAAAGAAGAAAGATTTGTGAAGCTAAGAAGGAAGAAATGTGTAACACACCTTGTTCAATATAAAAATCAACTTCACAAGAATTGCTCATTGCTTCACTACACATTCTCATAAGATCAGCATCAGAATTTTCCTCAAAAATTGGCCTCGCTGTATCCATCTCCTCATGTGGAAGCTTGTACCAAACATGTTCCACCAACCCCTTCGATCCGTTGTCCTCACAAAATGTATCAAACATAGACCATGTAAGGTAATCCGAGTCCATCATAATGTTCTTCTTCACACACCCTCCTTCGTAGCTAAACATATTCTCCTTGTGATACATTTTTCCACCAAAATGCACATTGATTTTCAATGTCTCGTCACTGCACATAAGGATATACCATTTACCAATT
The DNA here is from genome assembly GCA_900128785.1 of Arabis alpina. NCBI lineage: Eukaryota > Viridiplantae > Streptophyta > Magnoliopsida > Brassicales > Brassicaceae > Arabis > Arabis alpina. The sequence continues at coordinate 22,104,181 of LT669789.1, forward strand.
TTAGATTTTTTTCTTCTCAAAATAACAAACTCAATATCGAGAATCCACACAATATCATACACGAACTTGACCCATACAAGATTTCTCATAAACACGACATCAAAATCGCACCAAAATCAGAAAAGACCAAAACGATTAGGGATTTCGAATTGAACAAAACGTACCTCATCTTCTCCAATTTTCCTCACAAGTCGTCACCGATTAGGCTATACACATTGACTCTGCTCCGTCTCTCGATTTTGTCTCTCAAATTTGTTTAGAGAAGAAAGAAATCAGTCAAAATCAGAATTAGGGTTCTTCCCTTTGAATCCCAAATCGATTTGGGGGAAAACAAGATAAGGGCAAAAGAGATTTTTTTATTACCTTTGAGCACGTGTTCATTAACACTTAACAGCGTTTCATAACTTCTGTTAGTCGAATTAACGTCGTTAATGGTGATGTACTAAAACAACGAATTTTGAAAGTTCGTGTATTAAAGAAACAATGTTGAATAGTTTGTGTATTTAACGGGTAGCCAAAACAGTTTGGGTATTTTTTAAGCAAATAAAATTAAGTTTGGGTATTTTTCAGCAATTTTCCCCAAACTTTTGTGTGTGTATGTGAGTGATAACATTTGTAGCTTGTATTACATAATCTAAAACAAACCCAGCCAAGGTTTGTAGAATCTATCATCTATGCAAGTTTTGTTGGACCGTTTTTGCATGATTGATCTAAAGAGAAAGTAGAAGAATAGAAAACTTACTAGCGAAAGGAGGAGCGGAAGTCCCAGTGAGAGGGAGGTTGCCATTGGCAGTGCAAAAGAGAACCCCATCGATATTGGCAAGACTGAGAAGGCCACCAAGCCCACCACCTCCACCACCACCAAGAAGACCACCAAGCCCAAGACCACCAAGAAGACCACCGAGACCCCCCCCCCAAGAAGACCACCGAGACCACCACTACCAAGAAGCTGAGCCTTAACCATTGGGGACACCACAAGGAGACACACCAAAATCAGTGAGAAGGTTATGTGTTTGTTCTTGAGCATTGCCATTTTTTTAGGGTTTCTATAGACAATGGTATATGTTTTTCTTTGTGTGTGTTGTTTGTGGTTTTGGATGTGATAAAGTGTTTCCCCCATGCAGCTCTATTTATATAACAAGTTTTATAGATCTCGTCCCATCCTATTTACAATATTGCTCTAAAAATATATATATTCAAAGTCGGTAATATATGTTGTGCTTACTTTATCACACAATTTTGTAATCTGTTTAAGTAAAAACGTCCATAGGTTTGATGGTGAACCTGAATCCTAAAATGTAATTTCAACTGTGAACAAACAATGCATTTTACCTTCTTGTTTTTCCTATAAATTATATAATTGATCCGAGAATATCCATGCCATTTTGCTTGTTAATAGAGGAATATCCTAAGATTAATTAAAAAACGATGATATACTACACTTAAATCATATCGCATGCGTTCAACTGATTCTCGGTAAGCCATAGACTTATAGTTATAGTCTATGCAAAATCAAACTACCATGTCATAACTCATAAACGGTTGTATTCAAAGTTTTTTGTTTTTTGCTAGAAGGTAAATATCATTTGGAATGAAATGTTTAGGTTCTTACAAAAGTAATTCCTACTAATAGAGCAACCAAGGCAAAAAAATTAAAACAAGGTTACAATAAAGATTGGGATCGATTTGGGTGAAGGTACCTAAGCCAAAATGACATGAGGTCACACCAACGTTTTCGGTGTCTTCTAGAGTTGATTGTGTTCTTGATTTCTTGATCAATAATCTTGAAAATATCTAAAGAAGGTATGATGGTGTTGTAATGAAGCAGATTATTCATTTGTCTCCAAATGTGATATATTGTTGCATGGACGACCACCTTCTTTAGGAGAGAAGGCCCCTGATTTGAAGTGATCCATGCAAGCAGCTCGTTCCAATCAGTAAATAGGTTGCGGTTTGGCGTTAGTCTTGCAAAAACCAGGTTCCAAAGAACAGCCGCATAACCACAAGACAATAGCAGATGATCCCTTGTCTCTGGCCAAAGAGCGCAAAAACAACAGTCTGAAACATTGATAACCCCCCAGTTTATGAGTCTCTGTCGTGTAGGTAGTCTATTGAGAGTTGTGACCCACATGTTAAACGCATGCTTTGGAACAGCTCCTTTAAACCAAACCAAAGGTGACCAGTCCTTTTCATCTTCTCGGGGTCTTAGTGCATTCCAAGTCTGTGAAGCAGAGTAAGAGTTGCAGACTATCCCATTTACCAACCAGATCCTAGTGTCTTGAAGAGGAACCGCAACTGTCAAGGCAATGGTTGTTAGATGAGTTTGGAGGAAGACATCCTCCTCTGATCTTGCAGGTCTCAGGTTCCATCCGTTTATATCACTGATATGCTCAAATTTACCCTGAGCTACTCTCTCAAATTAAGAGGTCGTCGTAGTAGGGGTCGAATCACTGGGAGCCAAATCAAACGATAGGAATATTGACTTCAAATTCGGCTAAGTAAAATAATGTAAAATAAATAACAAAAGCAATTGGTAACAGGAAAGATTGTTGATTTAAAATTCAATTAAACAAAGTGCTAGGCTTTTGGGTAATTCTCAGGATGAATAAGAATTGCAGGTTAAACAGAATCATGATTTAATTAAGAACCGTTCTAGAACTTGGAACACTAAAATATAATTAACCAACTGTCGTTGCGAAAACTAACTATGTTTAAACCCTAGAAAACCAAATTTCTTTGCGAATTCAATCAATTTAAACAAGCTTTAAATTCAAGTCCAATTTGTTCAAAAATCCCTAAACCAAATTTCTTTGCGAATAAGTAATTTTGCTCACCTAAGATCTAGTTCTTGCTAATCAATTACACTTTCGTGTCAATCTATCAACCTAAGATATCCAGATTCAGGGTCGCGAATCCTAAATCAGAGTTAAAGCAATCTAGGTGAAGAACCTAACAGATAATCCTAATAAGTGAGTTTACCCTAACAATTCATCTTCATTCCATTCGAATCACCCTAAACCTAACAAGTAAACTACTCAGAAATGGAAGCAAAGCAAATCATAGCTGAATAATACTGCATAAAGAAAGAGAATAAGAATAAGTAAAATAGGGTTCGAAGAATCTCAAAGAATATAGTAAACTTGTCTCCCTAAAAACCCTAAAAATCTCTCTCTAAACTTTGTGTTATAAAATCTGAAGTTATGATCTAAAAACCTAAAATAAACTATTTATAGAGGTAAAACTCGTAGTGGGCTTTTATGACGATTTATTGGTAACTTCTGGCCCGAAAAGGAACAATTTTCCTTCTTTAAAACGTATTAGGTCAGCCTCTGCGAGTACCTGTCGATCAATCGACATAAGGTGTGTCGATCGACAGGCTTTAACGTTGCTGTCGATCGATCACCACCATGTATGTCGATCGACAGGCTGCTTCATATAAGCTTTTATTCTTGCAAATCTGACTCCAACCTCGTTTACGTTCCAAAATGCACTGTATTCACCAAATAAGCTCCTCACGTGCAATAACCTGTTAAGATACTAAAAAGACTCGAAATACAACGAAAAGACTCGATAAAAGGACTTATATCATGGTCGAAAACCGGTAAAAACCATGATATATCAATCACAAGCATCAGAGACAACTACATTTAGAGGGATTCCGGTCTGCCTAGGGCCATTTGCACTCATGAAATCGAGCAAAGGGCCTAGAGGTGTCCAATGATCATACCATAAACTTGTACTCTCACCATTACCAACAATACTTCTCAGAAAAATCGTAGCCAGAGGACGCAGGTGGAGAAGAGATTTCCAGGTCCAAGAGTCGGAAAGAACCTCCTCTATCTCCCAAAAGCTAGATGTCTGAAGATGTTGTTCGCTCTGCCAAAGGGACCACCAAAAGGAATTGTTGGATAACAATAACCACACCAGTCTAAGATAGAGTGTCTTATTCCAATCCACCAGGCTTCTCAACCCCAATCCTCCGTTTGCCTTTGGTAAACAAACTTCCTTCCAAACAACCTTTGCACCTCTACTTCCATCAATGGTTCCAGACCAAAGGAATCTCGAGCAAAGGGACTGAATCTTTTTAGGCAACCCTTTGGCAACAAGAAAGTAGAGGTCCAGAAGTTAATTGTTCCATAGATTACAGAAGTTATAATTTGAACTCTACCTGCAAAGGAGAGAGCTTTGACTTCCCACTTTCTGAATCTAGAACTGATCTTGTCTATTAATGGTTCGTACTCAGAGATTCTTAGCTTTCTGTTCATCAAAGGAATTCCCAAATATCTGATAGGAAAGTTTCCTTTAGGAAAACCATAGCTATCAATGTAGTGAGATTCGATATCATCAGCTCTAGCTAAGTACATAATCGTTTTATCTGTGTTTACCTCCAAATCTGACCAGGAAGCAAAGTCATCCAAGGCTTCGGTTATTCCATGCAACGAAGAGCAACCACCATCGAAAAAGATCATTACATCGTCCGCGAACATCAGATGGGTGATCGAAAGGTTTGAGGTCCTAGGGTGGTGATGAATGTACCCTGCTTGGAATCTTGTTTTCAAGAGGCTTGAGAAAACTTCCATAGCAAGGACAAAGAGATATGGGGAAAGAGGATCCCCTTGTCTCAGTCCCTTGGTGCTCTTGAAGAAACAAGCACTATAACCATTTACTGAGATGGAGAAGGAAGCAGTAGAGATACATTGATGAATCCAATTTATATACCTCTCTGGAATAGCCAAAGCCCTGAGGGCAGAGATCACAAACTCCCAGCTTACTGAATCGAAAGCCTTCCTTATTGATCAAGAGGGACTTGAAATTGTGATTTGTACGGATGTGTACGGATTGTACGGTCATAGTACAATCCGTACCATCTTTAGCAGCCGTACATTCACTAACTGAAGAAGGTTTGAAGTCATTCAAATGGAGTAAAGGAAGAAGGAAATTGTGACGCCCGTGAACTATTTTTGAGGAAAATGGAGGGGCTGTCGATCGACACACGTGGTGTATGTCGATCGACAGGGCTCTTAAGGGGCTGTCGTTCGACACACGTGGTGCGTGTCGATCGACATGGCCTTTAAGTAGTCGGTTTTCTGGTTCGATTTTAATCGTTTGGTTGGACCGGGCCGGTTTGGGGGAAATCTAGGGTCTCGAGTTTCGTGTTGTTTCCATTACTGTTTTAGAACCGCTGTTAGGTTGCTGGAATTCATTGAATTGGTTATCTGTGGAACTGATTGGTTTAGTATTTTAATAGAATTTATTGTTGGTTATCCGCTGTAGTGTAATTGTGTTATGGTTTGCTTGGCTGTTGAGTATAATATTTATGGGAATGCTAGTCCGAGGCCAAGGTTTGTATGTTTAAAAAAAAAAATGGGTCGGGTTGTTTCAGTTTGGTATCAGAGCGATACTACTTTAGGACGGGATAGAACTGCTAGGATTGTAACTTGGTAAATTTGCAATTCTGTGAGTTTGGGGGTTCTAGATCATTTTCCTTCGAGCCTTCAATGAGATTCCACGGTAAGTGTGTTTTGTGTTTGTTTGTTTGGTTTTTCTAGTGCTTAGCTGGGTACTTTGTTGAGTGCAGTGAGATGGCTAGGTCTATTAGAGGGCGTGAGTGTGGAGGCCGAGGAGGCCGAGGCAGAGGTCGTAGACCTGTGGATGAGCTAGTCTTGAGTGAGGCTCAGAGTTCCACGCGTGGGCCTGCTTCAGTTCAGCAGACTTTGCATGATGGTCAGTCCGCCAGTGTGACTGCCAGTGTTGGGGCCGGTTTGGGTCCTGTTGGGGCTGGTTTGGGTCTTGTTGAGGCTAGTGGTGCTGGTGGTGTTGGCGCAGCTGGGGGTGCGGGTGTGGCCGTGGGAGTTGTCCAGGCTGGTGATGATCGTCTGGCTGACCTGTTGAGACATTTGTTGGAGCGGTTACCGGGTGCGGTGCCAGTGCAGACTCCAGTGTTGCCACAAGTGGCAGAGGTGCAGCCGAGGGCTGCGGTTGCTGAAGAGGTTCCGTCATTTATCCGGATGATGGAACAGATGCAGATGATCGGTTTAGGTTCTTTTGCAGGAGGTGCTAAGCCTGAGGAAGCTGATGAGTGGCGGATGAGGTTGGAACGGAATTTTCGCTAGATCAAATGTCCAGAGGGATACATGGTCGATCTGGCGGTCCATTATTTAGACGGTGATGCACATCTCTAGTGGAGGGGCGTCGCAGCGAGACGTGCTCGGACTGCGATATCTGGGGCAGACTTTGTGGCGGAGTTTAACCCCAAGTTCTTCCCTCAGGAGGCATTGGATAAGCTCGAGGCGAGGTTCTTGGAGTTGACTCAGGGCGCGATGTTGGTTCAAGAGTATGACGCGGAGTTTAACTGACTTTTGGGTTATGCTAGTAGGAGTTTGGAGGATGAGCTGGCTCAGATTCGGAGGTTCGTGAGGGGACTTCGACCAGACTTAAGGACTCGGTGCAGAGGCATCAGGTTCGAGTATAAAGTGGAGTTGGTAGAGATGGTTGCACAGATCGAGGAGAATCTGAGGGAGCAGGCTACGGTAGTGGTTCCAGCTGTTCAGCCTCAGAGGCCTCAGCAGCAGGTGCAGCAGGTGAGTCCTAACAAGGGCGGCAAGCCTGCGCAGGGACAGAAGAGGAAGTGGGAAGAAACTTCAAGATCGGTTCAGAGTGGCCGAGGGTGCTTTGGTTGTGGGAGTTTGGATCACGAGAAGGCGAGTTGCCCTAAACAGAGCGAGGCTCGAGCGGCTCGGACTTGCTATCAGTGTGGAGAGACGGGGCACTTAAGGTTGAACTGTCCTAAGTTGCAGCAGATGGCAGTGGTAGTTGTGCAGCCAGTGACGCAGTATGGGGCAGTGCAGCGTGTGGAGCAGATTGCGGCTATGCAGCGTTCGCCGGCTATTGCAGCGCCGGGTGAGCCGACCTCAAGGCCGATCACAGGTAAACTCTCTAATTCAGACTTTGTAAATGCAGTGTGTAGAATATTTGGTGTTTGTTTTGGATTGTTTACCTAGTGATAGAAAGTTAGGTTTCTTAGCACATGAGATTTGTGTAGGGACCTTGTTTGTGGGCGGGTGTGAGTCCCACGTGTTGTTTGATTATGGAGCATCGAATTGCTTCATTACTCCGGATCATGCTAAGAGAAGTGGTATTCGGAGTGACGCTGGTGAGCGGACTGGACCGTTTATTGTTGCTGGAGGGGAGTTTCTAGCTATGCATGGCCGGGCGAAGGATGTGGATATCTTGGTAGCGGGCGAGTTGATGCCAGCAGACTTGGTGATTAGTCCGGTGGAGTTGTATGATGTTATCCTGGGAATGGATTGGTTGAATCGGTACAGAGTTCATCTGGATTGTCATGGGGGTCGAGTGGTATTTGAACGTGAAGGTGGTAGGTTGGTTTATCAGTGTGTGAGACCGACTTCAGGTAGTCTCTTGATCTCACTTGTCCAGGCTGAGGCGATGATTGAGAGGGGTTGCGAGGCTTACTTGGCCACGATCGTAATGCCGGAGGCTGTTGGTGGGGTTGCTGTGAGAGATATTTAGGTTGTTCGGGATTTCGAGGATGTTTTTCAGTCGTTGCAGGGATTACTGCTGTCTCAGTCTGATCCCTTCACGATTGAGTTAGAGCCCGGCACGACGCCGTTGTCAAAAGTGCCTTATCAAATGGCTACAACAGAGTTGGCAGAACTGAAGAAGCAGTTGGAGGATTTGTTGGAGAAGGGTTTTATTCGACCGAGTACTTCACCGTGGGGAGCACCAGTGTTGTTTCTAAAGAAGAAAGATGGTAGTTTCTGGTTGTGCATCGATTATCGAGGGCTTAACCAAGTCACTGTGAAGAACAAGTATCCTCTTTCGAGAATTGATGAGTTGTTAGATCAGTTGAGGGGGCTACTTGGTTCTCCAGGATTGACTTGGCATCCGGTTTCCACCAGATTCCTATCGACGAGGCAGATGTCCGGAAGACGGCTTTCAGGACTCGGTATGGGCATTTTGAGTTTGTTGTTATGCCATTCGGGTTGACGAATGCACCGGCGGCATTTATGAGGTTGATGAACGGAGTTTTCCTAGAGTGTCTGGATGAGTTCGTGATTATCTTCATCGATGACATTTTGGTGTATTTGAAGAGTCTTGAGGAGCATGAGGTTCATCTGAGGAAAGTTCTTGAGAAGTTGCGGAACAGAAGCTGTTTGCGAAGTTGAGCAAGTGTAGTTTTTGGCAGAGAGAGATGGGATTTCTGGGGCACATCGTTTCTGTGGATCTGGCAAAGATTCAGTCCATCCGAGATTGGCCTAGACCGAGGAATGCTAATGAGATCAGGAGTTTTCTTGGGTTGGCAGGTTATTATCGGAGATTCGTCAAAGGTTTTGCTAGTATGGCTCAGTCTATGGCGAAGCTGACAGGGAAGGATGTTCCTTTCGTGTGGTCTGCTGATTGTGAGCTAAGTTTCGCGAAGCTAAAGACGATGTTGATTAGTACACCAGTATTGGCGTTGCCTGAACCGGGTGAGCCTTATGTGGTGTATACTGATGCCTCGGAAGTGGGTTTGGGTTGTGTGTTGATGCAGCATGATAAGGTGATTGCGTATGCTTCGAGGCAGTTGAGAAAGCACGAGGGAAATTATGCTGTTCATGACTTGGAGTTGGCTGCAGTGATCTTTGCGTTGAAGATTTGGAGGTCTTATGTGTATGGTGGCAGGGTTCAGGTGTTCACTGATCATCATAATTTGAAGTACATTTTTACTCAACAGAATTTGAATGTACGACAGAGGCGATGGTCGGAATTGTTGGCTTATTACGACTTGGACATTGTTTACCATCATGGTAAGGCTAATACTGTGGCAGATGCTCTTAGTCGGAGACGGTGTGATTCATCTCAGGAGCGGGATGTGGAGACTCTTGTGAGCATGCTTAGTACTTTGAGGTTGTGTGTTACTTCAGAGGAGCCGTTGGGGTTAGCGGCAGCTGATCAGGCGGATCTTTTGAGCAGGATCCGAGTAGCTCGGGTGAGCCTTATGTGGTGTATACTGATGCCTCGGGAGTTGGTTTGGGTTGTGTGTTGATGCAGCATCATAAGGTGATTGCGTATGCTTCGAGGCTGTTGAGAAAGCACGAGGGAAATTATCCTGTTCATGACTTGGAGTTGGCTGCAGTGATCTTTGCGTTGAAGATTTGGAGGTCTTATGTGTATGGTGGCAGGGTTCAGGTGTTCACTGATCATCATAATCTGAAGTACATTTTTACTCAACAGAATTTGAATGTACGACAGAGGCGATGGTCGGAATTGTTGGCTGATTACGACTTGGACATTGTTTACCATCATGGTAAGGCTAATACTGTGGCAGATGCTCTTAGTCGGAGACGGTGTGATTCATCTCAGGAGCGGGATGTGGAGACTCTTGTGAGCATGCTTAGTACTTTGAGGTTGTGTGTTACTTCAGAGGAGCCGTTGGGGTTAGCGGCAGCTGATCAGGCGGATCTTTTGAGCAGGATCCAAGTAGCTCAGGAGAAGGATCAGGTGTTGATTGATCTCTCTAAGGTTGCTGGTTCTGAGTATCAGGTTTCTGCTAACGGGACTATCTTGGTGCATGGACGAGTCTGTGTGCCTAAGGATGAGGACTTGATGCAGGAGATTCTGAGAGAGGCTCATGCGAGCAAGTTTTCGATTCATCCGGGTGCGACTAAGATGTATCGGGATCTGAAACGGTATTATCATTGGGTCAGGATGAAAAGAGATGTGGCAGATTGGGTTGCACCGTGCAACGTTTGTCAGTTGGTGAAGGCTGAGCATCATGTTCCTAGTGGCTTATTGCAGAGTTTACCCATTCCAGAGTGGAAGTGGGACATGATTACCATGGATTTCGTAGTAGGGTTGCCGGTTTCTCGAACCTATGACGCGATTTGGGTGATTGTGAATCGATTGACTAAGTCAGCACATTTTCTGGCCATTAAGAACACAGATGGAGCTGAGTTCTTGGCTAAGAAGTATGTGAAAGAGATAGTGAGGTTGCATGGTGTGCCAACGAGCATTGTGTCGGATAGAGATCCGAGGTTTGCTTCAGTGTTCTGGAGAGCTTTTTAGGCTGAGATGGGTACTAAGGGGCACATGAGTACAACTAATCATCCTCAGACGGATGGGCAGTCCGAAAAGACGATTCAGACACTTGAGGATCTGTTGAGGATGTGTGTGCTAGATTGGGGTGGTCATTGGGCGGATCACTTGAGTTTGGTGGAGTTCGCATATAACAACAGTTTTCAGGCAAGTATTGGAGGCCATGTCGGACACCGCTATGTTTTACCCAAGTGGGGGAGCGGAGTATCTATGGTGCTTATTTTGTTCAGAAGACGACGGAGAAGATCCGTGCTGTGAAGTTGAACATGAAAGAGGCTCAGGATCGGTAGAAGAGTTATGCCGATAGGAGAAGGAAGGAGTTGGAGTTTGCAGTTGGAGATCGAGTGAATCTCAAGATGGCTATGATGCGGGGTCTGAATAGGTCCATATCCGAGGATAAGCTGCGTACAAGGTACATGGGTCCGTTCCAGGTTCTGGAACGTGTGCGACCAGTTGCTTATCGGTTGGAGTTGCCTCCGATCATGGAGAAATTCCATGATGTGTTTCATGTTTCGAAGCTCAGGAGATGTTTGCATGCATCTGAGGAGGTAGTAGTGACGATTCATGCAGATCTTTCGCCTAATCTGACTGTTGGGATGGGGCAGGTTAGGATTCTTGAGAGGAGTATCAAGGTTCTGCGCCGGAAGAGAGTGTCGTTGTTGAGAGTCTTGTGGGACTGTGACGGTGTTCAGGAGGAGACTTGGGAACCAGAGGCAAAGATGAAAACAAAGTTCAGGAAGTGGTTCGAGAAGCTAGTCGAAGAGTGAATTCATTTTTCTTTGTGGTTTTCCAGTTTCGGTTTTTGGGTTGTAGTCACCGTGTATGGTGAGGTTTGTGTTGGTGGATTATGTATTTTCATTTGAGTTTTAATGATTATGACATTTTTCCATGTGAAATAAGATGAGTATTCTTATGTTTTGACTTGTTAGTCATGGGTTTGTGGTTGGAGAACCTCGAAATGGAAGTTTTATAGTGGTTAGAACTTGCCAGTTTAAGTGGGAACTCTAACGGGTTTGTGTGTTTAGGTGTGAGAGAGTCTCAGAATAGAATTTTTATGGTGGTGAGAACTGTCTAGTTCCGGAGAGACTCTGCAGGGACATCCGGTGTGACGGATGATTCAGGTGATCTGTGAGGATTATGTTGTGATGGTATTCTGGGTTGGGAGTATCATGTGAGACCTTGGGAGGTAGTTCCGGTCAGAGGTGTATTATAGACGTCTAGAGTTGGTTTTGTTCGGGGATGTGTTCCTCGCATAGCTCAGAGAGAGACTGTGGTTCTTTCTTGGAGATATTGATCTCTGGCAGATCTTTGAGAGTTGTGTCTCTCCAGGAGATGTGTGGGTTCCCTGCATACCGATCGTTCGCCAGGACTGCGTGGACTGGGGATGTGAGGGTATGGAGATAGTTTTTGGAGACTGTGATCTCTGGCAGATCTTTGGGAGTTGTGTCTCTCCAGGGGATGTGTGGGTTCTCTGCATACCGAGAGCTTGATGGACTATGTGTTCTGAAGGTTGAGGGGTATGGAGATAGTTCGTATCAGACATCGTTAGGACTGCGTGGACTGAGGTGGGTTGATACGAGGCACCGAGGACTTGAGGGGTGACGATCCCGAGAGTTAGGGTGTGGTTATGAGCTATGAGCGATCAATGTCTGAGACGGGTCTATATGCATAGGACAGATGTGAACCTCGAGAAGGTTTGGGAGATGTAGTCTCCGGTGTTACTAGCAGGTTGGCCAGGAGGTTAGCCATGTGGGCTGTGTTTGAGGATTCGAGGACGAATCCAGTTTTAGTGGAGGAGAATTGTGAAGCCCGTGAACCATTTTTGAGGAAAATGGAGGGGATGTCGATCGACACACATGATGTATGTCGATCGTCAAGGATCTTAAGAGGCTGTCAATCGACACACGTGGTGCGTGTCGATCGACAGGGCCTTTAAGTGGTCAGTTTTCTGGTTCGATTTTAATCGTTCGGTTGGACCGGGCCGGTTTAGGAGAAATCTAGGGTCTCAAGTTTCGTGTTTCGTGTTGTTTCCATTACTGTTTTAGAACCGCTGTTAGGTTGCTGGAATTCATTGAATTGGTTCTATGGAACTGATTGGTTTAGTATTTTAATGAAATTTATTGTTGGTTATCCGCTGTATTGTAATTGTGTTGTGGTTTGCTTGGCTGTTGAGGATAGTATTTATGAGAATGCTAGTCCGAGGCCAAAGTTTGTATGTTTTAAAAAAAAAAAAAACGGGTCGGGTTGTTTCAGAAATAGTTGTTGGATACTTTAGCAAATGTTACCGTTTTGAGATAAGATTAAGGTAAGGACATAAAGTGGTCCTTACCTTATCTTTTCATCAACCATTAAAGAAAGTGTTTAGGTTCATGATTTCTCCTTTTACTTTATATATGATGTAAGATCCTTATCATTAACAATCTAATGAGAAATGAAAACTATTTCACTCTTTTTTCTCTTGAATCTTTAAACTTTCTATAGAAATCCTTAAGCAATCTCTAGTAATTTCCGCATATTCTATCATGGTATCATAGAGCTAGGTTACGTTTTTGGGTTTCCATTCATACTATTCTCTTCAATCTCTTCCATTATACACAAATCTCCATCAAATCTTCACATCACAATCCTTTGTTCATCTCAAAATCTCACCTTTTCATTCTGTTTTTTTTTCTCTCACAAATTTTTGTTATTTGAACCGTTCAAAACAAAGATTCAAAGCTTTAACTATCCTCTAAGGTTTCTCTAGCATTTCTCAAAGTTCTAAAACAATCTCAAATCTTTTTCATCAAGAAATGGATAACTCCAAGGTTATGGTGATTCCGGTTACTCTCAAAGGACCAAACTATCTTCTTTTGTCAAGAACAACAAAGATAGCTCTTTGTGGTCGTGGATTGTGGAAACACATTGAACTTGTTGCTAAAGTAGAAGAAGAAGACTCGAGTGATGATGAAGAGGCAGTAGCTGCGGCTAAACTTGTAAAGGAGGCTAGGTGGTTCCGAGAGGACCAAACCGTTCTTGCCATCATCCAAAGCTCTCTTGAAACTTCACTCCTTGAAGCATACTCGTTTTGTGAAACCGCAAATGAGCTTTGGGAAACTCTCAAGAACGTCTATGGTAACTTATCTAACCTCTTTCGTGTGTTTCAAGTGAAAAAGGCTATAAATGAGTTGAGTCAAGAGGATTTAGAATTCACTACACATCTTGGGAAGTATAGAGCTCTATGGGCTGAGTTAGAAATGCTTAGACCAAATACTATGGATGTTGTGGTCTTGAATGAGAGGAAGGAACAAGATAAGGTCTTTGGTTTGTTGCTCACTTTGAATCCAGTCTTTAATGATCTCATCAAGCACATTCTAAGGGCTAAGAATCTCCCTAGCCTAGATCATGTATGCGCCCAAGTTCAAAGAGACCAAGGGTCACTTGGAATGTTTGGTGGTAAGGGGGAGCTTCCTACTGCCAACAAAGGAGTATTTAAGGTTGAAGACCGACGATCAAAGGTGTGCGAGCATTGCAAGAAGAAGAGACACTCCAAATACAAATGTTGGTTCCTCCATCCACATCTACGACCAAGCAATGGTCCAAGGGAACCGAGAGCTAACATCACTCAAGCTGGTCCATCAAGACAAGAAGAGGAGTTAGCATCCGGGGACTATGTGAGGAAATCGGACCAAGAGGTACTCATCAAATCCATTACCTCTCTCAAGGATTCCGGTAATAAATTCTTAACTCAAACACCATTTAGCTTCTTAACTCATAAACCAACTAGTAAGAGTGCTTTAATTGTGGATTCGGGTGCTTCTCATCATATGATTAGTAATGAATCTTTACTAAGCAATATAGAACCGGCTAGTGGTAATGTGGAGATAGCTAATGGTGATAGAATTCCTATTAAAGGCATTGGTAATTTGAAGCTATTTGATAAAGAATCTAAAGCTCTTTAGATGCCTTAGTTCGCTTCTAACTTGTTATCCGTTAAGAGAACCACAAATTATCTTAATTTCTATGCTATATTTGGTCATAATGAGGTTTATTTTCAGGATATTAAAAGTGGTAAAGTGATCGGAGAAAGGGGAAGAAAAGATGAACTCTATGTGTTAGAGAATCTTTCACTGACCACTTCACAACATCATTTAAATTTCAGCTCTTGTTTAGATGTTTCCAATAACTTGTGGCATGTTAGATTAGGTCGTCCTCATTCTAGAGCTCTTAAACTCATGCTGCCTAGTGTTTCATTTGAATCAAATAATTGTGAAGCTTGTATTCTTGGCAAACATTGCAAAACTGTTTTTCCTACTTCTACTACAATATATGAAAATTGCTTTGATTTGGTTCATTCGGATGTTTGGACTTCTCTTTGTATTTCTAGAGATAACAACAAGTATTTTGTTACATTCATTGATGAAAAGTCTAAATACACTTGGATTACATTGCTTCCATCTAAAGATCGTGTGTTTGATGCATTCATGAATTTTCAAAACTATGTTGTTAACCAATGCAATGCAAAGATCAAAGTGTTTAGAACAAATAATGGAGGGGAGTATACAAGCAACAAATTCAAAGAACACCTAACAAAACATGGAATTCTACATCAAACAAGCTGTCCTTATACACCACAACAAAATGGTGTTGCCGAGAGAAAGAACTGGCACCTAATGAAAGTGGCGAGATCAATGATGTTTCATACTAATGTTCCCAAAGGTGATGCGGTGATGACTGCTTGCTATCTCATCAACCGAATACCAACCAAAGTTTTAGAGGACATCTCACCATTTCAGGTATTAAACAAAACAAAACCCTCTCTTGAACATCTTAAAGTGTTTGGATGTGTTTGCTTTGTGATGTTGCCTAGGGATATCAGAAACAAGCTAGAACCAAAGAGTGTCAAGAGTATGTTCCTAGGCTATTCTACAACACAAAAGGGATATAAATGCTTTGATCCCACCAACAACCGGTTGTATGTTTCAAGAGAGATTAAGTTCTTTGAAGAACAAGGGTACTATGATAAGAAGGATTGGAATGACATGAAGGATTTGGCTACATCAACAGACCGTCCCTCAAGCTTAAGAATGCTTCTTGAGCATTTTGCCGACTCCAACAACAACAACAACCAATCAAAAGCCAAACCGGACCAAGCATCTGATATTTCAATCTCGGAAGAAGAAGAAAAACTTGAGATTGGCCAAGGAGAACCATCTATGGCAGAAAATGAGGTTACTCAAGAGCCAAAAATAGAAGAACCCGAGGCTACCCAAGAGACAACTATAGAAGTGCAAGAACCTACTCTTAGAAGGAGTTCTAGGATTCAAACTACTTGTCTCACACCAAGTCAGCCAGTCCTAAGAAGAAGTGAAAGAGAAAAGAGAACAAGGGTCTATTACAATAGTGAAGTTATTGTTCATCCTATTCAAGCCGTGTGTTCTCTTGCCTTCATACCTGCGGATCATCAAGCATTTCTAGTCAAATTGATCAAGATATGATCCCTAAGAGCTATGAAAAAGCTATGGAGAGTGAAGAATGGACAGAGGCAGTTGATGATGACATAGGAGCAATGATGAAGAATGAGACTTGGTATGAGGCTGATTTACCCAAAGGGGAGAAAGCTGTGAGTTCAAAGTGGGTATTCACAATCAAGCATTTGAGCAATGGAGACATAGAAAGATACAAGGTTCATTTAGTAGCTAGGGGATTCACTCAAACCTATGGAAAAAACTTCACGGATACTTTTGCACCCGTTGCCAAGCTTTATACGGTTAGAGTAGTTCTCTCTATAGCTACTAACCTCTCATGGGATTTGTGGCAAATGGATGTGAAGAATGCTTTCTTACAAGGAGAACTAGAAGAAAAAGTGTATATGACTCCTCCTCCGGGTTTAGAGAAGACGGTTACTCCGGGAAAGGTTTTGAGACTTAAAAAAGCTATTTATGGGCTAAAGCAATCTCCAATAGCTTGGTATAGAAAACTAAGAATGCTCTAATGGAAAGAGATTTTGCAAGATCCGAATCTGATCATACTCTCTTTACTCTACACGGATCAAAGGGGCTAGTTGTGGTTTTGGTGTATGTGTATGACTTGATCATAACCGGAGACAACAAAGAAGGAATCCAAGACACTAAAGACTATCTCAATTCTGTGTTTGACATAAAGGATCTTGGAGAACTCAAGTATTTCCTTGGAATTGAAGTGTGTAGGTTCTCGGATGGACTCTTTATCTCACAAAGGAAGTATGTCTTGGATCTACTAGGTGAAACAGAAATGATGGAGGCAAAACCAGCCAAGACGAAGAAGGTTATAAACTAGTCGGATTGGAGAGAAGGAAGACGAGCCGTTTGAAGATGCATCTAAGTATATAAGACTAGTTGGGAAGCTCATCTATCTCACTCTCACTAGACCGAACTTGTGTTTTGCGGTGAATCAAATTAGCCAACACATGAAAGCTCCTACGATCTATCATTGGAGTATTGTTGAAAGGATACTTAGATATCTCAAGGGAAGCTTTGGCCAAGGCATTTGGATGGGAAATAACAACAACACCGACTTAGTTGGATATTGTGATGCAGATTGGGCTGGTGATAGGAATGATAAGAAGTCTACAACCGGCTATTGCACATTCATTGGAGGCAACTTGGTTACTTGGAAGACTAAGAAGCAGAAGATAGTGTCGGACTCAAGTGCAGAAGCTGAATATAGAGCGATGAAGAAGCTCACAAATGAACTTGTTTGGCTTAAGGGACTACTTGAGTGTTTAGGCTTCAAGAATGATGAACCGATCACTATGCATTGTGATAACCAAGCCGCCATTCACATTGCATCCAACTCGGTGTTTCATGAGAGAACAAAGCACATTGAGCTTGATTGTCACAAGGTTAGGCAGAAGGTTGAACAAGGGGTTATTCTGCCGTGTTTTACAAGAAGTGAAGACCAATTGGCGGATATCTTCACCAAGGCCGCAAGTCTTAAGGTTTGCAATCACATCTTTAGCAAACTAGGACTTGTGGACCTTAATAAACCTTGATCAAGTCCCCTTCCATGGACATCACACTTTTTTTCCCTTTGCATAGTTTTATCCCAAGTGGTTTTCTATGTGAAGGTTTTTAATGAGGTGCTGCTTCATAGAATTCCAAGCTTAAGTCATTTATCATGGACTTAAACTTGAGGGGGAGTATTGATCAAGAGGGACTTAAAATTGTGATTTGTACGGATGTGTACGGATTGTACGGTCATAGTACAATCCATACCATCTTTAGCAGCCATACATTCACTAAATGAAGAAGGTTTGAAGTCATTCAAATGGAGTAAAGGAAGAAGGAAATAGCCGTTGGATACTTTAGCAAATGTTACCGTTTTGGGATAAGATTAAGGTAAGGACATAAAGTGCTCCTTACCTTATCTTTTCACCAACCATTAAAGAAAGTGTCTAGGTTCATGATTTCTCCTTTTGCTTTATATATGATGTAAGATCCTTATCATTATCAATCTAATGAGAAATGAAAACTATTTCACTCTTTCTCTCTTGAATCTTTAAACTTTCTATAGAAATCCTTAAGCAATCTCTAGTAATTTCCGCATATTCTATCATTCCTCAGGTCAACCTTTAACATACCCCTAGGTGCAATGTTCTTTATGTTGTAACCTTGTACAAGCTCAGTCGCCAAGAGGACATTCTTTGACAGCAATCTACTAGGTAAAAAAGCTGATTGAGAAGGGGATATTACCTAGCCAAGGAGGCTCTTTAGCCTAGATGTAAGAAGCTTAGCAATGACCTTGTACACTGTGTTCAAACACGATATGGGCCTGAATTCAGTAGTGTGCGCTGCATTTGTAGTCTTCGGGATGAGCACAAGAGAAGTGGCATTCCATTATGTTAGCATTTTCCCTGATCTGAAAAATTCCTTCACTGCTTCAGTCACTTCAGCACCAACAATCTCCCATGAACCAATGAAAAACTCTGCAGAGAACCCATCAGGTCCTGATGTTTTGTTCCTCGGCAAAAAGTGAAACGCAGACTTGATTTCAACATTTGTGAATGGAGTTTCCAACTCTTTGACCTGTGCCATATCACATCTGAATGGGAGAAGAAGGTTCATGTCCTCTTGGATTAGTAGAGAGTCTTTCGCCTCACCACCAAAGAGCTTTGAGAAGTAGGCCATACACATGTCCATAATTCCTTTTTGAGATTCGATTTTGGTTCCAAACTCATCAAAAAGGAATAGGATATGACATCGGCCATTCTGCGTAAATAACGAGTGTTTCCATCTCCATCTTTCAGCCACAACACTCTAGATCTCTGACAAAAGAAGCTCTCCTCTGCTCTAAGCAACTCCATCCACCTCTTTTGAGCTTTCAGTTCTAATTCAACATTTAGATGATTTAGATCAGTTAGCGTGAGTCTTTGGCACTGAAGAACTGCATCATGAGCCTCAACAATTCTTTTCTCTAAGTCACAGTAGTTAAGCTTACTGAAATTTCTTATAGGTTGCTTAATAGCTTGAAGCTTCTTGGAAATTCTCAACATAGCAGAACCAGGCACAGTTGTTGAGTACCAAGTCTCTTTGATCATATCAAGAAAACCCTTATTCTGGAGCAGGAAGTTGTAGAACTTAAAAGGTCTCTTTCCTTACTGAGCCGATGCAGGGAAGATGACTTCACAAGAGCAATGATCAGAGAAGTCAGGTTCTCCAAAGTAAGCCGTAGAGGTAGGAAAAGAAAGACTCCAGTTTTCATTAACTAGAACTCTACTAACTTCTTTGCCACTGGATTTTTATCACTTTTGTTCCACCAAGTGAATCTGCTACCTTTGAAAACTAGATCAGAGTGTTCTGCATCCAACAAACAACTTCTGAAATTTCTAATAATTGTGTTGACATTAAGCGTTGTGTTTGTTGAGTGTTCCTCAGGGTGCATAATCTGATTGAAATCACCCAACACCATCCAAGGACTGTTAACCATTTGCTGATCTGTAGCAAGAGTTACTATCTCCTTCCATAAATCTTTTCGTTCACAATCCTCATTTGAAGCATAAACCACCAAAATTATGCTCCAAATATATGTTTTTGGCAGAAGAACCTTGCAAGTAATCATTTGAAGTGATTTAGAAATCACAATGACCTTGACAGAGGGGTGCCATAAGACCCAAATCTTCCCCAATCTTAAGAAACCGTAATTTTCCTCAAAAGACCAACCAGGAAAGAGCTCGTTGATGAACTTCTTCTCTTTAGGTTGTCTCACATGAGTTTCTATCAAACCTCCAAAAAGTGGTTGCCTATCCTTGAACCATTTCTTAAATCCGCTTATGTGGCTATACACATTAAAACCTCGGACATTCCAACAAAAGATTTTTGTACACATATTTAAAAAGATGATTTGAGGCTCTTGCCTCTTTGACCTTTCTGCCTCTTATTGGCTAATTTGTCTAAAATCGCATCCTCTTCTCCGTTACTTGACATAACATCCGATGAGTCTCGTTCTGGCTCTGAGTCTGGGTCAGGTTCAGAAGAGATATCACTGCACTCTTTTTGGAACCCATCTGTCGCTATAGTCAAACTGATTTCTGCTCCAATCCCATTAATACTAGACTCACCTTTGAACTGGTTCTTTGAATGTCTAAGAGTCGTCTCTGCTATAGGGACCACAGTGGAAGTATCATTTTTGGTTGAAGACACAGGCTTGGATGGGAGCATGAAACCTTTCACAGCCCACTCTCCTGATTTAGGACCTGATTTTATCTGGTTTTTTTACCTCTTCCTGTGGGGTTTCCTAGTTTGGTTTACCCCTGGTTGGTAGTTTTGCTCTTGGACACTTCTCTTCATTGTGTGTAGTGACATGGCACACAACGAAAGTAATAGGTGCTTTTCGACAATGCTTTAGGCTGTGTCTTATGTCCTTACAGTGAGAGCACACTGGTGGCATCCAAGGGCTAGAGACATTAACTCTTCGTATCTCTACAGACTCAAATTTTACATTTACCGCTTCTGGTAGTTGTTTCCTTGGATCAATGAGCGTAATCACTTTGACCACATCCAGAATTGTCTTGTTTGCAGTTGCTGGATGAAGAAATTTTGGGTCTCCGACCAAACCTGCTATCTATTCTAGTCCATCTTCGTTGAAGAACTGGTAGGGTACATTTCTGAGCTCTAACCATACCGGGGCAGATGTGAGTTCTGGTTTGGTTGGGACATAACCGGGTTCCCACTTAGCCACGAACATCGTCTGACCCTCTATTTGCCCAAGCCTTTGGCTCAACACAAGATTTCTTGTGGAATTGTTAGGTATTCGGAAGAGGAAAGCATTACCTTCCATCTTTGAGACCGTAACATCCCTCACCTGTTTGCTCCAGATCCCGTTGACAATGTTATGGATTGTTCCTTGAGACGGAGGGTTTGAGTAGAACTGACCCAAGATAAAAACAATCTCAGGATTTCTTGTTTCTCTCGATGACCGCGTTTGGGATCATTACGCAAGGCTCACCTGAATCCAAGGTAAAGGCTTGACCTTTCTTCTTTAGTTGACGACCAGAACCTTTGAATAACTTTGCCCAGGTATCCTGACCTGTCTCTGAGCTAGCTTCAGCAGCGACGGTCCGATTTACAGGTTTAGGTATTACTGTTTGAGCTACAGTAGGAAGAGGTTCTTAAACCGCCTCCTTCCTTGCACTAATTTCCTGAGCTGGAGCTCTCGTGTTTGAAACCGGTCCAAGATCATCATGATTTAGATCTAAATCACTCGAGGCGACTCTCAGATCTTCTTTAGTTTCAATGACCAAGACTGTCGGTGAGACTATCAATTGGGCATTCTTCTCGGTGGAATCCTTTACGGAGCTGCGGATCTCAACGGTGTCACCGGAGATCAACGTAGGTCCATTCGGAGCTTCGGGAGTTGGTGAGGAGGCCACAACTTCCTTCATCTCAAATTGGATATCTGAATTAGCTCTGAGCTTTCCATCCTAATCATAAGGTGAGGAGGGCCTAAAAAAGAAGCCGGAGGCTGATTTCGACTCCGTGCGAGACGCCGGAGAGCGACGGAAAATGCAGTCACTTTTCCTCTGTATTCAAAGTTTCGAACCCATATGTATGCATGATCATGATGCAGTCACTTCGAGAACTCAACGCCTATGCATTGTGATATTCGCTATATAAGTAGTCGCACAAAAGCCAAAAGGTAACGAGGTGTAATGAATAATAAATAAAAATAATAATCCATCTTAACTAATTAGCACACAGAAAATTCATATCATTATAAACAATCAAATTTGGTAAAACAACTTGCGTATATTTCACCAAAGAAATCTTGAGTTCAAATACCAATATAAGCATATGATGATAATCGATAACTCACATATTGAATGGAATGAGTTTTATTAATTGTGTTTTTGGTTCTTGTGTAAGTTTTGAGAGAGGAAAAAAGTTAACTATAACTACTAAATTGATTAACATAATTAACAACAAGAAATCTAAGATTACAATGTGATATATCATGGTTTTTACCCGTTTTTGACCATGATTTAACCCGGTTTAATCGAGTCTTTTCGGTGTTTTTCGAGTGTTTTAGAGTCTTTGCAGGTTTTTGTACGTGTGGAGCTTAATTGATGATTATGGAACGTTTTGGAGCATTGTGGAAAGAGGAGCTGAAGTCGTTAGAACGGAAATTCAATTGCCGTCAGATTGGCGTGTCGATCGATCGACACAAAGGCACCGATCGATCGACAGCTACGTTACAACCTGTCGATCGACAGACACATTGTTGATCGATCGACAGGTACTCGCAGAAGCCAACCTAATACGTTTTAAAGAAGGAAAATTGTTCTTTTTCGGGCCAGAAGTTACCAATAGACCGTCATAGAAGCCCACCACGAGTTTTACCTCTATAAATAGTTTATTTTAGGTTTTTAGATGAGAACTTCAGATTTTATAACACAAAGTTTAGAGGGAGATTTTTAGGGTTTTTAGGGAGACAAGTTTACTTCATTACTTTGAGATTCTTCGAACCCTATTGTAATTCTTCTTTTACTCTTTCTTTATGCATTATTATTCAGCTATGATTTGCTTTGCTGCCATGTCTGAGTAGTTTGCATGTTAGGTTTAGGGTGATTCGAAAGGAATGATGATGAATTGTTAGGGTAAACTCACTTGTTAGGATTATCTGTTAGGTTCTTCACCTAGATTGCTTTAACTCTGGTTTAGGATTCGCGACCCTGAATTTGGATATCCTAGGTTGATAGATTGACACGAAAGTGTAATTGATTAGCCAGAACTAGATCTTAGGTGAGCAAAATTACTTATTCGCAAAGAAATTTGGTTTAGGGATTTTGTGAACAAATTGGACTTGAATTTAAAGCTTGTTTAAATTGATTGAATTCGCAAAGAAATTTGGTTTTCTAGGGTTTAGACATAGTTAGTTTTCGCAACGACAGTTGGTTAATTATATTTTAGTGTTCCAAGTTCTAAAACGGTTCTTAATTAAATTCTGACTCTGTTTAACCTGCAATTCTGATTCATCCTGAGAATTACCCAAAAGTCTAGCACTTTGTTTAATTGAATTTTAAATCAACAATATTTCTCTGTTTCAATTTGCTTTTGTCTTTATTTTACTTTATTTTGCTTAGCTCAATTCGAAGTCAATAATCATATCGTTTGATTTGACTCCCAGTGATTCGACCCCTACTACAATTGACCTCTTAATTTGAGAGAGTAGCTCAGGGTAAATTTGAGCATATCACAATGACAAAAGCTACAAAACCTTAGTTCCGTGAAAATTATTTTTGAAATTAAAACCAAAAGAAAACCATTATCATGCCAAATTTATATAATATGAAATGATTTTTTTTTTTTAAAGATTGGTCAAGAAGAGACTGAACTCACACGGTAAAGAGACACAATATTGGACTACACTTTTGTCTTTAAATGTATCATATAGTTTAGGGTCAAGAAAAAGATATGGTGAGTCCTATTTTTTCAAAGTCCAAATCAAACAATTTGCATCATTGAGTGGTCTTAACTTTTAAACCCCAAATCATAGGGGGCTCTCCTATAGATTTGGCTCCAACTTTCCTTCTTAAATAACTTATTATATATAAACAAATCAAACTTACACAAAGGAGACTCTTGAAATGAAGAGATAAGAAAAAATCCACCACCCATCTTGTCCAATAGATTGGTCCATTAAACCTATTTTTTTAACCTTCGACTTTGAGTTAGATCACTTGTTTTCTATAGCCATAACAAAGAGTTATCTCATATGTGAATGTATCTTATGAATGAATTCTACTCCGCGGGACCAAATAAGATTCATCCACAGCGCGATTAGTCGTATCACGATCAAGTTGCCCTCTTGCTAACGGTAATTGTTCAATAATCCTTTGATAGACAGAATAAAAACCTAAGAAAGCCACTTCAGAGTTTACTAATAGTAACTAAGAGCTCAATTAAATGGTAGGACAAGACTTTGGAATCTGATGTCTTCACCATTAGGCTGTAAGTATATTTCTGAACTTGTTGTCGCTGTTGGTTATGAGGCCAGATTAAAGGTTGAGTACCATAATGAGTGGTTAATTATGTGTAAAATTTCTATGTAGATGTTTTGGCAGAAGAGAATTTTCGTCATGGTCCTTGTAATTTCAGTTAACTGTGAAAAATCATGGCTGTTTTTTGGGTTATATTATTAATCTAATCTTTATATTAGATTGTTTATCTTATATCCCTTGTATCATTGTAAGCTGTATTTACAAATTAGTACTTGTGATTGAATTACCAAACCAATTCGATAATGGAAAACGTTGAGCCTCAGTTCAAAAGGTTAAAATCTAACTTAAGGGCTAATGATTTATTTCTTTCTGGTACAAGCACTTGATTTATTACTTTGACCAAGAGAATAGAACCAAGCTTAACTACTGTAAGTGACACTCTCATCTGGATACATTCACCAAATGGTGATTACACCTGGATATCATTTGCAACGGCTCTTGCAACACCAAGCATCTCCTAGGAATGGGATTAATTTTGAGAATCAGGCTCACCTCACATCTCTGTGTAGATCTGTTTAGAAACTGCATGCCCTTCCTAAGCTAAAACACTTCTGTTGGAGAACAATCCATTCTAGTAGTCCCGATCCTTACCAATCAATATATTCGAAGACTTAGAGTGGACCCTAAATGTATTATGTGGGGAGGAAGATGAGACAACTAACTATCTTATGTTCCAATGCACAATCTCAAGAGAAATTTGGAATCTTTTAACCAATTCTTTATATCATAATTTACGCTACTTTTTAGATTTTGTAGGGCATAAGAACTACTCCTTTCAACTTTTTCCATTTATTCTATTGACTCTATGGAGAATGAGAAACACCTTATTTTTCCGAAATTAGGGGTAAAGCATTCTTTATGTCATTAACCGAGCATGTATGGAACACAACTTATGGTTAGAAGCTGAATCAACTCAACATAAGAAAAAGAATTTGCATCAGGATCGTGCACAAGTTATGAGCTCTCTTTCACCTGCTTTAATCCATACCCTTCATTGTCTTATATACGCATCATGGATATCAAATCAAGCAAGGGGAGGAGTGGCCTGGAGTCTAGTATAAAATATAACAAACAATGAATCATCAATAATGAAAAACCAATCAAACACTTTTTAGGATGATGAAAACATCTGCAAAAGCTTCTCTATTTAGTATTCACCAAATATATCTCATCTAAATTATAATTTATAATTCATTTTGTGTCATTTTTTGAAAATAATATCAGCAATCGATGTGTATAAAACATTTTTAAACAATGACAAATTCTGTTAATAAATATAAATATAACAAACAATGAATCAATGATGAAACACCAATCAAACACTTTTTAAGATGATGAAAGGATATGTAAAAGCTTCTCTATTGTGTCCATATATGCACAAAAGTCCCACATTTTTTTACACTCTTCGTTACTCACTAAGAAGATCAGAAGAATCGGGTTTATATATCCATTGCCCTCAACTGGAAAGATACTATTTTTTTATATCCTTTCTTAATTCATTTTGTAGTCGAATACATCTAATCACTCAGGTTTTCACTAAAGTTTTCACTAAGGGATAAAACCTCAGTGATTCTATTATTACTAGTGAACGCAGATAACAAAAAACCATATGAAACAAATTGTAAAACCGAAATATTTTATGGATGTAAAATCATATAAACATCTCGTTGACAAAGAATGTAATTATATAAATGTTCTACGAAAGTTTTAAATCTTCGAAATTCGGAATGTGATCCACATATGCATGCATACGAGATAAACTTCATATAAATAAATTAATTGAATTTGTGGAAAATAAATTAATTGAACATAAATTATCATATTCTAAGAAGAAAAGAAAAAAATATATTGCACATTATTTTATGCCAAAACACTATGGGCAATAGCAAATATCCTTTCACACTCATCATCACCGACTAAACGTGATAATATACGTATAAAACTATCCACCACACATTGAGAAGACCATCGAACGACTTCAAATATTGCCTAGACATATTTCTCATCATCATCGACTAATCCGAAGGCAAAATATGCTTTTTCAAAAGTAAGATATATTATTCTATAGACCATCCGAATATCTTCAAAATATGTTGGACCTCTAACATATCCAAGTAATACTCGAAACCTCACCTCTAAAAAGAAGATACACCAACCTCCCAGTAGTAGTAAGTTAGTAACCACCATCAACATAACACAATTAATCGAAGAATAGGTCGATGAAATGAAAGTAATGCTAAATGATTTGTGTGAACCACCCATAGAAACCAAATAACGTACGCAAATAAGGGTGGCTTACACTTTGACACACTTTTTGAGGTTTTATTTCAATAGAGACACTTTCTGTTTTGAGAACACTTTGATAAGTGTTCCGCGGCGCAAGGGAGAGGTACGACGGTGGAAGCAGAGAGGTCGATTTTGATGTCGTACCAGAACTTTGCAACCATCTCGAAACTCTCTCAACTTCCCGGAAAATCTTGAAGTTTTATGTGAGGATAACCATTTTCTTGTTGTTCTTCTTCTTCAATCTCATGCTCTTTCTTAGTTTCTTATCTTCTTCTTCACCATTCTCGATTTCATGAGTTAGTGCCATGGAGGTTTGAGTAGAGAATGCTCTTGTTTCTTGCTCTGTAATCAATCTGTGAAGTTTTACTCTTGGACACAATGAGAGGAAACTAAAACAAGAATCTGTGAGAAACAAAAAAACAAAGAAGAGACAAATCTCAGGTGTTTGTGTATGCACACACCTTATGGAGATTCATGTCATCGATTTCGATTTCAATAAAACATTTTGTAAACAATGACAAATTCTGTTCATATATAAATATAACAAACAATGAATCAATGATGCATCATCATATATGCATCTCCCTCTCTCTCTTCCCTTTTCGATGAACACATATGCCTACAAAACCATACATAGAGCAGCATTCCAGTGACAACACAGTCACTGACTCTGTTCTGTTTAACCAATGAAACCACAAACAAATCCGCTTTTCGGTCAACCAAGCTTCTTATCAGATCCTTTTAGGTTCAAGTTGAACCATTTCCTCTTTGATTTGTCTCTACTCTCTGATCCGCCATCTTCTCCCGCACTATCACCATCGACTTTTGATTCCTCTCCTTGAGTTTTGCTGCTACTTCCATTCGTCAAGTTGTTGACGCTTGGTGTCTTCACGGCAGAGAAGGTCGAATGGATTGTATCCCGTTGCTTTAGCAGTTCATCCACCTACACCATCATCGAAAGAAAGACCAATCAAACAGGTTTAAGAATGATGAAAGTATATATGAGAAAAGAAGAAATCAAAACACTTTCAAAAACAACATCTCGTGTTTAGAAGAAATTGTAATATAGAAAAAGAGATTCATCAACGTACAGTTTGTTTCTCCTGGGTGTATCTGTTGGTAACTTCTTGAAAGCGCGCCAAAGCCTTGCAAAAGAATATAGCAAGTCATTAGGTTTCATGTCTTCCCTAAATACCGACTGAGCACTTAATAGTATAAAATTACTTTTCGGTACTCTGTTTCAAACTGCCGCAACTCGTTCCTCTTTCTTAAGATTTGAGCTTCAATCTCCTTCAACTTCTCAGTTGTATCCTCATAAGTCTTTGCACAGAGTGCCTCAATCGTGTAAGATGCAGTCTTAAAGAAATTATCACCTGAAAAGTAACTAGAGACCAGTTAAACTAAGGTCTCAAATATGTTCCAGCTATTGCAAAAAGAGAGTAATGATTCATACCATAAACTGCAAATATATGCGTCCCAGCTTTCAGTTCTGAAACCTCACAAGGTTGAAGACCTTCCAATCGCTTAAAGAAAGCAGATTCAGGGTCTTTCGCTACAGCTAACTGTACAATAACCATAATGTAGATTGCTTTAATACCTCTGCACATTCTAAGATGCCAGCTAAAGAGCTCAGAAGTTGCATACCGCATTGACAGTCGAGTCCATTCTGTACACTTGAAAATGTAAGAAATACATGCCAGCTGACGTCACCTTGCCTGTTTTCTCACTCTCTTCCTGCAAGAACAAATAGAAGCCTCATGCTGTTATGGAATCACCTTTTTAAGGGATCTCATCTTACGACAGTTGGTAATCATGAAATACTAAGAGCACTATTATTTGTACCTGTAAGGCCAATCCATAGCCGCCACTTGAATCTTGCTCAAAATAAAGTAACTGCAGATGGACAGAAATGGAAGTTAGTCATAGCTTTAATTAGGTGAGAAGTACTTACAAGTTAGCAGCAGATGACAAGAAACATGCACTGGATACCCTAAGCACTATCAGGATAATCACTAATGGCATTCCAAGCATACCTTAAATTTACTTTGTGCTGTTGATGTTACTCTAACAACAACCCCTGATTCAGCTTGTTGTTCACTTATCGTAACTCCAAAAAAATGAGCACATTGCTTGTCTACCTGATATTCAGATATTAGAATAACTTCAATTCCAATACACAAGAAAATAAGGTAAGAAGAAAACCGTATAATCTGATTTCACACCTTCCCACTAACTGATGTACCAATAGGTAGAGGCCTAACAGTAACAGTTCCATTCATAGCCTCTTCAAGAACATTGGCAGATACAGTAGTCTTTATAGGCACACCTAGTTTGCTGAAAGTTGACATTTACGAGGAGAAGGAAACGTTAACAGAGAAAGAGATTGCTTTCTTAAGAGGTTATAAAGGACCTAAATTGACCTGAACAATGCTGCAAACATGGTATTTACGGTTCCGAGGTTGGACAAGTCAATTTCCATGTCCATTCCATCAGCATCAAGGGCCTAATAACATGGAAACAACTCTTATTGAAGGTGCAGGAATATGAAGTTGAGAGATGGACAATAGACAAGTCTCACCTCAAATCCTGCATTATCGTATTGCCTTCTCTTTTCAGGGTCAGACAAAATGCTATATGAATATGCAACTTCTTTGAAAAGTTCCGAAGCATCCGGATTGTTCGCATTCTTATCCGGATGATACCTATCCAAGAAGAAAGAATAAGGATCTTTATACATATTCAATCCTAGCAACCCTAATTTTTGCAGAAGACGCTTACTTGAGAGCTAATTTTCTGTAAGAGGATTTGATTTCTTGATCATTGGCGTCTCTTGTTACAGAAAGTACCTCGTATGGATCACGTCGAGTCGCCGGAGAAGACGATCCTTCAACCTTTTTCGCTGAGCTCATCTTCTTACCTTCTCCGACCAAATCTGAACCAACAACGTCTCAAATTTGAAGCTATTTCTGGGAAATTCAAATGGAATCTGCAGATCCAAAAGCGGCGGAGATAGAACAATACGAATTCAGGTATCTTGAAATTGGAGTTTTGTTATGCTCGAGAGGAACAGAGGAGGAAGAAGAAGATCGAGATGGAAAACGAAACAAGGGTTTCCACGACAAAAAACAAATTAGAATAAATCTGATTAAAATTCAAAAAGATAATAAAAAATTCATATGACGTGATAAAATTTTAATCCGCGTCAGTTGTTAAAATATTCTATTAATATAAAATTAAATTAGATGTCAAACATTTTGTTTACGTTAATTACTTTTAAAGCAACTTAATAAACTTTCTTATCGTAAGCCAATTTTTTTTTTTATCTTAAACATCGCCACGATTTTCTTCTATAATTCTTTTTAACTGAGTTAGATTTTTCAGAACAGGAGATACCAGCTTGGAAAGAGCTACGGAAGCATGGTTCGAGATGAAATGTGGACAATAAAAAAAGTGTAGTCTACTTTGTTTTTGAGTTTCAATTATTGTCAACAAAACCATAGCATTTGATGTAAAAATTGTTTTTTTAGATTTGAATAAATTTGACATCCAATTTTAAAAAAAAAAAAAATTCAAAACAGAATAAATTGTTATGTATATGGCTCATATAAAACAACTTAGAGTACTATTTTATTAATATTACATATCCAAGTATATAAAACTATGCAAATCTATCCAATAAAAACAAAAATTGAAGAAAGAGTTATCAGAAATGCATGACGGTAGATGCAAACCGGAGCAACTTATCCAAAGCAGTCGGCGAAAACTTGCGAGCAAAGAGAAAGCAAAGTCTCGTCTTCTTGTGTTCACAATACTCCTTGTCATCATTCCTCCTTAGCCACTCCAAGAACTTCACATTCACCTGAAACTCACCAAACGATCTCGGGTGGGGCCTATGCTTGGCCCAATTAGTCCACGTCAGCGTCCGGTTCGAGTTACGCGACCCGAGGCTTGGCCTCATGTTTAGCAACGTCGGGATGTAGTGCTCGTCTGCGCAGCGGGTGTAAGCATTGAAGATGGGCCAGTATAATGTGTCGGAGACTACTTCGAGGGCCATGGATCGGTCTAGCTCGAACCACTGAGAGCCTTTGCGCCATTGGTGCAAGTGGATGTGGGGATACATGAGGCGGTTGTAGCGGACCCGACCTATGGGGAGGTCGTAAGAGTCGACATGGGTTAGAGTGGAATTTGTGAGGTAAGAGTAGACGGTAGTGAAGTTGAAGAGAGGGATGCATGATTCGGAGAGAAGTACGAATCGTTCGTTGTTGATGTCTAATAATGCGTTTGCTAGTAATCTTCGTTCTGCCTCTACCATGTTGGCGTTTGCCCAATCAACTCTCTGTGTTTGTAAATACTAATGACGTTAGATTGTGACTCACTAGTTACTTGTAATGATTTTTTTTTTAATCTACTTACTACAATTCAATCAACATCGATCAACCAATTTAGTGCAGATGGGGGAGTGGTAGTGGTTAACTAAAATCATGAGCCATATACATAAGAATATATTCTGTTCTGAAAATCTAAATCAATTAAAAAGATTTATAGAAGAAAATCGTGGAGATGTTTAGGATAAAAAGAATACATATGCAAGATGAGCATTTATGTGCATGATTAGGAAAAATATCATAAATTGGTTGACCTTGCTTGGAATTCGTCGGCCATGAAACACCGAACCTTGGGGCATGGACTCGTTGTAAGCCGGATCGGTGTGCACGTAGATATTGAAAAGACCTTCATGCCCTCGAAAAAACCTTTCCCATAAAGGAGCCAAAGGTAAAGGTCCCCTTGTCAAGAACATGAAAGCAACCTTTGGGGTTCGAGGGAAAGGGTAACTCCTGATCTTGGGCACCATTGAAGCTCTCCACAAAAGCTCTTTTTCTTCCATATCGTGGAAGATGTTTTCCGATGGCCTCAGAAACATTTCGGGCTCGTTGTTTTGAGATAAAGGAGAAGGAGAAGGATGGGAGGTAGCGAGGAAGAGTTGTGGGACAGTTTGGACCTTTGGGAAATAAGGCGAAGATACTGCTTCTAAAGAGGAATGAACAATGATTCCAACTATCGCCCCCACGCAGAAAATGAGGATATACAAAAGTAGATAGAGGAAACGGTGAAGTAGTGCATTGAGAAGCTTTATTACTAGGAATAATGTCAACGATGATGAGTTTCGGTCCTTTTGGTTCGGCATCTCCGACTAGAGATACATGTGTAAGACACTTTTGTTGTCAAAGTTTTAAGGGTTAAAAGAGGATCAATGGATAGATCGTAATGACTAGTTAGAATAGGTTGGACAAGAGGAGAAGAGCGAATAAGTTAAAAGTGAAGATCTCTGTAGCATGAATGATTAAGACGTAAATAAAAATTACACACGCAATGGAGTTTTTGAATGATCCAAGCAAAATCCCTTGGTAATATAGGCATGCATCTTATTACTCTTTCACTTTCAAGAAAAACAAATAATTACTTCATTAAATTTAGAAAATTGACGGGAGGAAAAGAGACTAATCAATCTTTGTTAACCCTCTTGATCTAACTTGGTCTCTTTGGATGAACTATTTCATGTATTTCCATGCATTATTATTTTTTAAGTTTGTTTCTCAAAACCTTATTTGGTTGTTATAAGCCGATCTTAATGTTTAATTGTGATTTAAATGTATCACTTGTAGTTTCCATATATATAGTCTTTTTTGGTCGCACGTTTTGATATCTAGCTACATGGTGTCTTACGCTTACAAAAACGTCATTGTATAAATAAAAACGAGACGTAATTAGATAAATATGAAACTTAGCAGTACAAGTTAAACCTGAATTGGGATTTCTTATAAATTTTGGACTTTATTTACAAGGATGAAAATAACGTGGCCATAAAAGCAGGATTGTGTAGATTGGTATTTAACAACAACTAAACTTTAATGTTTATAGATGAAGATGTGAAAGTCATTTACCCGACGTTTATAGTTTGCAATGCATAGATATGATACCAACTCTTATAAAGAGTTTTGTCGACATTTGGACATCAAAATCAAGAGGTAAACTAAAGAAACCATTACATAAGTGGGCTCAATAGTCAATATATCTACTTAATTCGATTATAAGTCTCTTACGTTTGTTCTTTGGACAAAAATCTAGAATGTTTCTTTTTAACCTAGAACTTATATATTTTTATATGAGTTGGTATTAAACACTGTTTAGCTTGAAACTTTAATTAGAAATAAATCACATGTAACTAAAATATAAGAATTTCCCCGGTTTATATGTTAATGTTCAAATGGGAGTGTGATTCGTATGGTGTGACTTCTAACCATGGCATACCAATGAATAGTAAAAGTTGACAACAATGTAATTCACACTAACAATTGGAATGCGATTAGTTTTTTTAGAAACTGTACATAGCCCAAATTGTACTAAAGAAACTATGACTGTAGTGTATGTAAGCCTTTACTATAAACACAAAATGCATGGTATTTATGCTTGAGAAAAGAGGATAAGTTTCAAAGCAAAAAAAAAAAAAAAAAAAAAAGAAGAGGATTTCATTTTGTTTAAAGTTTAAACCTTGCGAATTCTAAACTGAAGCTTTTAGTCAAAAATCTAGGTGTAAAGTTGGCTGCACATTGTTGGAGAGATGTACAGCGAAGAAATAATAATTGTGCAACACTTTGACATCAATCCCGGAAAGCTGAGAAGTATTGATCATCGCATTCGGGACATAATTAAATTTGTTTGTTATCTTTTCTTAAAACAAAACTGATTATGAGATAGAAGCCAGTTGAGAACCGTTAGACCAGACAAATACGTACTGTAACTGTGGCTAAAAGTTGGTGGACAATTGCACTTCAGGCTCTTTGTGTAAAATTAGTGATGAGAATATAATAAACTTTCTCGATAATGAAGTGTGCTATTTCATTATTTCACAACATGAAAATATCAGTAGTCATCGATATTTCCATTGTTAAATAATAGTAGTAACATATACACGAATTTCCGACCCTATGAAAATTAGTTAAGACCCAATTTTCAAAGTTATAAGAAACATAAATATATACGAATTCTTGTGAAATTAGATTTATCATTGTTCCATTGCAAATTTGTGATGAAAACAAAATGGTGGCAAGAAAAATTGATATAGACAAGATGCAATTTGTTGGCATCAGATCATGTATAAGGAGATCCAACCCGGGAACCCGGGATCCAGTTTAAATGATAGTTAAATTATATCTCTTAAAGTCCATCTCACGTCAAAGAGCAAGTCCAACTCGGAACCAGGAACTCAATATCATTTTCTTATTGTCAGTGAGACTTTAAATATGAGCTTTTAATTAAAATCTAGGTTTGAGCTTCGGAGTGAAGAGGTCCGCGAGAGGAAGATTTTGACTGAAATTTGAATTATGTAACATCAAGGTCAAAAGAAGTCAAGAGAATTGAATTCGATTATATGTGTAGAACGTGATTTACGTGATTGTAATGAGTATATATACGAAATAAGACTAGAGAGAAGGGATATTCGGAACTCTCTAGTAAGATACACGCAATAAACTTGTTTTTCATATTTAACAATTTTTACGTTATATTTTCCATCTCGCAACTAGCTTCTGGGTACCAAATCTTATCTAGCGACCTCGCAGTTGGTTCCCGATTATCAAATCTCATCTAGCGATCTTGCTCTGATCATATTTACTTAACCATTTATTTTTATTTTGGTGTGATCCGAATCGTTTCAGATTCAAGCCTCACATTTGGGTGCCGACTAAGGGGAAAACAAGTTCAATCTTCGGAGGGATATCGCACTCCGCATGAAGGTCGACTAAATCTTCGGGTTTGCATCGCCTCAAAGGGAGAGGACCAAAGTTTTCCATGGGAGGACGCGACAACTCGGGGTACGAGATGACGAGATTAACGAGTTGCGAGATGAGCGATAGATCGCGATGCAAATGAGTGTAAAGTTTTACCCTAATAAAATGACAAAGAAGGCTGCAAATGCACAACCAGTCAATCGTAGTACTTAGGGATCGAATCCACATAGATAAAACAATCACACGATAGAATTGTAAATTTCAAGATACACTAAATCTAAATATGGCGTTTTGGTATTAGAAATCGATGCAATTGTAAACTTGTAAAATAATATGATTAAAACGTTGGGCGTTCAGAGATTCGCACGGATATTGGTTCGAATTATTCAGGACAAACCAAGTGAAGCTATTCTTTTAAACATGAACACGATGGTGAATATGCATTCTATCACATCAATTCCTATGAAGCAAGTATAAAGTCAACTATCGTAGACTAGATTCAAGCAACAAGCATTTAAAAATCAAGTTCAATTGTTCATTCGAAGCAAGCGACTAGCAAGCATCAAACTCACTAATACATCTTCTCAAGATGAATCACAATAGAGCAACTAACACAATTATGAATATCTTAGATCAGTTTCAAGGTGATCAATCCTAAAACATGGAATAAGTATAGATTGCGAAAGAAATCCAAGAACAAGTCAAGGAATGACCATGTAATGCAATCTTATCTATCGAACCAAATAAACCATTTGAATTGAGTCCCCTGGAACCCAACAATTAAACTACTCAAGCATAATAGAGATGAAACAAATCATTTTTATTGAAAACAACAAGATTAGGGTTTAGAAAAGCTTTTGTAGTTGATAACAAGAGGTGAGATCTTCTTCTCTCTTACAAACCGAAATTGAAAGAACAAGTGTTTAGAAAAGTAAAAGTGTTTATGTCTTTAGAGATCTTTGATAGCTTTGTGTATTGATGGATGTCTTCCTTGCTCCTATCCTTTTTCTTTTATAGTTGCAAAGTCGTCCTAAGGTAAATCCCTTGGAGATTTAGAGAATTTACGATGAAAATAGAATATTTTCTTTTTTTCTCAAGTAGGTGATTGATCGGTCACCTTCTGTGATCGATCAGTCACTGTGTAAAAGTGCATGGTCTTATTTTCCAGAGAGTTGGTGATCGATCAGTCACTGTGTAAAAACGTATGTTAGTCTTTTCGAGAGAGTTGCTGGTCGATCGATCACCTCATGTCATCGATCAGTCACCAGTGAATATTGCGGAACCGACTTATCCTTGAAATATACTCAAACAATTTCCACTATTTAGTGATTATCTCAATATCTAACCATTGGATTTGAACTAATGAATATTCATTGTGAAGCTGAGATCCCCTCTATCTTATATTAAAATTTGGGCTCGATCCATTAGGGTCTCCATCTGAGCCGCAACATTTGGTAGAGGAAATCTGACTTTATGAAGGCTTGAACTGCTCTTTAGGGCTCAAAATGCTCCATTTCCCTAATAAAGGTTGAAAGCAACGAAAAACACTAAAAAAACACTTTTATATCTCACACTTGAATTATTAAATAGCAAAATATGACGTATATCAGCGAGTCATGGATTGAAAAGTTGCAAGTTCCGAGTTGAGCAATAAATCTTGTTGCGAGTTGGAAGTTGGAGACTTGTCCGCGAGCGAGTTCCGAGATGGAAACTCTAGGATTATAGGGACTTGGCCGTTAGCAAGCATCCACGATGACCAAGCAACAAAAGAAAACAACCTCGAAGAACGAATCAAGAAGATCTAAGAAGAGATTATTTTCTAAAATTAAATAAAAATACTCAAAAACGCTCAAGAACGACGACAAACACCATACCAAACCAACCAAAAAACGTTTTCATCCAAAGAAAACTGATCAAAGAGACCAAAAAAGGGAAAATGAGCAACAACATCGACAAATTGGGATTCAACTAACCTAAAGTGTGTTATAGAAAGTTGGATCTAGCAAAAACAATTGAGAGGAAAATAAGAACAAAGCAAAGAGAAAAAAAAGAGAGAGAGTTTTTAAAAGAGAGAACAGGTGGAGAAGCTACATTTTGGAGAATGAAGGGCCATGAACAAGTTGTAGGGAAGATAAGCACCTTATGCTTATTTATAGTGTTTCTTGGGAAACGCGATGCCTAGGAGACCGTGACGCACCATTTTCGAAATTCAAGTTTCAGATAGAGATGCTACGCGAGATCACGTGTTGAATCGGGGAAGCAAAATTATCTCGAGATTCCGTATTTACTACCAAAATAAGGAGATACAGAGATTGCGTATCTCGCATCAAGGAAACAAAATTATTTTACATCGCATCAAGGGATACAATCATCTCGAGTCTCCATATCCGAAACTTGAGAGTGAAATCTAGTTTCTCGAAGTAAGTTGATTGTGAATTAAAAAAAGTATCTATCTCGTTAAATGATTTACTTAAGTCCTCCAAGCTAAGAAGAAAGGAAAGTTTTCTGCTTAAACTATTGGAATCATATCTCGTATAAGAAGATCCGACTTGAGAACCCGGAATTCATTCTATCTCTTAAATTCTATCTTGCATCAAGGAGCGAGCCCAACTCGAAACCACGAACTCGAGATCATTTTCTTATGGTTAATGAGGATTTAAACATGGGCTTTAGAATAAAATATAGGTATGAGCTTTGGAATGGAGAGGTCCGCGAGGTCCACGAGTTCCGCGAGGTCACGAGGTCCGCGAGATGAAGATTTTGACTTTAATTTGAATTATGTAACGTCAAGGTCAAGGGGATTTAAGAGAGTTGAATTCGATTGTAAATGTAGAACGCGATGCACGCGATTGTAATGCGTATATATACGAAATAAGACTAGAGAAAAGGGATATTCGGAACTCTCTAGCAAGATACACGCAAGTAACTTGTTCTTTCTTACTTAGCTATTTTTACGTTATATTTTCCATCTCACTACTAGCTTCTGGGTATCAAATCTCATTTAGCGCCCTCACATATATAGTTCTCGATTATGAAATTTCATCTAGCGACCTCGCTATGTTCATATTTTTTTACCCAATTCTTTATATTTTGGTGTGATTTTAATTGTTCCAAATTCAGATCTCACGTACATGTTGCTGGAATCAGATTCATAAAGTTAAAGGATCCTACCATTACTCTATCGCCTATCGAATAAAATATGTGGTCTAATCTCTAGAAGATAATGACATCTCTGAATCTAAACACTTCTTTTAAAAAGCTCTAGCAATGGCTCTAGCCGTCTAGGAACGACTTCAAACTAGACGTATCCCAATTAATCCTAATTTCCCATCGTGTCGTATTGACTCCAAGTTTATTTGCCATGCTGCATTACGCCTTGGCTATAGAAATTTGGAAATTTGTTGGATTACATCTGCCTCCATCTCGCTTTTCGTGTAATTTGGTCCTTGCAAGCTTCCATCATCTCTTTTAATGCATCAAAGATAAAAAATCTATTAAAACAAACACTCGATTGATGTTTATGTGGATATTATGGCAATAATGGAAGGCCATAAATAATTTTTTCTTTGTAAAAATCCGCTTT
Organism: Arabis alpina; assembly: GCA_900128785.1. Lineage (NCBI taxonomy): Eukaryota > Viridiplantae > Streptophyta > Magnoliopsida > Brassicales > Brassicaceae > Arabis > Arabis alpina. The sequence goes on from LT669789.1 coordinate 22,141,448, forward strand.
GACTCTCTCGATTTTCATAAAAACTAAACATGACTCGGCAATCTAGTTGAGCATCAACTCTTTGGTTCCAATGATATGAACTCTGATATTTCGCAACAAACATAAGCACTGTCATGGTTGAAATGTCAAGCGTTTCTTAACTGTAATATCAAAGCCTCATGGATTAACTCTTGCCTGAACAATGCATCTGACTAATGGAGTGCTATGGCAAGTATGTGATCATTAAGGCAAACTTTTGTTCTGTTTCACAACAAACGATCGTACGTTAGGGTAAAAGCAAAGTTTAACTCTAATCTTCTAAGTCTCCTTTGGGCTATTGAAAGTCTCTCCAATCTGCAATAAAAGATAGTTATATTTGAATGCTCATCATATCAAATGAAGATGGTTATCCTCTACCGTCATCAATTCTCCTTGTTTCGCCACTTAACATCAAATATTTTAAGGTTCTTAAGCTCCTTTGGCTAGTGACATATTAAACATATGTTGTGTTATGATAATCGTACTCTAACGCTATCGCAATAAGTGTCCTGAGAGATTTTATATTATAATCTTCTATTACTTGGCAAAGTCTTTCCTAATTTCATGCGTTTAGGGAAGCATATGTTAGTGTATGTTGAATGAGTTTTAGAATTCAATATGAGTTGATACAAGTGTTCATCTAAGAAGTGAGAAGTTGATGGTAAAGTAGCTGAAACATGAAGATGCAACTGAGTTGAAGAAGTTTTCTTTAACAGTTCCTCAAGCAGTTTTCTTTAACAGTTCCTCAAGCAGTTACGAAGTGTTATAGACAGACGTATGTTGGGGTCGGTTCTCACCCACTCAAGGTCAACGTTTAAAGTTTGACTAAAACTAAGAACCAACACCAAATGCATCAACACTTATAATTATATTGCTCCTAGATCATTTCCATCATCCGCAGAAGAAGTCTTCTCCTCTTCTCCTCTTCTACTCACTTCTCCACCAGTAGAAGAGGTCATTGTCACAGATGCTACCGGAGACCAAAGACCCTGGCAGGTAGTGCGGAGACCAAAGACCTTGGTAGAACACAAGACCGCAGACCTCTGTCTTCGGTCTAGATGACCATCGTCATCATCCCCGACGACCACTATCGTCGGTCCTGATGACTCAAGTTTTTGGTCTCGATGACTTCCATCTTCAGGCCCGATGACCCAATGACCTCCTGCGTTGGGCTCAGTCTGAAGCCTAATCCACTTACGAAGCCCACAAAGATACAACCGACTTAGGGATTACAAGAGGAAAGGAAATACGAGAAGATTTAGGAAGTTTAACTTTATCTCTTATGGAAAGATCTAAACCGACCTAGGAGACTATATATATATCAATGTACAACCCTAGAAAAGGGGATCTACAATCTTTTACAACAATAGACTGCAAAAATCAGTAAAGCTTTTCTTAACATCAATTCTTGTTTCAACCTACGGTGGTAATCTCTTTTTCCCTAAAACTCCTTGACAAATTCTAATTGTGTCGTTTCGACTTCCACAACGTCTGAAGTAGAAACGGAATGGACTTGAAGATATGGGCTTGGGCCGACAACAGCCTTTGAGAACGAATTTACAAGCTAAATGACAGAAAATTAGCTTGGAAAAGATTTGGGAAGAAGAACATTTCCATTTATCATTAGCAAAGATTATGGTAAAGATGAATATTCGGGAAGATTTGATATCTTCCAAAACTTGGAAAAGAAGGCTATGGTTAGCCGTCAAGTCCTACAGTGTGTATATATAGGAGTGGAAAAACGTGGGTGCATATTTAACACAATAGATCATAGTTTTTAGCAAAGTGGATTTGAGATTGTCTAGTAAAAAAAGATCGTTCATAAAAGGGGCTAAGGGGTAGTTAGTAAATCACAATATCATGTGTGATTTGTGCACACGTGAGGCTAGGATTAAAGTTGGTGAGTGAACTTTGTAAAAGCACTTATCGTTTGATCTAGTAGATACATATTTGAGAAAATAATTCTTTACGTATTGTGTTTGTGTAACAGTTTTGTGTTCGGATCTGTAGCAGTAGCTAATACATATTATGTTCGGATCAATATCAGTATCTGTAATACTCTCTGTTACAGCAGCTTTCGCACTTTCAGCAGAGCCCGCTAATGGAAATAAGAGCTCCTGACTAACCAACTTCATATAATTAGAATGATGATGTTGGTTATCTTAAAGTGGGGAAATTGCTAAAAATGACCCAAAAAAAAAAAGTAAATGCAAATCTAGACCCCTTAGGTGATATTTGGCAAAACTAACCCAAAGGGGTAGTGAAATTACCCAAATAGCCTTAATGAACAAACAAAAAAACGCTACCCCAATTTACTATTTTAACCCTCGTAAAGTCTGCAACGTCAAATAGAAGTCTACTAAGTATTTTTGTAGATTTCATATAAAATCTACTCATTAATTTGTTACAAAATTTAAATTTTAAAATTAACAAAAAATATTTTGATTAAATTTTTTTATTTTTAGCCGAACTCTACACAATTGTGAAATTCTTAAAATAGAATATCATAAAATTGGAACAAATTAAACAAATAAAGAGAAAGTGGATAGTAAATGAATTACATAGTATAGTAGACAAATACATAAGATAGTTTATAACCCATTTTATAGATATTGATGTAAATTCACATGTTAGTAGTGTTTGTAAGTTTTATGAGTTTATAGTTGTAATGGGTATTTTACAATTTTATAAACTCAAATAGGGTATTTTTCAAAAAATCCTTAAATATTATGGATTCATATATATGGTTGGATTCATATATATGGTTTAAGATTTAGCTTAAACAACTTTTTAGAAATTATAGAATATGTTCAATTTTTAAAGTTGAGTTACATATAAGGTGATGTTAAATTTGAGTTATGTATGTTATTTTGCTTATGTCTTCGAGTTACGATTCCGATTTATGGTTAATGGTTTGACATTACAAGTAAGAAACATGTTTTTGACATATGGGGTTAGAATTAGGGTATATATATATTTTTTTTTAAATGTGAAATTTGCATAAAATTGTTAGACATGAATATATTAAATGTTATAATGTGTGATAGAAGTTTTTGTTTAGGTTTTTTATTAATTTATTGAGAATAATCAATTTAGGTTTTCGGAAAGTAGACTTCATAAAACGTCTACAAATAGGTGTAGAGTTGATATAAAGTCTACATAGTGTTTAGGGTTTAGGGTTTAGAGTTTAGGGTTTCGTAGACTTAGAATATAGTTTACAAACAGTAATTTTTAACCTAATAAACTTTTTGTAACCCCGTATATAAATGATTTACAAAGAGGTAACTCTAGTTTTGTTAAAAAAAAACCCATCAATCTCTCTCTTCTCTAAAACGGCGATGCTTCTCCTCAATCGCCGTTAACGTCCTCCACCGCCGCCTCTCTGTTCCTGCCATTTTTAAAGTTGTAAGTCTTCTTCTTCATCTTCTTCTTCTTCTGCTTCTTCTTCTCCTTCGTCGTTTTTCCCTTTTTCTCCCTTGCTGCTTTTGCTTCATAACTCTGACCCTCATCTTTGTGTTTTCAGATCTGGTTTTCGTTACCGGCGAAATTCTTCCCGTCCGTTAGCTCCACCGTCTCCGTCGATTTGTTTTGGTAAATATTCTTGCTCTTCCTTCGTCTATTCCAGATTTGGAAAACATTAATGACCCGTATAATTCCTCTTTCCTTTGACAGAATTCTCTGGTTTTTCCACTGCAGATCTGCATCTTCGTGGTCTAAAGATTCTCTTCTCTGGACCGGTTCGTCATTGGTATGTCTCACACTAACCGGTCTCAACTTTACTTGTAGACTTCACTTATAGAAATCACGTGTAGACTTCACTTGTAGACTTTGTCTCTACACTTGTAGACTTTGTCTCTAAACTTGTAGACTTCGTCAGTATACATGTAGACTTGGTCTGTATACTTTATTCATGTTCACTCTTAACTTTAATATGTTTTGATTTACAGGTTCAGTGTGTTAGAAGTCCTGCCTTATAATGTCGAAACTAGAACTCCCATCGAGGTTCTTCACAGAAGGAGAGGAGCCACCTCCAGGTGCAAGCATAGGCTACTATAGCGGTTGTAAAAAGCTGATGAAAGCTCTATTTAAGGCACTAAGAAGAGATGAAAGGGAGGAGATTATCCAAGTTGGGTATGTTTCTGAAGCTGTATAAAATGAACTTCAAGTGGGCATCAAGGCTGGTTCACTTCATGTTGTGTTTCCAGTTGGAAACCAAGAAGCCTTACGAGATCTGGAGTCTCATTGGTGCTGACCCGGTTAGGTTTTCGTTGCTGGAGTTTGAACATCTAACTGGTCTCAACTGTGACTATGTTCCGGATCTGGATGCACCGGAGTTAGTGGTTACAGAAGAGATGAAAGAATATTGGGAGCTTCTTGGTGTGCATATCGATATGGGTCCAAGTGTAACTCAGCTGATAACGGCTTGCAAGGCTTGCGCTTTAAGTGGTTCATGGTCTCGGGTTGATCGCATGAGGCTGGGATATCTTTGCATATATGCTGGGTTCATTGAAGCACGTAGAGAAACCAAAGCAACAAATGTGAAGTTGGTTGGGCTTGTTATGAATCTAGAAGCTTTCTTGAACTACCCTTGGGGCAGAGTGGCTTTCAAGAAGTTGATAGCTTCTGTTAAAGAAACAAATCTAACAAAGTCGTCATATTACATTGAAGGGTTTGCACAAGTTCTCCAAGCGTGGGTATATTATGTTTTACCTGGGTACGCATCTGAGTTTGGTGTACCAATTCCTAACAACCCAACGCCACCCATGCTTGCGTTCAAAGAATCAAAGGGCAGAAAACTAGTCCGGAAAAATATGCTTGATCAGGTAACTTATGGTATTTCTTCATTCCTAATTTCTGCAACTCTTCACAAAGTTTCTAATTTATGACCTCTTGATTATTTCTCTTATGTAGTCCCGTGTTCAAAGATTTATTACCAAGGCCACTGTTGATGAAATGTTCCCTTTATGGGATGATGATATTGTCGACGAAAGGATTATAACCATTATCAACACAACATATGAAAGAGCATGGAAGTGGGAAGTAGGTCATTGGGCAGTCGAGGGGACGAAGGTCTACAGTAACGTAAAGAGTGAAAAAGGTAATGTGGATTATCAATCCTAATTCTGAATTTCTTTGCTATATATTTGAGTTTATACTAATGTGAATGTGTTATGACAGGTACTGTCAAGTCTCAACCTCCAGTTCTATTGAGTGGTATTGGATTCTCCGAAAGCCATAGGAATGGCTAAAAGACTCGGTATAAAAAAATTTACTCCCACGTAGATTTTAAGTATAGTATACGGTATGATTTGGTTTTATGAAATTTGTGTTTTTGTGAATTTCTTGCAGCACATGGATGCTGGTATTAAGTTACTGAGGTTGTGGTATCATAATCATCCTCAATGGTTTAGGAGTGAGAGAATCTGCTTCGTAGATACACTTTTAACCTTGATGTGGAATGCCAAGTACCAAGAATTTGTGGATTTTCCTGCAAGTGCAGATGGTTCGGGTAAAATGTTACCTCCTGGAGCGTGGGACTACTTTAAAGGAAAGCAACCAAGTTACCTTGTAGCATCAGAAAAGGTATGGGGCCTTGAAGTGGATGACATATACTGCCCATTGCACGTCAGAGAGGATCATTGGGTGGCTTTGTGTATTTCAATCCCCAAAAAACATATTACTATTTGGGACAGCATTGTGAGTCACGCTAATGATGAGGAACTTAAGGAGGCTGTGACACCTATAACCGTCCTTCTGCCATATCTACTTCGTGAGACTTGTCTAGAGGAGGACAAAGGTAAGTACTCTTATCAACCATTCACGTATGAGCGGATAAGAGGATCAAAAATACCACAGAACAAGCAGAGTGGTGATTGTGGAGTTTATTGCTTGAAGTACATTGAATGCCATGCTCTCGGGGTTCCATTTGGGCGTAGCTTGTGTGATGCCAACATCTTCGCTATTAGGGAGAAGCTTGCAGCTGAGATATACGATGCGACAAAGATCAAGGGGACGGAATCACGCGATTATAACTCGTTGGGCATGTATGAAGGGGACTAATATAGGCTCACTTAGTTATAGCCTTTTGAATTCCTGTTAGGATTTTAGGATTCTTGCATATATTTTGGAGATTGTTTTTGGAGATGTAAGAAAGCCCATATCCTTTATTTTTTGGCTACAATAGCAGGATGCGACTCAAAAAACTATGAGTCTAATTATGTAATTCGGATTTGATTATATTTTGTTTTCAAACCAATTACATGTGCATACGTTATTTTTAATTCATCTTTCTGGAACAAGACTAAAAGAAAACAAACTCTTAAATACTTCTAAGAATACTTAAAGTACAAGACTCAAATAAAACAACAACTTCTCGAAGACTTCCTAGATCACTTATATCATAATACTAAAACAACAAGTTTTTAAAAACATCCAAACACCACTTAATAGAACATTAATATAAAATAAAAGAACAAGGATCATTAGTCATTGTTGGTCTTCCGTGTGCTTTTCTTCCGTGAGAGCTCTAACCAAGTCTGCCACCTAGACTTCTTCTTTCTACCACGACGAGGCATCACTTCGGGAGGCAGACATAGTCTTGATTCAGGTTTGGGTAAGGCTTCATTCTTTGGATATATTGTATGGGAGTAAGCCGCGTACAAGTAGTCCTTCTGGTACGACGGACACACAGCCGTAGACATATCTTGACTATTCTCCTCCAAGGCTGCAATAGCGTGACTACAAGGTACCTTTTCAGTATCAAATACACCACATGAACACTTCTTCTGGTACAAATCAACGATACAATCCCGTTTTCCTCCTTTAACAAAAAACTGCCAACCATTAAGCCATTCTGCCGTCATTGTAGCCGCGGTTTCATCACGAATCGCCAACAAGTATTCAACTCCCCTACTATGGTGTGTTGTTAGATTGAAAGCATCATGTCGCCTTACACTAAACCACCTACTTAGCTTGTCCCGAATATATTCTAAGAGGAATGATATGGGAAATCCACGAGCAACCTTGAGTGCGGCATTGATTGACTCGGTGATGTTGCTCGTCTTTATGTTGTATCTATCTCCCTCACAATGAACCAGTGACCATAGCTTCGGATCGGCTTCATCCAAGTATGTGGCAAGGTCAGGCTTTATACGTCGTATTGTGTCCATGTATCGGTCAAAGTCTTCTAGCGTATACGCATACGCGGCTCCCTTCACCAAGTACATGAGATGTTTCCCCCTAAACTTTTTGACAATGTTACATTGGAGATGATAATAACATATACCTCGGGTTGCCCAAGGGAAAACCTTCTCGCATGCCTTTATAATAGAAGTGTGCCTATCAGAAACAATTACCAACGGGTATTGATCTGAGATACAAATGCGCAATTTGGTGAAAAACCATTCCCATGAAGCATCATTCTCACTATCGACAATTCCAAACGCCAAAGGAAATATTTGGAAATTTCCATCTTGTGCAGCTGCAACTAGCATAACCCCTTCGTACTTTCCACTTAAATGCGTACCATCTACCACAATAACTCGCCGTAGATACTGAAAACCAGCAATGGAGGCTCCAAAAGAAATAAACAAATACTTAAATCTATTTGCATTATCGATTTCAAGACCGGTTACGGTTCCCGGATTGGCCTCCTGGATTTGATGCAAATAAGCTGGGATATTCTGATATCCATCTTCAGGGGTTCCTCGCACTAACTCTTGTGCATATTTCATTGCTCTATATGATGTGGTATAATCCAATTTCATACCAAACATCACCTTCATTGAGTCTTTGATATGCTGAGGTGTAATTCCAACAATTATCCCAACACGCTCTATAAACAGTTGACCAATGTACTTCGGAGTACTCCGCTTACGTTGAGTTGCTCGGCCTGACAATGAACAAGTATGACCTTTCACATACTTTTTAATCCAAAACCTATTGGGTTCATGTTTTACAGCCGCTCTAAGCCTCCACAAGCACCCTTTCACACGACATGTAGCTACAAAAAGAGTTCTCGTAGACTTAAATACTCTGAATGCAAATCTTAACATCACCGCCGTTAATCGCAATTCTGAAACCAGTTCTTCCTTACTACCAAAACTCTGCGTAACGAATATATTGTCAGACCATATAGTTTTCGACCTTCCTCCTTCGACAACAGAATTCGAGTTTGCACCTACATAATCAAACGATACATCATCTTCCTCCTCTTCTTTCACTTTTCCATACTCACTGTAATCCTCATCGACACCATCATTATCTTCCATACCACCATTAACCCCATTTGCACCCTCCACCTCATCTTCTTCTTCGTCTTCTTCTTCCATACATTCTACCTCGTTTTCTTCCACACCCTCTATCTCATCTTCTTCCGTGTCTTTGTCCGTCTCTTCATCAGCATATTCATCATTAGCACCGTATCTGAGTCCATCGACATTATCATTATTTCCATTATCCATCTCGATGTTACTCGATACACAAAGCCGTAAAACATGCGTCCTTGCGAGTTCCATCAAATTGCGAACTTGTCTATCACTTGTGACATGAATTGGAGGTGTACCCGCATCATTGATTCTGGTAAATAATAAGTTAACTCCACAGACTCGGTTTCTTACGGTATCTTGAAATCGTCTCGTGCCATTTCTACAAGCTCATCATGTGTACATCCATCACTTAAAAAGAACATCCTTCCTCCTTTATGATTATCTACCTCAAAATTCCATATCTTGTCTTTCTCTACCCAATCTCCATAAACAACAGGTAACTGAATCATCATATGTTCCAAAAACATGCACTCCATTAGAGACAATCATAATTGACACGTGAACTTTAATAGAAGTCTACACAGATGAGGTAGATGCTTATGAAACCAAACAAATTATTATATACCCTAAACCCATATATATAAAACCTAAACATCTCCAACACATACATAAGTATGAAAAAGTAACTCCACCTGTGTGAGATCAAAAATTTCTTGAAAAAATCATTATGAAAAATGGATAAATGCATTTTTTGTAATCTTCCGTTTGTAGACTTTGTCCATACTCTACGGCTTAAACTTTGATCCTAGTGTACAAAGTAAACCATAAATGAAGTCTACAAAAAGAGGGGTGTACTTTTGCAATTACGACTATCAAGGAGCACACTTCATTTAAAATCTACATCCATTGTAGATTTCATTCCAAGTCTACTAAGTCAAACTTAGGTTAGTTTTGCAATTGACCAAATCTTTGACTCTCTTAAAGTACACTTCATTTGAACTCTACAAAACTGAGGGGTTTAGATTTGCAATTGACTAAAGTTTGACTTTTTAATGTAGAGTTCTCCAGAAATCTACAATGATACGCGGAAAACCGTCAAAAGTTTGTAGACTTAATCTGAAAGATACAGTAGAAAGTAGACTTTGAATTAAATATACGCGAAAAGTATAAGGTCATATTTGCAATTAAACAAAGTTTGACTTTTAAGAGTACATTTTAATCGAAGTCAACTTGATTCTGTAAACTTTATTTCTAGTCTACTTACAAGAATAGGTTACTTTTGTATTTGACCAAAATCCGGACCTGTAGACTTAGTTTAAAGTGTACTTGTACGTAGACTTCTCTTTACGTCTACAAAATTGTTTTTTTCCTTGGTCAAATTTTCAAAATTTTGGTCAAATGCAAAACTAACTTTTTTGTTAAAAGTAGACTTTACATAAAGTTTAAACCAAAAAGTCAAAGTTTAGTCAAATGCAAAAATGACCTAATTTTTTTACAAAGTAGAGTTCATATGAAGCCTTCTATGATTAGAGTTCCATTAAAGTCTACTAAAAAGAGTCAAACTTTTGGTCAAATGCAAATCTAACCTCACTATATGTAAAGTTCAGTTTTTCTCTACGCATGCTTTTTTTTGTTTCTAAAAGACAAATCGTTTACTTTACATGAAGTCTACTTCAAAAAAATTCACATAAAGTCAAATACAAATATAACCCATTTGTTGACTTGTAGACTTTAAACAAACACTACAATCGCGTTACAGATCTGAAATTTCTAAAAGAGTAGAGAAGTTACCGTTTTTCGTTGTTGGAGCTTCTTTTAGGTTTCGTAGAGTTGTTGCAGCTTTGAATATTACTTGTAATGAATAAGCCCAACTGTCGTTATGGAATAACTAGAAGAAAACATGAAGTTGTGAGAAAAACCTTTGTAAATTCGAAATTATGGAGTTTTGTGGTTCAAATTGGAGAGGAAATGAAGATATTGAAGTTTTAACATGAAATATGTTGGATTTATGAAGGAAAAATGGATGAAAAACGCATTAAAAGATTATTTTTTTTGTCAATGGTGGTTGAAGAACTTGATGATGTTGTAATTACTAGCTCAGATTTACTTTTTTGGTCTTTTCCTTTTTTCTGGTTTTTGTTAAAAAAAAAAAAAATTAGGACATAATGGCATTTTCGTGATTATCACAAAAACAAAAGGATTTATTTGGGAAGAAATAACAAACTTTGAGAGTGTATAAAAAAGGTATAGATTTGCATTTGACCAAAAAAAAGAGTCTAGATTTGCAAGAATCCCTTTTAAAGTAGTGTGAATTCGTGTGATCTCCCAAACATGAACCTTTGATTCTCTTTTAAGTAGAACACATTAATAATTTGTAATGAAATTTTGTAGTTCTTTTCCATAGGAAATTTTGGTTTTAATAAAATTTCTAATTTTTTTTTTGGTCAAAATAAAATTTCTAATCAATGTTATAAAATAAAACTCAAAACGTAAACTCGTAGAGATCCTTGTTTTTTTGTCAAAAAACTCGCACAGATCCAAGATTTGATTTCTCTGTCGCAATTAATCCGGATTCCCTTAACTTAATAGACGAGTACAACCGAAAGAATTACTAAGGCCAGAATAAAAAGTTGTCACTTATATTCCTTCTTTTTAATCTAACCAATTTGTAGAGCTAAAGGTAACGACACTTTGAAAAAGTTATTGAAAAGAATGAAAACGTCAACTAAATCTTTGCTGAGTAAATGTTTCAAACCGAAAAAAAACTGGCATGTTTCCCTAAACTCATCAAAACATCTTGATTAGTATTTATTACCACTAGGGTATCTTGTAGAGAGAAAAAAACTCATTCATCTTCAAAAACATGCAACATGTTGGCGTTTATTAAAATTCTACGATTTAATTAGTTTTTTTATAAAGAAAACGAGTTGATTTATTTTCTTTTAAAGAGATATCACATGATAAATCTTTTATTAAGATTTTTTTTCAATTATTTTAAAGTAGCAAATGTATGTCATTTTGATTTAGTTTTTGTCATTTTGATATTATTATTATTACGTTATTTTGTTTATGTTCATAAGTTTCAACAAAAATTACAAAATCACTAATTAAACTAAATAATCCATTCAATAGATTTTGTCAGTTATTCTACAAATCAATTTTTAAAATTCGAATGGAAGGTTTTCTATTTTCGACAATAATCACCACTGAAAATCAAAATGAATTTTTCTGTTAGATTCTTTACCATTACTATTTACACCTATATATCAAGGCTTTCTCTTTTCGACAATAAGAAAATTCTATGGTTTCTTCAACCCAAGAAACTTCAGTTTTGACAAACACAAAAAGACCCACCAAAATATATAAATAGAATTCTCCACTTGTTAAAGCAGTATAGTATCTCTTGCCCTTAAAGAAAAGAACTTAAGTCTCTCTCCTTCTCCTTTGTAGATCCATCTAGTCCTCTTTTCAACAACAACAACACAAATCTCTCTCTCGATGAAGAACCAAAAGGAGCAAAACTCTTCATCATCATATCTAGCAGCAAAGCTTCTCAATGCTCAATACCATCATTTCCTTAATCTCCTTTCTTATTCCCTTATTCTATGTTGTGGTGTAATCATTGGTATACTTCTCCATTCCTCTCTACAAGACTTCTCTTCCACTTCTTCACTCAGCCTCCAACGCATCTCTGAGCTCCTCCTCGTCTCCTCTCTTCCTCCTCCTCCTCCTCCTTCTCCTCCTCCTCCTCCTTATGAGCCCGAGCACGAGGGGCTTGATGGGTTTCTAAAGCCACCGGAGAAGATCATGCACGACATGGAAGACGATGAGCTTCTTTGGAGAGCTTCAATGACACCTAAGATCAAAAACTACCCTTTCCTTCGAACCCCAAAGGTTGCTTTCATGTTCTTGACAAAAGGTCATTTACCTTTAGCTCCTTTATGGGAGAGGTTTTTTCAAGGACATGAAGGTCTTTTCAGTATCTACATTCACTCCGATCCTTCTTACAACAAGACCGATCCCGAAGGTTCTGTCTTCCATGGCCGCCAGATTCCAAGCAAGGTCAGCTTTCTACACTCTCCAATCTTTGTTTATGATTTTCAGTTTTTGGTGAAATTACGTTGGAGAAGAAAAAAAGGGCATATTAAATGATAGTTTTGTGATCTTTAAGTATTCCTAATAAATAAGTAGCAAAATTAATGTCAATACATATATTCTCGAAATTAAAGAAATGGCAAAAATCTTATACTATCCATATTTCTTGAATACGGAGTGATCTTGTTGTAAACATGATCTGATTTTGGTTGAGTAATTACTACCCAAAAACTCAAATTAAAGTGCACAGAATTCATAAGAAATTGTGAAGGGAATGTAGATTATTATCTTGCACAATACGGTTGCTTTTCTTGCTAAAATAAATTATTATGATCAAATCATTTGTTTGTGGTCCGTCGGTGCCAGTGCTACCATATATTATTATAATACAATACATTGCATGGTTTCTTTTGGTAAATTATTGCATGGTTGCTTCATTAGTCTTTTTTTAATCTGGTGATATCGTTATGCCAACAAGAATTGGAGGCACAAATGCATGTAACCGTAAAGAAAGGCAATTTACTAGTGCTTGATATACGCAAGTGTGTTGAATAAAAATCAAATCGCAATTATAATATCTCCCTTAAATTTCCCAAGGTGATATTTATCAGTTTCTATTATGATGTGACTTTTGTTTAGGCCTTGAGGGCGGCGAGTGTGTCTCTATTAGTAATGGTTACTATGAAGGAAATATCTACGTAAGGGTGTTTAACAATTTAGAATTTTATTCTATAGTCAATCGATTTTTCTTCTTGGTCCATTCTAACACGCGGTCATTTGAATATAATTTTATTCTAGGGAGGTACACTGGTCAAATATTTAGAAATTTATGGTATTCCTATTCCGTAATAATATCAAATATCCGATCTATTAAAGAATGGAAATTCATTTCCATTCTTGATTTTACTTTCAAGTTTGTTGAGAGTACCTATATCGGATCCGAATATGTTAAAGTTTTTCAAAACTTATTATGCAAATGAAAATAAGTTGTAGATATGGGTACATAACCACCGTATTAGAGATCTCTATCTCTAATATATGTAAATATTTCTGAACTCGTTAATATCCATTCTTGTATCCGACCATTCCCAAAAACTCGGGTTAAATAAAAATGAGTACTTGATATATAGTCGGATATTCCAGATAATACATTCACACCTATTTTCTCTTTTGTAGTCCAAAGTTAGTTTCTTTGCTTAGTATAAAATATAATTTTAGGCGTCATCATAGCCTTCAAATTAACTTTGCAACTTTGTACTAATAATCATTGCAACGAGGGACATATATTTTGCTTTTTTATCTACAGTATATTATAAATGGTTCAAAGGATCTACTCGGTTCTGGAGAATATTTTTCTACAGAATAGACTTTCAAAGTTTATATACTCAACAACTAGAATAACAAAAGAAAAACATACATCTAAGATATTTTATATCATGGCTCATGGACCTCTAATTAAAATAATTGAGAAACAATTATAATTCTCTCGAAGATATTGCCTAACATTTTTATCATTGAATCTTTTATTGATAATGCAGAGAGTGGATTGGGGAAACGCAAACATGATAGAAGCAGAACAAAGGTTACTAGCAAACGCTTTATTAGACATATCAAACGAACGATTCGTACTTCTCTCTGAATCATGCATCCCTCTCTTCAATTTCTCTACCGTTTATTCTTACCTCACCCTCTCAACTCAAACTCACGTCGAGTCCTACGACCAACTAGGAGGTGTTGGCCGCGGCCGATACAGCCCTGAAATGAGGCCACGTATCCAGCTACGCCACTGGCGCAAAGGCTCCCAGTGGTTTGAGCTGGACCGTGCCATGGCCCTAGAGATCATTTCTGACACATTATATTGGCCTCTCTTTTACCGTTATTGCCACCACGGTTGCTACTCGGACGAGCACTACATTCCTACGCTTCTCAACATTAAACCGAGCCTGGCTCATCGCAACTCGAACCGGACTCTCACGTGGGTAGACTGGTCGAAAGGAGGTCCCCATCCAAACCGGTTTATCAGACACGAAGTGACTCCGGAGTTCTTGGAGAGGCTAAGGAGTGGTGGTGATGAGAATAAGGAGTGTTTCCACAATGGAGAGAAGACGAATATTTGTTATTTATTTGCTCGCAAGTTCTTGCCCACTGCTCTCGGAAGGTTGATCAGGCTTGCACCTACGGTTCTTTATTTCTGAACACTCTTCTTCGTATATTTTTTTATTATTCAATTTGTCACCGTAATATATTATATTCTTTTGACTATTCATATAATATCATGAATAAGTGTTTGTTCCAAGTATACAACCATTAAGAGCATCCGTATTGGTGAAATAAAGTGAGTGTCTTTAATTAAAAGTGACTAATGTATTCTTGAAACTTGATAAAATAGTTCTGCAGAGTGAAGCTAAAAAAAGTGTCTTCCGGACAAGTGTCAATTTTTCGTGTTCTTCTTCCTTCTTAGTTTGTTTTTTAGTCTTAAAATTCACATTAAAAAATGAATAAAGACACTTTAATGGTTTTACCATTAATGATGCTCTAACTTATTTTTTCCAAAAATATCATTAGAATTTATAATTTTCAAAAATATTACAAAAACTAAACAAATTTTAAAATGGGTCAATTAGCTAGAAAACCATGAATTCTTACATATTTAAGAAATTAGCAGTGAGAAAGAGAAAACTCAAGTAAATAACAGTGTGAAAAAAGGTTTCTGACGATTTTAACCCTCCACCACATTAGTCAAGTAAAATGTTAGCCATCTAAAAAAGACATTGAAGACTAACTTGTAGTTGTCTAACAAAACATATTACAAATAAATAATGTGTTATTCGCCACTGAATCTGCTGTTGCTTTTACCAGATTCGACGTTGCTTCCACTGATCTGCCATAATTAACCAGATTCGACGTTGCTTCCACCGATCTGCCAGAGTTAACCCTAGCTGCGACGGTTAAGTATAATCACCATAGTTAACCCTAGCCATGATAGTTAACCCTAGCCGCGATAGTTAACCCTAATCGCCACAATTTACCATAGCCGCCACAATTAACCGTAGCCGCCACACACCACCGATCTGATTTCTCTGCTTCTATTAATCTCCACGTATTGCCGGAAACTGCCATTATTTTTACTAGCCGCCACGCATCGCCGGAAACCGCCGTTGTGTCCACTAGCCGCCAACTAATCTACTTTTATAGGACAAAGAGAGGGAGAGAAAGATATACATATGAGAGAGAAGAGCAAATAGAAATGAGAGAAAGTGGTGTTTAAAGAAATATATATAAGGTTAAAACGGTATTATTGAAACATGCACAGTACTCATTGTTACTTCGCCAATATGGTGATAATGTGTTGCTATGTGATGCAATTTCTCTTTTAAAATGTTGAGAACAAAATTCTATAACCTTAAAAACTAAATTCTAACCAAACCCAAATATTTAATATTAAAAAAATAAGTTTGGAGAAAACTTTAAATATTTTCAAGTGGATTGATGATTGACCGGTGACTCCTTCAGCACTAGTCACCGGTCATCTCATTTGCTTATCTTAATCTCTTTTCGCCTTTTCTAAGTTTAATTGAATAATATTCTTATAGCCGCGGTTATTTCTATCGGAAGTAGAGATTGTGTGGTAACCGGTAGATCTCAACTATCTTAATGGGTTTTTTTAATCCGGAATGAAGATTTGGACCTTTTTAGGCCAACAGTAATGTATCGGCAACAAAAGTCCTCCCTCAAGATCTACAAGTGGTAATGAGTTCTCACCCGTGGTTAAATTATTTTGTTGCTGAAGGCTATGGTTTCTCCTCCCGACGTTTGGTGTGATCACTACAAAATAACGTGGATTTAAAATCACTTATTTTTAATAGTTGCATTACTTATAACTGATGTAAAAAGAATTTACATCACTTAAAAAGATGATTCAACATGGTTCGATGCAATTAGTTTATATCAATTGTAATAATTGTTACAAATAAATGTATCATTTCTTGTAATCGATGTTTAAAATATATCATTTATAAAAAAGTGATGTTAACATTTACATCAACTAATAAAAATGATGTTAAAGTTAGTGTCAATTTTAGTAAGTGATGCTAATTATTTATTTCGTTCTAAAATTACGGATCCAATGTAATTTCGAAATACTAATTTATTTTATTAATATAATTATTATTACAAACGTTTTTTCAGATTATTTGTTTTCATTCATTAATTGTTTTTCTCCAATATCTATAAAAGATTTGATAAAACTTTTATTAATAGCAATAAATCGTCAATTACAACAACAACAAAAACAAAAAATAATAATAATCAAACCCAAGAATTATTCTATACATTCATCGTGGCTAAGATAACGATCAGATTTCTTCATGTTAAACAAGTCTAGCTTTTTTCCATGCTTCTCCTTTTCAGTTTTTTGTGGTTATCGTCTTACAGATGTTACACATGACTCGGAATACCTAGAAGAAGAAAAAAGAATCAGCATAGAAATATAATCATCATACGTAATTCAACACAAAATTCAGTTGTTAAATACACTTATATCTAGTAAGTTTTTGGAAATCGAGTACCTTTACTTTTTGTTTTCCCAAACCATGTAGATAATGCACAATTCCATCTCTGAGTGATCTTGTAGTTTTCCATGTGTTCACGTTTTATATACCTAACAATGGTGTTTCTAGTATTTTCTAAGTTTAGAAATCAAAAGAATATATGAAGAAATCTAGAAACGAAAAGTTATAGAAAGCGAGAGCATATTGTTGAAGGTTTTAGAAGAATGTTAGAGATGTCAATTTCCAAAACTAAATTTTAAAGAATTAATGGAGGAAGAAAGATAGTGCCGTAAAATAAGGATAGAGCAAAAAAGGTAATTTGTGGATTCGCAAATGTTTTTGTTGTTAAGTATTGATATTCAATTATATTGAATATGAGATTAAGTTATAATATTTTTTTTTTGGAGAAAATATTAAGTCATAATATTGGTCCCAAAATAAAAAATACGTTATTGTTGAGATTTTCTTAAAACAATATTTTTTCTTAACAGCATGCAAATCTAAAACAAAACTAAAATTAATTATTAATGAAGAAAATATGGCATATTCTAATTAGTTTTTCTTTTATTCCGATTAGTTCATTTCTTTCAGTTAACTAAATATTTCTAATTTCTTGACAAAAAAAAAAGAGCAATTTACAATTAACATATACTTATTTAACTATTTCTAGCATATATATATATATAATTTAGCATTCGGTTTATTTAAATATTTTATTTTTATAAATCTATACATGGTTACATACACATATATGTATAATATTTATTCACCGAAAAAATCTATGTATAGTATTTAATCAATTCAAGAAATTTTATCAATTACTTTTTAAAGGGAAATGAATAAAAAATGAATATCGATTATATTATTGAAGGTTAAGAATATTACAATATTTATTATTCATAATTAAAAGAAATATGATATACATGTCCCTGGTTTTATTAATGAATTGCTTTTATAAGTCACAAATATTTAAACCGATTAAAAAAAGAAGATAAAATAACATCAATTTTATATAATTAATGTAAATCAAGTAAATAATTGCATTAGATTTAACGATCAAAGGTAAATAAAATAATATTGTTGATACAATTAGTTGAAAATTTATTAGCATCAATATTTTAGCATTTTTTAAGTGACGCTAGCAAAAAATAATAAATACATCAATTGTTTGATTGATGTAAATTCATATTTTCATATCATTTTACTAAATTGATGTAAAATAGTAAAAATTTGTATCAATCTTATTGAACTGATGTAAAATTAGCTAAGAACCACATCAATTATTACAACTGATGTGAAACTGCATATTTTGAATCATTTATTAATAAATAATCCGAAATAGTATCATTAAATTTTGTGATTCATTTTAAATGATGCTATACACCAGTTCTTTTGTAGTGGATAGGATTTTAGCCCTGTCCAAGGCAGAAGTGTCGTTTTGTTTGTGTTTTTTTTTCTGTATATTGGATGTTATGGTTATATGGTTTTGGTGTTGGTCTTTAAGGTATTTAAAATCGTAATTAATTTCGACATCGCCGTTTCTAGAAGAAGATTGAAAAACTTGATGCTTTATCAAGGTTCATTCTTGCTGGTCTAAAAGTCTAGGAACACTCGTTCCGAAGGGCCATCGTAACTTCATACTATCTTGGAAGCCAAGTTCGCTATAGGACATAGGAATAAGTGATGACCGATTTGAGATGTCAAGATGATATGTTGCTAATCATTTTGAAGTGTGAGATTATTCTCCTTAACTTGAAATTTTGTATTCTCTTCATAACAATTTTCGATCATAATAATAAAATTGTCTTTCAGTGTTAAAAAAAAACTCAAACATTAAATTTTTGTTTTCATCAAGATAACAAATATTAAAATTATAGACCATAAAACCTTTCATGCTTGTAAGATTTTTGAAAATATAAACTAATGATGGTATATTTAATTTTTGGAACAAAAACTTAATTTTATAATATTTTAAAGAATTTATCTTATAAAACATCGATATGGAGTGTTTCATGAAATGTCGGAAGCTGATCTTTTTATTAGTATGTCCAAATCAAACCCGACTAATCATGTGGTGAACAAGTTGGTTTCCTGAAAATCTACACTGGATTAAAAGATATGCGGAAAAGTCTAAAAATTTAAATGATCACACACACATAGACTTTGTTCAAAATGGAATCGAACATGGAACCTTTCTATATTTCAGGCTTAAGATCTAAATCCTCACCTACTCCGTGGGCCCCCACACGTGAATTATTTCATGCTGATTTTGGGTGATTTATCTACAAATTCCATTTCACTTTTTCTGAGTCTGTATTATCAGCCTACAAAACAAGCTTCAACAACTACATAAATGAGATACTTTATGTTTATATAGTTGACTATCATGAAACTTTTTGTATGCTATATGCCTATATATAATCAGAAGCCGGCACTATTACATTCCATACCTTGCGATAACATGCGCACATGGCTCCATACTCTATAAAGTTATTTCTAGTTTCTATGGCGTTTCGGTTTATTAGTATCCGCATTCTGGGTTACTGCGAAAATTTATACATATTCTTTGAGTTTTGAGAGAGTGCTTATAAATACCCAAACTCAGGAGTTTCGGTTTATTAGTACCCGAACTCTGGAGTAGTGAGAAAAATTATACTACTCTTTGAGAGAGTGCTTATAAATACCTCAACTCAATAAAATTTAAGTTTTTCAACCCGAAATTAAAAATTCGGCTTATAATTGATTAGAATAAAAAATGGTTATGGAAAGAATATAACCCTGCACCTCAAACTTAGCAATTCATCCCCAAAACTAGGGGTGGGCATAATTCCCGTCCCGTCCCGTTCCGTCCCATATCCGTTCCCAAATTTCCGTACCATATAGTTCTCGTATTCCCATATGGGACAAGTTTTCAATTCCCAATTGGGAACGGGATGGGACGGGACGGGAACGGGATTTTCCGTAATCCCGTCTATATAGATATATATGAAATTAAATTATATATATATTAGTGTATTTATTATAGAATCATATGATATATTATGTCATATTAATACATAGTCTCACCTTTTTAGCACCATCCGTTGATATTTTCAACATTACCATAAAATCTCGTCCCATATTCCCGTTTGTCCACCCCTACCCAAAACTAGTTAAGCTACTATATTCTTTTGATCAATGTTCTCCCATAAATTGCAACGGATTCTGGATTCAGTAAAAGTGCAGCGGGTTCTCTAATCTAAGACCTAAAACAACCCAATTCTCAATCGTAAATCTGATTTCAAGAAGAAATCCAATTCTGTGATATTTTTTTTGATTTTTTTTGTTAGTGTAAAAGAATAATGAAAATTGTGAATCATCTTCATTGTACAAGTGAATGTAATGCAATTGTTGTTGGAATTGACGTTGCAAAGAATTGATGTAAATTTTATGATTTAAAACGTAGTTCGGCAAAATCCAAACTTGAAATCGGCAAAAAACTGACCCAAAAACAAAAGAGTACCCTTTAATTATCGAAAACATTAAATGACATCGTAGAAGCAGATACATATGCACATACAACAAATACACATAGCTGAAAAACTGACATTGTGTTTTATGTTTAATTAGTTTTTGGGCCGGTAATAACTGGTTTTGGGACAAATTGCTAAGCTTGAGGTGCATGTTCGATTCTTTCCAGAATTATTTTTTTATTCTATTCAATTAATGGGCTTTGCTGACTAAACATCCTAGTCAACACCGTTAACACCTAAACTAACTCCATAATCCATTAGGTATTTATAAGCCGAATTTTTAATTTCGGATTGAAAAACGTAAATTTTATTGAGTTGAGGTATTTATAAGCACACTTTCAAAGAGTATGTATCAATTTTGTTGCTACCCTAAAGTTCGAGTACCAATAAGCCGAAACGCCTAAATTGATGTATTTATAAGCACTCTTTCAAAGAGTAGATATAAAAAAATTTAGTATCCCAAAGTGCGGGTACTAATAAGCCGAAACGCCTAATTTCTATAGTCTGAAAAATCAGAGTAATGGACCGGACTTTAAGGCATCGCTAGTGGGCGTTCCATTTATTTAACCCCGACTTTCTAAAGTACCACTACTATTCTTCCTTAGTTTAATACATTTTAGATAAACTGGATTATTCTTCATTTAACGTAAAAATATATACAAAAGATGACTTATATACTAGCTGCCACTGCGACTCTCAAGGCGATTTTTTCTCAAAGTTTTTTTCTTCTCGGGTCTTTGTTTCGCCGGTGCCGGTG
This sequence comes from Arabis alpina, assembly GCA_900128785.1. Classification (NCBI taxonomy): domain Eukaryota; kingdom Viridiplantae; phylum Streptophyta; class Magnoliopsida; order Brassicales; family Brassicaceae; genus Arabis; species Arabis alpina. The sequence goes on from LT669789.1 coordinate 22,162,647, forward strand.
GCTTCCACAGCACCGGTACCGGTCTTTTAGTGTTGTTTTTATGTGTTCTTCTCTCTTTTCTAGTTTAGACTTGTTCAAAGAGGGTTTTTTTGGTCCATTTGATTGAGATCTTGGATCGGTGAGAGTTCGGTGGTGGTTCGGGTGTTGTCTAGACTTGTGAGGGTGGCTCGTGGTGAAGATGCGGAGTACTTATAGATCAGTGGTACGCAAGTCTTGCTCTCGAGCTTGTTTGTTCTCGTGCTAGAATGAACCCCTGTAGGCCCTGCTTGGCTCGTCGAATTTGTTGATCTCTCTGTGGCTGGATGCTTCTCTTTCGACTTGTTTTTAGTTTAAGTGTTTTTCATAGTCTTGTCTTCGGCTTGTTGGTGAACAATTGCTTGCTCATGTTTATTGAATGTGGCTTTATGTCTCTTCAATTAGAGTTTAAGTGGGTTCTTATAGTATTTTCAGTAGGGTTGTTGGGGATTCAGAGAATGTGTGTTTGCTCTCTTGATTCGAATTGTCTCAGGCTTTTTTTGGGGTTGTAGCGTTATCAAGTTCTGTCCCAAGCAGTGTTTTTTTGTTTGTTTGTTTGGTTTGGTGTGTCTTTTGGGATCTTGAGTCGTTGGTTCTACTCTTGGGTTTGTGATGTGGCGAAGTTTAATGTGTCTATTCTCGCCTTAGATTTGGAGTCTCCACCATCGTTGATTTAGTAATCTTTGCAATATGTTCATGAGACAAGGATGTCTTTGGTTTTTGGATCGTATGTGCCGCCCCGGCTCCGCTAAGTCGGAGTATAGGAAGGTTAGGTTGCAACGGTGCAACCTTGTTATTGTGGTAAAGAGGGTATTGAATCTTAGTTCGGGTGGTGTGTCGTTTAGACTCAACTCGGTAATGTTCATTTCAAGATTGTGCTTCGATTTGATCGCAAGGATCTCCATCTCAATCTCTGCTATTTGCGGTTATGCAACTCGATTAGTTCTATCTTGCCTTCCTTGTATGAGTTAGCTAGATTATTTATTTTGGCTTTACCATTTCGTTTGGAATTGTGGAACTTTACATTATTTGTTGAATGAGTTTTATATCAATCTTTTGATGACAAAAAAAAAAGATGACTTATATACAAGATACTAAACCGAGACACTAACCAAACTATACAAGGAGGTAAACCAATACTAAACCATATACATAATCTCTAATAATACACTCTTCTTTTTTGGTTTAATACTACTTTGTGATTTAGGCAATCATTATTCCAACATAATTTTCTGTTTACCTTTGTAACCACGTGAAGAGAAAAACAATCCAAAAAACTACATGTTTTGTATTTAAAATTGCAATCGTAGACGTTAAACGCAAATATTATGAGTTATCCGTTTGTGTTTGTGTACCGTATCCAGGCCCGGTTTAGACATGGTGCATTAGGTGCAAATGCACCATGTCCCTCCTTTTAAAAACAAATTTCTAGGCTTTTTTATCTGATTTTTTTTTCTAAAATGGTCAATAATTTTTTTTTCTAAAATGGGTAAAGCTTTTGAGGAAAAAATAAAAATCTGCACCATGTCTTACTAGAAGTTGAACCGGGCCTGATCGTATCGTATATGTATTCGAGAGACTTATGTAAATATCATATAGTATATTACCACATCTCTAAATATATTAACATTCCTTATTTCCTAGGGTTAGCTTGAGACTTGTACTTGTATATAAACTATTTTATATGGAATGAGAGACGGCAAATCATTATCTTCTCTCTTTGTCAATATGCATTTGCTTGGAGGTAGAGTCAAATTTTCATGTTCAAGGATTTTAAGGAGGTGGTAATGTCGCTTGCGGTGAAAAAAAAACTTAACAAAAAGGTAATCTATAGTTTCATTTTAAAATATAGACGTAAACACAAATGTAAACTAGTAATCAGTTAACTTATCTTGTATCCACTTGAAATTTTTTCTTCTGAAAACAAAATTGAGATTTTGTTAATGCGAAATTCTGTTTTACTGTTAGTCCTATTTTTAATACGAAATTCGGAAAAGAGGGACCGAGGCCTACAAGTTAAAACCAATACACAAGTTCTGTTGTGAATAAGAGAAGAGAATTGTGTTGTGTATTATTCCATGAGAAGTACATAGTATATATAGGGATACAATACTTGGAGAGGAACTAGGGTTTAGGAATATCCTAGAACATGGGCCTCTAATGGGCATCCACTAAATGGGTCTATAACACTCCCCCTTGGATGCCATTAGAGTAAAAATAATCCTAATACGCATAAGATGTTACCTCATTAAAACCTTACCAGGAAAACCCAATTAGGACAAAACCATGGTTAAGGAAAAAGAGTGCAACGCGTATTTACTCCCCCTGATGAGTGCATAACTTGAAATCTTCGTGATGCTCCAAACTTGTTTCTTGAAGGTAATAGTTGGAAGTGTCTTGAAAATAAGTCGACCAAAGTTTCGCTTGAATAACCTCTTGAACATGTACATCGCCAATCTCCTGCAACTCATCAGTCTTCTAGATGATTCATCTGGATCATTCTCTTTATTTCTCTCATTATCACTAATGTATGATATTCTTATGGGAGATTGATAGACTTTCATATATCATTATAATGATAACATTCGTCGATAAGTGTCTATCATTTGCGTGTTCTTTGATGTCTCGTTAAAAACCTTTTCATAGAAAAACCCTATGGGATAAAAACTATGATAAGGGAAAAAGAGTACATCCACGCATTATGTTTCTCCCTCTCGGAGACATCTTCTTCAGGAGATGAATTCCCATCATATATGATGTCTCTTTTGAATTATTATAATCATAGCCTTAATGAACAAACTCAAATGATTGTCATATGATATCTCATATTATTGGACTTTTGGTCCATAACATTCTTTCCTTATAGAAGATCATATTTTGATCTATTTGGACTTAAGGCCTAAATCTCATATATGTACAATTTTCTAAACATTTTTCTTGTACATAATATTCATGCTCTTCTTGTAAAAGCTATTATAATTGACTTTCCCTTTTGTCAAACACATATTTCAATCATGAAATAAATCATTGAATTGCTCCAATCTCATTTTATGAATGGTACTTCATGACCAAATACATATAAGCATTTTCTGTAATATCCTGCAAGAATCTTTTAAGTTAACATCTTTTTCGGTAGATATTTAACTTAAGATATGTGAAGATAATTTTATCTTTCCAAGATTATTTTCCCAAATCCTTTCTTTGGATATTTCACTATATAAAGATCTTTTCAGGAGTTATAATGATGTTCAATCATCAACATACATTATAACAAATCATTTTCCAAATTTTGTTAAGAATGTATAAACTCTTAAAATCCCAAATGAGTTTGCTTCTAGCAATTGAAATCCTTCTGGGATTTTCATATAAATATCAATAGCTAGTGATCTTTTATCATATATTATAATCATCATACTGCTTATGATAACTCTGCCGGAGTTTCGATGATTTTCAATTAAGAATCACTTTATCAGAATCTTTTGATAAGTCTACATGGGTAAACATTTACATGATTGTACCCCATATTACATCTTTCATTCGATCGACTAAAATTTCCCAGGAACATAATTAATCCTACAGGGATATATCCTTCATGGATTTTCATATAAATTTCATTATCCAATGGGTTGTATAAATAAGATATGGACTATATCCATTAAACATAAATCAAGTCATTCTTTTTCTTGCCATATTGATAAAGAACTTGAAAGTAGTTGCATCCACCACAAGAGAGTAAATCTCTTCATAATTAGTTCAAGATCTTGTGAAATTTTTACTATTCTTTCACACAAATACTTTTTTATCTTCAACTGGTTTTACACTTCAGGTGCATGGACTACTAGTCCAAAATTCTCTACAAGAGATTATAATTATAAGTCTATTTCTTTTTTCTATGATTGGCCAATCATTACTTTGTGTACACTTTTCAATAGACTTTCTTGATCCTCTTTTTCATAATATCAACTGCTTTCTCAATGCATGCAAAAATATTACGACGTCGATTTTGCTTTTCGATTCCATTTTATTGAGACATGACATGAATGACTTTACTATTTGAGATCTTTTTATTCTCAGGTACCTGAATTTATGTCTATGTCATGTTTCTCTTCTGGATATCATTCGTATATATAAGTGTTTCTTCAATCTAACCATTGTGAATTATGCTCCTTTTCTTTTTGAGGATTCTTATATTTGGAACCAAATAGGTCTATCACGCTTCATGCGATCTTTAGACTCATTAGCAGTTTGATATTGTTCTTCTGGGACATGTATTTTAATTGGAGCATTACAGCTGGTATGTGACTTTATCACTCTATATGGGTCATCAAAAGCATCTGGCAATTAATGCTATAATATCTGCAAATGAATTATCCTTTTGGACTTCTTATTCACATTCTTTAGTCCGAGGATCAATGATAATTCATTCCATCTTATTTTCTTTTCCAGCTGTGTATTTTCTCCCCCTTATGCTGGAAAGACTGACTTATTACAGTCTACAAATTAGGCCTTACTTAAATCCTTCAAGGATGGCTCTAGATTATTAATATCAATGGAGATTTATATCCAACATATATTCCCATCTTTATTTAAGGATCCATTTTAAAACTCTGTGGTGGAGCAACTGGAATGTATATTTTCCATCTAATATTGGATGTACAATAACTGGTTATGACCCAAAACCAATTACAATAGGGGACACATATTAATTATTTATTGGCATAATGCGAATTATGTATGAACATGTGCTATCGGATGTTCAACATTTATCCCAATGGATGTTGTAATCATCAAAGGCTCATAAATTCATTAGAGTTATTAAGATGCACGATGGGTGATCAGCCCTGCAACATCTCAACATTCTAGAAATACATTCCAATTCTATTAGCCTCATGAAAACCATATATTAATTTATCTATGAACAAACAGTACATGACAAATTATTATGAAGAATCTTTTGGTTCTTCAATGATTGTTTATATATAGTTTTTTCGCATCACTATTGAATCGTAATGGTCTAACCGATTCATGCCAAACAAAGGTATATTTCGTAAACTTCTAGTTTACTATATATATCTTTTTATCTCCATTCTACAAATCTTTGTGTAGTACAAAATACAAGTAGTTTCACAAAAATACTTTTACCCTTGGAAAATACTAAGGTATTTACATTTCTTTTACTTGTTGTCTCAAGATGATTTTTTTTTCTAAAAAAAAAAGCTCATAAATTTATGTTATGAAGGATTCGTATGAACAGTCTTATGAATCTTCTGGATTCATTTACTTAGTTTTAGTGTGAACATAATCTTCTGGATGTTTCACTTATTATGTGGGATTCTTTACGCTCCCCCTCGATATGATAACACTGATTTTATCAATCTTAAATTGAATCTCTTTTTAGAATCAATAACATATCCTACTCGGGACATGTATATACCTTAAATCCTTCTAACTTTTGAGACTTATGAGAATAAATGCATAAATATATAAGCTACATTCCCATATGCAATATTATCAATGTGCTCTTCTGGAACATTTATATATATGCTTTGGTTGAGCATTCAATAAGCCATGTATTACCTTGTATTGTACTCTTAAGAGATTCGTTCATTTTCAAAATGATTCACATATCTTTGACTTATTACCATCTCAATTTTCTCACTTCTGGTGAAAATATGAGCTCCCGATAGAGACTTTTCGATTTTGGATCTCGATCTTGACCATGACCACATTCATATCCACTTTCACATTATGACCTGTTCCATAGCAATTTCTTCAACAAATACTATTGGTATTGCCATTTTCTTCTTAAGTATATGATATCACATTCGCTTCATGGAATGGTACTTAACAACAAATACAACATATGTTCAGTCTCAATGAGATAAGATATAAGTTCTGAAAAACTCCTTAAATCTCTTTTCACAAATTGTTGTCCACACGACAACATTACTTGCATGAAATTAAGTTTAATATGTCTCTCTAAGAGATCAAATTGCAAGTAATTCTGAACATAAGTGAATTATATTCAATTAAAGACTTCAAGTCTTGTAGGTAATATCAACCAATCATTTTAGGCTTTAGGAAATATCACATTATGGAGATCATACCTTTCCTTTAAGAATTGCTCTTGACTAAATCTCTATGGTCAAGCAATGAACATAATCTTATGGATATATCACTTGAAGTGAACTTTCATAATCATCAAACAGTGATCATAATCTTCTGGATTTGTCACTTATGGTTTATGTGAGATTTTCTAACTCTCTTACTCGAGATCATACTCAGATAGTGATCACAATCTTCAGGATTTGTCACTTATGGTTTTTTGTGAGATTATTTTTTTTTTTTCCTTGAGATGATAAAACTTCAGGTTCATCCATCTCGAATTTAATCTCACGATGAATAAAGATATTATTATGATCATCTATTCAATCAAGACTAAGTGATAGTCTAAAATTCATATAAAATAAAATAATTCATATGTATAAATATGACTCGTGAGAATTACTCGATCGATAGACATACATGCTCATGGTCCAACATGATCCAACATGTGTATGTTATCGAATCACGAATTCAAAATAGTTTAAATAAAACCATAAAGTAAATTAAAAAAAAAATCATAAAACCAAAAACCTTTATATAGTTTATGCTTAAAGCTTGTTTAGTATTCATCCATATGTTATTTAATAATTATCGATACATCATACAATATATGTTTTCATTATGGTCAAAACTGATTACTTAAACCAATGTAAACCAATAACTTATACCAGATCAAACAATAGAGAAATAATCGATAAGTCTTTTTTTTTTTTTTTTTTTAAACATGTGATTTTAGATTCTGTTACAAATCAGAAATCTTTTTATAATATATCTTTTAGAAAACATGTGACTTTATTTATTAGGTCTAAATAATATAATGAATTAGCAATACTTATCTCGATGATGGAGTTCGATGATGGAGTTGGCATAAAGAGTGCATCCGAAATCGGAGAAAACGACAGTTTGATTTTGATGGAGATTTTCTTTTTACTCAGAAGGAATCCCTGAATCATGCATATCAGATTAAGCAAAAGTCAATATTAAAACAAATAGTTGAACATGCTTTATCAAATCATTAGACCATATCGATAGTAAAACAATAATTGATCTGTTTGAATATAAAGCATGGGATGAGATAAACTTATCTTGATCGTAGAAAAGAAGAAGACGTTTAAGAACAAAGACGAAACGATGTCGATTAGGTTTTTGTGTTTAGGCGGCTAAAGTTTTATTTTGTGGTTAGGGTTTTGTGCTCAGACAGCTAAGGCTCGTGCTGATAACGTGTTGTGAATAAGAGAAGATAATTGTGTTGTGTATTATTCCATGAGAAGTACATAGTATATATAGGGATATAATACTTGGAGATGAACTAGGGTTTAGGAATATCCTAGAACATAGGCCTCTAATGAGCATCCACTAAATGAGTTTATAACAAGTTTTTGTTTGTCATAGTTTTCTAGTTTTCGATATTATATAATTATACTAATATTAAGTTAGAATACAAAACTTGTGCTGAACTAAAAATATATTGATTTTCCAAAATGGCATTATGGAAAACTGAAATTAATACATTTTTTAAGAGAAATATAATAATGTACTTCATTCTTTAAGGAACCCATGGAGTAACATTTTTGCCATCAAATATTCTTTTTAAACATTCGGCTAAATAAATGATTCCCGGTTGGACTGGTCTGACCAGCCGGTCCGGTCCGGTTTTAAAACAGTGTTAATGGCATAATTGGTAAACCATGAACCAGTGAAACCAATAGAACAAAAAAAAAACTCGTAAGGTAATTCAAGTTAAAAATAGAATATTAGAATATTTAGATTTAAGTTTTCTTATAACTAGTTTTACTTTTAGAAGTAGAAGGTGTGGATGAATTAGAAAACTAACTTAGTTATATTTTCACATTTTGTACAAAATGTTGTGAATGGTATGTATTCAGTGAGATTCTTTTTTTTTAATTGTGCATAAAACGTTTTAAAAAAGTCACATACATAAAAGATGTAAAATTTTGTTGACCCTATCCATAACATTCGAGACTCGCATTACATCTAACCAGAGAAAATAGCAATATTAGAAAACAAATTTTAAAAGCAAACCAACAAAAAGCCTAGAACTCTAGAAGTGTTATACTGTTATGATTCAGATTTCAAGAAGAATCGCAAAAGGTAAAGATCCTGAGCACGTGATTTACAGCTTTTAGTAAACAAATCTTACTAGTTACTAGTAGTCCCACCGCAAGTGTCCTCAGACAAACTCGGCGAAGACTCCGCCGCAGAATTGATTCCGTCATTGCATGGCGACGTCTCAGAGCCACCACCACCGCGTATCTCCTCTATCATCTTCGCCACATGACTCATCTTCGGGCGGTGATCCGCCGCTACAGCCGTGCAAGCCATAGCAATCTGCAGTAGCCCCACCATCTCCTCCTCTATATCTTTATACCTCATCAACTCAAGATCGAACACTTCAGCTGTCCACTCTTCTCTCACGACCGATTGGACCCACTTCGGCAAGTCCATCGCACCACCCGAGTGACCGGTCTCCACGAGATTAGGACATTTCCCGGTGAGGATCTCTAGAAGGAGCACTCCGAATGAGTAGACGTCCGATTTTTGTGTGGGTTTTCGGCCGTCGATCAGCTCAGGCGCACGATAGCCATTCGATTTAGCAGTGATTTGCGATGGCGCGAATATTGAGAGGCCGAAATCAGAGACTCGAGCATTGCCAGAACCGTCGAGGAGGACGTTAGTGGATTTGATGTCACCGTGAGTGAGCTTCCAGGTTTTACATGAGTTGTGGATGAAAGCTACGCCACGCGCCGCTCCTGCTGCGATCTTAAGACGCATAGTCCAGTCCAGTGGTGTACGTCCCGGTCCACGGTTACCTGCACCAGGAAAGTCCAAAACCAATCAGACTCCATATTTTACAAATTTGCCACTTACCTCGAAAGTGTAATCACATTAGTTACCAAAACAATGAATGATGAATAAAATAAACCGTTAGGAGGAAGAGACAAAACACAAGAATATAAAAAATTGAACGAAAGGAAAAAAAATCCCAAGAAGGCGATTAAATGAAGACAGATCAGAACTTTATTTGTCCAACTTGTTGCCATGGTGGTGTCTATCCATAGAGTTAAAACTCTCATTATCAATTTAGTAACATCATAAATGCTGCATGAACATAATCTATAAAAATACGAAATCTCTCACTAAGTCCAAAAAATTAACCCTACTACTCTTACGACTTTTGGCGTTACACTAACGTCATTTGTACCAGGAATTAGGAATCACCTGTTTTGGCCCACATAAAAAAATCCTTATCATTTCTATAATTTCTCTTCCTATGGAAACATAATCCTAAGCAACAATTGCTCTCTAAATCTATGATTTAGTCAATGAATATATTCCTAGAAATGGTAACAATTGAATATTAGGGTAAAGAGTGAAAACGACGACGTACCATGGAGAAGCCAGAAGAGGCTACCATTACACATATACTCATAGACAAGAAGCTTCTCTTCTCTAGCAAAGTAATAAGCTTTCAAGCTCACTAAATTACAGTGACGTAGCCTCCCTAAAACCTCCATTTGTTGCTCAAACTCTTTCTTTCCAACCACAGTCACAGCATCTTTCAACCTTTTCACAGCAACCTCATTACCATCATCAAGAACCGCCTTATACGCAGTCCCAAATCCTCCTTTCCCTAACATCTCTGCAGATGCTCGTAAAAGATCTTCAAGCTCAAACCTTCTTGTTCCTTCAAAAAAGACCATTCTACCCCTGTCACCACTTTGTTGCTGCTGGTTGTTGTTGTTATTTGCTGTTGGGTAAGGGTTCGATGAGTAGACAATCTTCTCTCCTTCAAGAACCTTAGAGTCTTTCTTCCCGGTTACGTATTGTCTCCAGAAACAGCAGTAGAGAAGCAGAGAGACGAAGCAGAGGATAATAATGTCTCCAAGTACTATAGCTACAAGTGCTATAGTACTAAATCTATTAGTGTTGCTTTTATTACCGTCTTTGTTGTTTGAGTGAATCGTGGTAGGAGAGGACGGTACGGTTTCCGGTTTGTTTAGCTGAGAAGGTTTTGACCCACCCGGTTTAGTTGGGTTACTGCAGTTGAGCAATGGAGCTCCACAAAGAGATGGGTTTTGATTAAAGACTGATTCAGGGAACTTAGAGAAGGAATTTGGTATTGGACCGTTTAAGTTGTTACTAGAGACATTAAAATCTTGAAGATCAGAGAGATTAATGTTTGGTATTTGACCAAAGAACCGGTTTGTTTCTAACCGGAAAGTTAAAAGATGAGTTAAATGGTTTAGAGTTTGTGGAATCTCACCGGTTAAGTTGTTGAAAGAGAGATCAAGACGGTAGAGACGAGAGAGTGAAGTGACTGAAGTTGGAAACTCACCGGAGAATTGGTTTTCCGATAAGAAGAGTAGTTTTAGTGATGTGAGGTTAGAGAGGTTAGGGATTGAACCGGAGAGGTGGTTACGTTTTAGGCTGAGAACTCGAAGTTCGGTTAAGGAAGTGAGTGGTTTGATTGAACCGGTTAAGTCAAGGTCTTCAAGGATAAGTCGTGTTACTCGGTTTCCAACACAGGAAACTCCGGTCCATTTGCACGGGTCAGTGGAGTTGAGTTTACCGGTGGAATCTGCAGAGGATTTGAAATCAAGAAGAGCCTCTAAATCGGAGCTTGAAGAAGAAGAAAGGAAACAAAATAGAAGAAAAAGAGAGAGAAGTAAATGCTGTTTCTTCTCCATTGTTGATTTGCAGAGAAGAGAGAAAGAAAAGCAAAGAGAGAGTTTTGAGGAGTCCAAGACATGGTATGGTTCGTAGTTAAGACAAAACTTTAACTGTGCTATTAAAATGACTAATTTACCCTGCTTTGTAAATTGATGTAGACCGTACGATTGCTTTAGATTTTGACTATTTATTTTACTTGTATTTTGATTTTTTCTTGTAACGGTAATGTAATAATGATAAATTTTTGGATTTTGTTTCTGTCTATACACACGCGCGTATCCGTGATCTCACGTGTAAACTCTAGTAGTATTCCATGTGAAGAAGATTAATGGTCATAATTACTTTCTTAAACCGAGAAGTCCGAAATTTCCGTTCTTTATTTCTTTACATTTTGCCTAAGGAGGGATAATCTGGTAAATAAAGCGGAAATGGGTCGTTCACGATTCTCGAGGCTTTTTTAGTTGCTGATTTATTCAGCTTTTTTCATAGAAGAAAAAAAAAAGGATAATAAAGGCAGATGTGAAGCTGAGCTTTTGCTTCAACAATGTCTTTACTTGTTTCATGCAAAACTGTTCCCCATCAAACGCTAGTCACAATCTTACCCAAAAAAATCCATTACTAATTTTTTATCTAATAATCCCCCTTCCTTCCTATTAAAAGTTAAGTTACATTATTTGTTCTCATTAATTTTTATAATTTCATTGGCTAAAAACTATGACATGGATTGAAAAAATGATGACATGTCTTAGCAAAAATTGTGACATGGCTTATCTCTCTTAAATCATTGGATAACTAAAATAACTTTGGCTTAATTATAATATATACCAACTATATTTTGCTAAACGATTTCAAAATGATTTTTAATCAAACAAACTAGCTATTTGAATATCTAACTAACCTACGGATATTCCACTTCTTATGTACAATATCTAACAAAATCTTTTCATTTATTTTACAAAATATCTCCTAACTATATGCGATTTTACATAGATCCCTATATATATAATATTAGACCATTGCCTTGATGAAACTTTACATAGGCTCTTGTTTTTTTTTCATATGCTTTAATGGTTACAAAATATCTCCTAACTATATGCGATTTTACATAGATCCCTATATATATAATATTAGACCATTGCCTTGATGAAACTTTACATAGGCTCTTGTTTTTTTTTCATATGCTTTAATGGTTAATTTCTCACAAATTAATGTTGGCGAATTCGTATGAAGATATTAACATAAACTATAGTATAATTTTCTCCATCTTTTTTTTTTGTTTGTTCAACCCTCCATCTTCTTCATATGTCGTTTATTGTTTACATAATTGTGTTGGCCCTATTACTCATCTCAATTTTTTTACATATGTCCGCTTAAATAAGTTTGTAAAAATGTTAAAATATTTAACTTATTTTATTTAATATGAAAGTATTATGTGCATTGGTGCATGGTGTCATACGACCAAACCATAGCTGACAAAATTTCATATTTTGTCTTATGAACATGTAAGTAGATCTAAATATCTACGATTTAATGAGAAATGTAATCTTGGATGATTTCTATTTCAATTTATGATCAATACTTTTTTGAATTATTGAACAATTTCATAGCATTAAATTTATTATTATCACTTGGATTATTTTATATATACTTATAAAATCTACATTCAAGTTATAAACTCAAGTTCTATAAAAAGAACTGAATGAATAGTTTTGGGTAAATGGGTTAGAATTTGATTATTGCAAATTCAGAAGAAAAAAAGAGTGAAAACAACCAAATATTTTGATGAGCAAAATGAGATATTCCAACAAAAGTCCATAAAAATAACAAATCTTAAAATATCATTTATTTTGGTACAACCGGTAAGAATGATTTGCGTATCAAATCAATTTGTTATCCAAATTTATAATCACATGGTTAGATACTCTTTGCAAAACTATTGACCAAAAACAAAAGTCTTTGCAAAACTATTTTTCAAGATTAAAGATTTGTTTATTTTAATGTTTTGAGCGATCATGAGAATAAATTATCTAAAAATAACATTAGTGATTTTTTGCCTCTGGAAGAATAGTATATATATTTTAATTTTCATGAGAATACATTGTTTAGCCATATTTTTCATAATTTTAATTTTGTTCCTCTATTTTCTTCTATTTTTGAATCCCTTCTTTAATATTCAAGTTATAATCGTGATATGCTGTTTGTTCTACATTATACTATGCTAATACAATATGTTTTATTGTTTAGTATGTTTGGATTGTTCAATAACTTAAATTTCATACAAAGTTTGAGATACCTTTTCTTTTAATCTTCCCATTTTGACATATTTTCTTAATTTTGTTTGAATATAAAAAATTGAAGATTATTGTAGGGTAACAAAAATATCATCAAATTTGAAGTATATTTTGTTTGTATAAGAAGAAGAGGCGACACAGACACCGCGTAATAGAATGCCGCCCTCACCTTTAATCAAAGAAAGATTCTGCAAGGTCCAAGTGATGGATTTTCAACGTCCGCGTAATTCTGTGATTTTTTTAGATTATGTTTGTCTTTTTCGTTATTTAATATAATATAAAATGTTTTGCATCTCTTTTAACATAGTATATGATAGTTTTACATAATTTGTAATTTATAATAGCTTCAATATTAAAATTAAACATGTTACAAAATAATATTTATAATAATATTCATATCCGCACACGGTGCGGGTGAGTCACCTAGTATATTCTTACAAATCTAGTGGACGTATTAGTTTGTGTATTTTAATGAATATGGAAAACAAAATAAATTTTAGTATTATTCGATATATAATTTTAAATTTATGTTCAAATGTCATCGATCCTCTATGAATTTTAATTATTATTTACAAATTTCTTCTGAGATTTAATAATTTTAAAAATTCACAGTATTTAAAAATCAATAAATCTCACAAAAATTTGTAAATTGTGTAGAGATTTCCAATTCAACTAACATACACAAAAGAAATAACAAATTTTGTTTCTTTACAATTTAATAGTTTGTATTATACAACTTGTGTATAATGCTTATGTAGAGAGTCCCATCATGACAAATCTTTTAATCATTTCGAAACAAATCCGACATAGAATAGAATAATCTTTTGGCCTTTTTCAAAAACATAAGTTGCTTGAGTAAATAAGGAAATATGCCAAAGGAGCGTAAGGTTAAGGGTAGGTATTGGAATCCAAAATCATTCCAATCTCGTGCCTTCTTTCTTTGTCTCCACATTACACATCATCTGAGCATAACATTATGTAGATGAACTCTTTATACTTCAGCTTACAAGTTCCATTTCAATATTATGTATATTTCATCATTGTACCAAAACACTCTTCAATATTTTTCAGTCACTTACGTATATGTATCTATATATAGTAGTGAAAATAGAATAATTTATATATACTGTATTCTATTTTGCTGACAAAAACAAAAAGCTGACTTCTAATTTGTTAAAGTAAAAGGCAAAGAGACGACAATAGAGCTTTGGTGTTTCCAATCTTCAGTTTGTTTCATGTGTGGCGCTTTTCAGGATCGCTTCAAAGCGATTGCGTCGTGAAGCCATTGTTCTTTGAATTTGAGAGGTAGTACTTATTCACCATAGGAGATTGGAAGTCGTTTTTGATCGGGTTTTGGTCTAATCGGCTTATCATTTCAAGGATCTTTCGAGCGGGCTTGTGTGCAAGCAAGGGCGGTGATTTTGGTCCACAATTGTTTTGGGTTCTTGCCATTAGATTTGTGATTGTTCTAGTATGGTTTTAGGCTTTCCAGTATTGTGCTAAGTTTGTTTCGTAGTCTCTTCTTAGCGGAGCTTTAATTATTAAAATTCCGTCTCTCCTTCGCGGAGCTTTGTATCCTTGCAAGTTATCAATCCAAATCTTTCAGATGGAAAAAAAAAAAAGAGCTTTGGTGTTTCCAAACTTTTCATATATCAGTATGAACACAAGTTTTTCACGTTGTATACCAATCAATCCAACACAATATTATCCGAAAATGAACCTGATTATCAGATCCATAAAGAATCAAGTCACCTTAAATTTATTCGAATGGATGTAATAAGAAAGAATTATAATGAACGAATAGAGTGTGTATCTGTGAGAAGAAGCAGATACCATCTTTCATTCTAAATGACTTTAACTCCGCTTGGACGTTTCCCTTCCATAGCGTCTTTTTTGTCACGACAATCTGTGCATAAGAACGGTCCTTGCCACGGCTTTAGACTAGTCGAGAAGATTGAACCCGCGTGGACTGATATGCCTTCGCATGGAGCCAAGTCTAGTTGGCATATCGCACACGTAAACATCCCTCCTCCTGTTGTTGATTCTTTAGAACAGTCACCTGATCCTAACCTGCAAGAAAAAACATAAAAGTTGTTAGAGAAGAGAATGTTCCAAGTCTTTGAAGAGAATTTTGTTTTTGAGGGAGGATAAGGAGTGTGACCTTTCGGCGAGCATTGCAGAGCCTTCTTCGAAGAGCTCTTCAACGATACCGACAGTGGATAGTTTCTTGGCGAGTTTGTTAGATGAGTTTGATTTCTTTCTGAAGAGCAATGATTTAAAGAAGTTGTTGTGTTTCTTAGGAGGCGAAGGCAGTTGTTCTTGCGAGTTGTCGGGTGGGATTATGTCGACAACTATGCAAGTTGTGTCATCCTTAAGTCCCCTTTTTCTCAATGCTTCCTGAAACACAAACCTCAAGACTTCATTAATCACTTGTTCACTAGCATGATTAACCAACTAAGGGAATGCAATCCAATCCAATCACCTTAACTACTTGTCTAGCAGCAAGTTCAGCTGGTAATCCACGACAAGTTTTAGCTGCGACTTCTGACGAGAGAGCGTCCCATATTCCATCTGAGGCGATAATAAGCCTTCCACCAAGGTTTGATAGCTTTATATACATGCACGAATTGTGAAGAACAGTGTGAGAGTTTGTTTGTAAATGATAAAACAAATCTATAAGGAAATGCCAAATATGTATATACCTTCACTTGCTTTACAAAGGGAACTGGAACAATAAACTCTCCGACATCCATATCTCCGATAGACCTAGAAAGGCAGAGACCTCCAGGCCAACACCGTAGAGGACCAATCTGCAGAATTTCATAGTTAGTTCAAGGCTCAAATGCGAGCCGCTGAATGGAAAATCAGATATTGAATAAAAAGAGAGCACAATGCACCTCAACGCCTCCAACAATGCTTAGCCTTCCAACTTCTCCGCCACTAGCAGTCACCCGTTCTCTCCTGAATTATACGATAAAGGGGTTAGATGTTACTTTAAGATCCAAAAGCAAAAGCTTAGAAAGATAGATTATTTCAGCTACATACTCTTCTGTATTATCTTCAAGCCTATGATCCACAGTGAGATTGGAAACTGAACCACCTGAAGTATCCAAGATGCACCGCGAGTCCCCAACACAAGCAACGGTCACAGTCCATCCATCTACTATCACAAACGTAGCTGTTGTTCCCGAAGTTTCTCCTGGTATCAAAAAAAGAATAAACCACACATCATTCATTGATTTAATCCACCACAAGTAAAGAGAACTCAAAAGAACATGAAACAATTTCTAGAGCACAAACCTCTGCTCTGAAACTCCTTATCAGTCTTCACAAATCCAGATACTAATGCACGAGGTAACGCGTGAAGCCATTCATCACAACTAAGCCCCTTAGGAAGAGCACATAGAACATGGTTCAACAGGTTCTCCCTTGTAAAAACAGCTGCAGCTTTTCCATTGTGCCCATCAAATATCTGAGACAGTGCAGAACACACAAAACTATACAGTCATAACACAGAAACAAACCCCACACAAATCATCTAGCTGAACAATCAATCAGACAGTGAGTATCAATTGTCCTGAGACTAAAATTCAAGAGACCATATGCAACATATCACATCTTGAACATAAAAACTAAGCTGCAATACAAAGACTATGTATCAAAGGTTTCAAATTCAGCTTTCTGATTACCGCAAAGACAGAAATAGCAGTTGAAGAATTGGAAGGAACTCGAAGACTATCAGTCTTAATCAAGAAATAATCTTCTCCTTTCCTAGATTGAGCAGCTTGTCCATATCTCACAATTGGTTTCTCCATCTTAGCAGCTTTTGTCTCTCTACTAATCAAAGCAGCAAGAGGCACAAGATTCTCATGATTATGA
The DNA here is from genome assembly GCA_900128785.1 of Arabis alpina. Taxonomy (NCBI): domain Eukaryota; kingdom Viridiplantae; phylum Streptophyta; class Magnoliopsida; order Brassicales; family Brassicaceae; genus Arabis; species Arabis alpina. Next base: position 22,179,629 of record LT669789.1, read on the forward strand.
TGATGATTACGCCTCTTTCCTTCTCTAGACGCCATTACAACAAAAGCTTCTCTCAAATCTTATAACCCTTTACTAAAACCAAACAAAGTCATCAACTTGTAGCTAAGAAACCCCCAAAGCTACAAACTTTACCTGCAAAAAACAGAGCAAATCTGAATAAATGGTGAAAGGAAGTAGCTTTTATAATACTCAACAAGAAATGGGTAGTAAGCAAAAAAACTAACTTTGTTGTGTAATGAAAGCAAGAGAATGTTTGTTTCTGGAAACAAAAAAGTGTAGATCTGATTTCAGGCAAAGAGAAGGAGAAGTAATAGAAGGAAACGCGTGAAGGTGACTAGAAATGAACTGTAAACTTGACCCCAATAATCCAAGTCCACAAGGAAAGAGAAAAAAAGAGAGAACTTTCTAAGGAATCTGATTAAGAAATTATAGGTAGGTTTGGAAACAAGAATCCAGGGAAAAAGATTGTAACTTTTTTGTTTAATGAGAAGAGGAGAAGAACTCAAGTCAAGTCAGCTTCTAAGGGCATTAGAAGAAATGGATTAGCTAAGATATGTTTGTTTAAATATGTATATGGCGGTGACAAAAGTGAGAAAGCAAGCTGTCTTAAAACCCCACATTCGGATATGATTGGTATTAACATAGGTTCTTAGTTTTTTTCATTTTAAACTAATCCATGTTTGTTTACATGTAATTTAGGTTTGTTTAGTGAACAACTTATGTAGTAGCATCGTTACCATTGTTAAGAAGAAAATTTAAAATTGAACAGAACATATCTTTTGTACAATCAGAGACAAAAAGATCCGAGAGACAGTAATAAGTTAGACGTGTTTGAAGATCCGAGAGAGAAACAAATGATGGTGGGTTCTATCATAGAACTTATATGTTTGAAACGATGACCCACAGCGTGATATGGTATTTTGAGCTATGTTTTGATTTAAAAAAGAAGGGTACAATGTAGTATTTGCAAACAAGTAAGAGTTGAGTTTTTTTAGTAGAATCGTGGATGTTGTTGTTAAATTTTGTTAATTGATGAGTTAACCGTCTATAAAATACCAATTAACATTTAGATCGTTTTGTTTCTTGGTTCAAAGCAAAATTAATGTGGAAATTAAAAAATTTGAGACAAAGAGCTTTCAATGAATTCAACAATTAGTGTGCTTAGTAGGGCTGGACAAAAGATCTGTGAGATCCGCTTCGATTCGGGACGGAGCGGATCGCGGATACCTAAAAAAATTAGGATATTACATTTTTACCATATCAGATTCAGATATTCGCGGAGATCTTAAAAAATATCGGATATCCAAAAATTATCGGATCAAAAAACCAACTATTCGTTCATGACGGAGCGGATCGTGGATACCGAACTTTTTCCGGATATTTGTTCCGTGGCCTAGTGATTAGCTACATCTTGCCATAGATGGTTTCTCGGAATCAACTATCATAATGGATCATACCGTGAGTTTATATCAACACACATAAGTCTACTAAGTCACCAAAAAAACTCACCAATAACTAATTGCCAAATGGCTTTCCACAGACTAGATGCTCCCTTCATAGGATTTTGAAATTGAAAAGCATTTGAGAACAATTTGATACTTCTAATGCTTAAGCTATCTATTCTTTTTGAAAACAGAAAATGGTCGAATATTCTCAAACAATCAACTTCATACTGAGATACTCTTCAAGATGATAGACATATAGATATGAGATGCTTGTTTGACTCTAAAGGATATACCGAGTTTCAAAGATTGCCTAGGACCAAGATTGACCTAACACTTAGAGCCACCTAAAGCAAAAGAGGAAACGTTTGCTACGTAAAACCCTTGTTTCATAGACTTTCTCGCATAGTTGGTCCGGCCTAGGATTGTGATTTCAAGAAACTAGATCATGTTTGTAATGTATTTTTTTCCTTATAACTTATTGGTTTATGATCAAAGGTAACTAGTTTTGTGCTTTTCTCTCTCTTCTTAGTAAAAATGAATACAACCATAAAAAAAGAACTAATTACCAATAAAGTGACTAGGTGAGAATGATTTTGTATGTGCTTCCAAGATAATGTTCTTCACATGTTATTTTCCTTAAGCTTTCATCATTGTTTCTCAATTCCCTAAGATCTCTTACATGTGCATTTATACTATCGAGAGACTAGATGAGCTTGTTATCCCATGACCAATGTTTTTAAAACCGGACCGGCGACCGAACCGGATTTTTTTTGGGTCGTGGGTTAATATGGTCCGACCGGGTCTAACCGGGGTTCAACCGGGTTCAATAATATTTTAAAAATATTAGTATATAGAATTTGTTCTTTATATGTATGTGCATAACTATCCAAATATCAAACAAAATATTAAGTTTAGTACAAATATTTAAAAAATTAAAAAAAACTTCAATAACTATAACAAAACTAAATAAAAAAATGATGATACTTAAATACATAACTAATCTTTTTTGTCTAAAATTTTAAAAAAATTATAATTATTTGGAAAATGTTTTTTTTCTTTCACTGAATATGATTATATTAGAGAAAATGTTAAACCTTTATTACTATTTCATTATCTATAAACCTTATTTTCTAATTTTAATTTTGATAAACATATTAATTAAAGAAAAATGAATTAAAAATGTTTTTTTTAATTAGAAAACAGTTGAACCCAGTTTGATTCGGGTCAACCGGTTCGCCGGTTCTCGGTTTTTTGCCGGTCCGACCCGGTTCGATAACCGGTTCAACTACATTTGAGTTGTTATATTGACCCAAACTGGATATGTGACCGGTTCACGGCTGAACCTGGTTCAACCGCCGGTCCGGTCCGGTTTTAAAAACATATTATGACTCTTCCTCTCTCTTCTATTGTATGCGACATGCGACATGGGCCATGGCCCACCCACGGTTTTGACGATATTTCGTCAGTGTTGGTTGCCCTTTTTAGACGCCTCTCGTCACCATTTCTAACGGCCTAAAAAAACAAATATTGTACTCCTCTGTTCTTTTTAAAAACTTTACAAACAAAATAATTTGTTCCAAAAAGATAGAGTTTTTACTGTTTTCTATGCACTTTTATAAACTTTAAGACAAATACTGAAATACTATTGGTTAAACTTTATTGAAAACTGTATTTAGTAGAAATCAATGTATTATCTTAATAAATGTGCATAACCTTAAACATCTATCTTTAAGGAACGGAGGGAGTATGTGTTATCGAAATGTTCATGTGTTTACTCAATAAAATATCATTCATCTTCTTCATTTAAATTTTTTTTTTTTTTTTTCAAATTAACCATACATCTTAAATAGTAAACTCTAATCCCATCATTCCCATCATCCTAGATTCCGAATCCTAAAACTCTAATAAAACCTCCGGAACAACAAAAGGGTTCGATTTTGTAATCAAATCCTGACTCAACCTCTAAACTTTTATTTGTTTAGTTTAGTTCAATTCAGTTTCGGTCTAATCCAGATTGAAATGTTTAGTTCAATTCCGTTTTGATCTATTCCAGATTGAAACTTAAAAACGGTGTTAACCGACATTTGTCTCTCGAGACACTTGCCGCGCCATATGAAGCGAAAGTAAAATTGGACACTGACAACAAAATCTAGCAGAGGTGACAGATTACTCCCACTTTCTTCTTGACCTGTGTACTGTGATGACGTGATTCTCGGTAACGAGAGACGTCATCGTAAACCGAACATAAGCCTTTCCAACGCCTAACATCCTACACAACCCTGTTCAAGAAACAGAGAAGGGTTGTGTTCTCTTGGGGTTGAACGTTTTTTGAGGACATTATAAGGTTTAAGCTTTTGCAGAAAGATGAGGGAAGAAGCTGGAAGCATTAGAGATACAATCTGCAACGCCGGTGCCGGAGCCGCTGCTGGTTAGTTCGATTATCTTAATTGTCAAATCTAACTTTCAAGCTTTTAACTTGGGAACTTTCCAGGTGCAATCTCTGCGACTTTTGTTTGTCCATTGGATGTGATCAAGACAAGGTTACAAGTTCTTGGTCTTCCTCAAACTCCAACTTCTGGTCACAAAGGTTAGACAATTTGATGGAGTAGTTTCAATAGATCTTTCTTTTGAGAATATGAGATGTGTATGCTTATTAATATCATCTGGATTATTTGGTCAGGTAGTGTGATCATTACAAGCCTAGGGAATATAGTAAAGAATGAAGGTTTTAGAGGAATGTATCGTGGTCTTTCACCAACTATCATAGCTCTCCTTCCAAATTGGGCTGTATACTTCTCTGTTTATGGAAAGCTAAAGGATCTGCTCCAGTCAAATGGTTGTTGTTACTACTCAATTCTTACTTATCTGTTTGTGATTTATCTTGCTTAATTTTGATTTTTCTTTGATCTTGTATGTTTGTTAAACTTCTTGTGATAGATGGAAATTTAAGTATTGGGGCAAACATGGTAGCTGCTGCTGGTGCTGGAACTTCCACAGCTATTGCAACTAATCCACTTTGGGTTGTTAAAACAAGATTAATTGTAAGTTTTGTTGCTCAAAACGCTTAGCTTTTGTTCCTTTGATGATTTCAGTTCCTAATTTATTGTTTCTCATCTATCTTCTTTCTTGCTCAGATGCAAGGAATGAGACCGGATGTGGTACCTTATAAAAGCTTACTCTCTGCATTTAGTCGGATTTGTCGGGAAGAAGGATTCCGAGGGTTGTACAGGTTAGTATCTCCAACGAAGCTGAAAATTCAAGAAACCGTAGCTAAAGTTTAAAATTTTACTCATATATGTGTTGTTATATTCTACAGTGGCATTTTGCCTTCTTTGGCAGGAGTAAGCCATGTTGTGATCCAATTTCCAGTATATGAAAAGATCAAACAATACATGGCGAATGTGGGTAAGCAAAGCAATGATCTCTCCATGTTATAGTTGTTTTATGATCTCACTGGTTTCTGATCATAGTTAGTTAGAGTTCTCAGGTAATACAAGTGTGGACAAGTTGAGCCCCGGGAATGTCGCAGTCGCCTCTTCAATATCGAAAGTAATCGCCTCTGTAATGACATACCCGCACGAGGTCAGTCCCCTTACCCTTCCTTTGACTCCCATGCTTTGTCTAGTTCACTTCTTGGTCATCAATTACACAATGCTCTATGTTAACATTTCAGGTTGTTAGGTCCAAGCTTCAAGATCAAGGGCAAGTAAGAAACAAAGAAGCTCAGTTTTCGGGAGTTATTGACTGCACGAAGAAGGTGTTTAGAAAAGAAGGTATTCCCGGGTTTTACCGAGGCTGTGCGACTAACCTACTGAGGACAACACCGGCAGCAGTTATTACATTTACAAGCTATGAAATGATGCATAGGTTTCTTCTAAAAGTAGTCTCCCCATAGAAGGAAACACCCAAAAAACAGAGTTTAGGTAGCCATGAAGACGAACAAAAGACTTGGGTTTGAGAGAGTCACATTCTCAAAGATAATAAAATGGGAACCAAATAGGCTACAAAGGCTTAACCGTTTGTATGATCTACCATAAGATGGTTGGGAATATGTTATGTAAATGTAAATTTTGTTCGACTTGATTGGGATTCCAAGCATAAGATTTGTTGCCAAGATACGAGATTTGGTAAAAGCATATGTATTCATATTATATAGGAAACCAATGGTTTCCAAGATTCACACAAAGAAAGAGAAGAAATTTTGGTTACATTACTCAGGAATGGTACCAAGTTTGGGACGCCAAGCTCGTTGGAGAAGCCGCTTGCTGAATCCGAACCACACCGGTGATGCATCGGATTCCGTTTGACAACTAGAAGCTGCATTCAATCTAGCCGCCATGGCTGCAAGAACTTCTTCTTTTGTTTTCCCCTTTTGTCTCTCTTTCTCTTCTTCTTCTTCTTCCTCTACGGAAGACGATGAAGAGACGAATAGGTCTCTCAGTTTGCGTCCACCTACGTCTTTGTCAGCGGCCAATGAGAAATGCTGATGAATCAGCGGCTGCTCTCGGCGGCTCGGCGATCTAAGACTTAGAAGCATCTTTAAGGTTGTCTTCTTACGCCGAAACTGTACCAACGGACTTGTCCTCGGGCTCTGTGGTACTCCACACTGCGTTGCCAAGAACTTGAATCTTTGAAGCGTTGCCATAAGTTTTGGGAATTTGGAAAAACTAATGAATGGTGCCTCGTATTATAGCAGCTTCCCAAAGTGAGGTATAAATGGATCAAACCTTGCAACACAAAAAACTTTGTTCTTTTTATTCTTTTGAAGCAAGTCTTTGTGTTCAAAAGTGCGTGCTTTGAATGGAATTTTTGTGGACCTTAAGGGTGTAGTTTCCAATGAAATTCTCAAATGTGTGTCATTATTGTTGGAGTCTTTGCCGAAATTACGAAAAAGATAAAGTGTTTGTTTATTCGAATCTTGTTGTTTCTTTCTTTTGCTTTCCATAATGTGCATAGAAAGGAATCATTTGCTCTGGCTGTTACTCCTTTCTGAAGGAAAAGAAAAAGAGACAAATCTGAGAGATGGTGAGAGCCATGTGTTTTTGGTCATAGATTCATCTACACAGCTTTTAAAATTCTTGTCTTGTTTGTGTTTATCATGAGACAAATGAATACCTTTTGTGATTTTGGTGACTAGTAGTAGTAGTTTTTTTTTTTTGTCACATACTAGACACAGTAATTTTGGTAATTTTGTGATTTTTGTCACATATGCCATTAAGTTGTAGAAGTTGTCCATACATATGAATACCTAACATACAATACACACAAAGAACAAGGATATTACGTGTTGGTATATGTAATTAACTAATAGACTTACTAGGGAAGCCTCATGGTCGCTGTTTTTTTTTTTGGTAATGACATGTACTTCTGGTTCTTGATTGCATACTTGCTTAGTTGTAGGCTTCTAGCTAAGCTTCATCCATCGTTGGTGTCATTGCCTCATCATGCGAAAAGCTTGAGAAAGCCAACTCTTCCATCCATAGCCGAGGTTCGGATTATTCAACTCATAAGTTCCATGATTTTGAAAATTGTTGATAATTAAGTTGAAGATATTTGGATATTTGTTAAAAACATACTGTACCAAAACAAATACGGATAGTAAATATTCAAATATTCAAATGAAGTATATATCGTTTCAGATGGAAAAAAATGGATGACAGATATAACAAAAAGGATTAATTTGAAGTAACAAAAAAAGTAATAATTCAATAGCTGACCTAAACTTTTTATGTGGCATAATTATGGCCATTAGATTTAAGATTTCTGTTAGTTATTAAGTTATATTTTTTCTTGATTATACTCTAATGATGTTCATACCTCTCTAACGACGGCCTATACAATACCACATGACCTTCAAGAGATCCCGCATCCTACCCTTGTGTGCTATACAGACGCATCATGGAGATCAGATTCTCAGGCAGCGGGACTCGGCTGGATCATACGAGACAAAGCCCACGATATCACCATCGCGCAGGGATTTCGATTCACTACCCCAGTTGGTAGCCCCCTGATGGCGGAATCTCTAGCTGTAAGAGAAGTCCTCATCCAAATCAAATCGATCCAAGAAAGGAATTGACACTATTTCGAATTGAGATTTTGCTCGGACTCGAAGCAATTGATCAATCTCATCAACAAACGAGATTATCAACTGGAGATATATGGAATTGTGTAAGAAATCGTCAAGCTCTCCACATACCTCAAAATCCTATCTTTCTCTTTTGTTCCTCGTTCTTGTAATGTTTTAGCTGATTCGATCGCAAAGCAATCTCTGTTTTGGGTCCGGTTAATTCCGGTTTGTACCCCATTTCAACTTTGATTTAACTTAGTTAATGAAAGCACCAATTCAACCAAAAAAAAAACTCTAAATTAACCCTATAAAAAATCAGAACGTCTATCTTTAAACCATATGATAAACAAAATCAATTATACTAGTTCATTTAAAAAAACTCATGATCCAACATCTGCAAACTCTATAATCAAACTAAAAATTACATTGTTGCTTAGGAAACGCCTAAACACCAATTAATCGTTATCGACCAAGATACGAACCGCTAGTCCATCTTATTTAAAAAACCAAGTTAAAGAAAAGGGAATTTGCTATCGGTAGCAATAGAAAATGTGATATTTAGGTACATAGCAACGCCACTATTTAACACTGTACTACAAATCTTTATTCCGACTGTACCCCTATACGCAAGTTTAGGAAGTGTGTATACGTTAATATGATGTTTATATGAGTGTGTCAGAAAGAGATCTATTAAAAGATATTAGGAGGTAAGGTGATACGACATATATGTATATGTGTATACGACGTATATGTATATGTGTATAGAATTGTTTTTAAAAAAAGGAAAAAAGAAAGAAAGAAAGTCTATATTCAAGAGAGGGAGAGAGAAATTTGGGGCTATCCCTTTCTCTTTGGTGATATTAGCGAAAGTAGATCTAGGGACAAAAAATCAAATTGTCACTAAACGTTTGAAGCGAAGGTGAAGAGTGAGCGATTTACGGTAAAAAAATTCTCTATATGTAACTTCTTTCCATTCTCTCATTTGATAAATCAGATTTCTGCATGTATGAAGAATTGAAGTATTTTTGATTTGCAGATGGGAGAGGATGTTCGCTTCAGGCGAAGAACCAGTGGGGTTAAGAGTTACATCATATGGTCCTCCCAACAGGATTAGGGTGATTATGAACGCACTTGAAGAGGAAGAAAAAGATGTGATTTGTAGGTCAACTTTTGGATAATTAGTCTCGATTGTTGAAAAACCTGCGTATTCCGGGAGATCTGGAAGGTTTATCATTTCGAGACAACTAAAAGTTGAGAAGAAGCATGAAATATGGATTTTGTATGCAGGGAAACCGATTAGGTTTTCCCTCCGAGAGTTTGCCATCGTCACCGGATTGCCTTGTGGCAAATTTCCTAAAAAGTCAAAGAAGCGTACCCAGAACAACATCACAGAGACTCCATATTGGCCTTCACTGTTTGGGAAATTGGAGCCTGTCTTTGCTTCTGTTATCAAGATGTTGAAAAGGAAAACGGTGACTCGAAAAGAAATAAGGGTTAAGTACGCGTGCCTAGCTATGCTTGCTTTAGTTTTAATGCTGACTACACACCATCCCAAGATAGTGAAGGCACATGCAGAAGAAGTAAAAGAGCTGAAGGAATTTTTTTTTGTATCTGTGGGGTAGGCTTGCATTTGACATGCTTATGAGTAGCATCAAGGAGAGGAACCAAATAAGTCTATCACAGAACACAATTGCTATCAAAGGGTTTGTCCATGCATTGCAGTTAGTAATTGAGGAAGTTGTTCCTGCTTTGCTTGAAGTGGTCCAACTCAATTCGACTTCTGATTCTGAGTCAGAGGGGGAAGGGGAAAAGTAGGATCAACATAGAAGAAGATTAGTTTGAGTCATTCCCATGCCAGAGATCTTCACGAGGAAGAAAAGGTATTACTTATATTTTTGTTGTTTGCTTCATACTGAAAGTAAAGTTACAGTTTTTAGTAGTTGGCTAATTTTTCACATATACGAATAGGAGAGGTTTATCATACATTATGATGATTAGTTGGTTATGTAAGGATGTACATAGTTAGTACGACTGATGGGAATTTTCTGGATGAAATGTTGCAGACTCTTGTGGACTGCGTCATATCTGATGATGGCGAAAAGAAGCTCGATGAAAGAGATTTTGCTGGGTCTGACGATGAAGATGATGTGAAGGTGAATAACCTACTGCCACTTATCAATGAAGATCATGACTTTAGTTCTACAATGTTTACTGGCGTTTCTACTAAGGCAGATGTGGCCCGGATGATTAAAGAGGCCAAAGATAAGACGGTTAGAGGTAAACAAAAGAAAGTTGTGGCAACCAACATTGATGGGGAATGCGGTGGCTCTGCAGAAGGAGTTTTACTGTCTGACCATGACGTTGATCGAATTGCAGAGTTGGTAGCTTGCAAAATTAAAGGTGAACTAAAGAGCTTGGTGGACCTTGGACTAATGGTCGAGTTTGGTCACCTTATCAAGAAAATGAAAACAGAGGTGGTCGATAGCATCATCGCTGTGTTGGAAAAACCAATAAATTGGAGATCTAAGAACCGTACCTTTACATATAGTATGTATTCTGTCTATTTAAGTACCTTGTTAGTATGACTGTAGCCTTTCTTTGACTTGTTTTCCACAATATCTAGATTGGTGAACAAGGTGGTTTTCAATCTAGGGAATGAGGTGAATGCTCTGAAGTTGAAGATACCGTTGTTTGCGATGACGGCATTGAAAAGGTGATTATCAATCTCAAAGTATCTTTACATTTCTCTGAACTGTTATTTACTTGGCTATACGGTGGTATGGTAGGAGACTAAGTGTGATGATGAGGCAGTGAAGATGACTAAGGATGTTTCTGAACATGGTTCAACAGAAGTTGAGGTACTTGTACTATTATGTATGATGAGTTGTGTTTTATTCAAATCATATTCAAGTAGAAAATATTTTAGATTTGTCAACCAATGGTGTTTCGTTCTCCTCCATCCTTCTCCTTGGGTCTTTCGCAGGAAGAGACTGTGGGATTTGGTGGTTGTGGCAGTGTAGGGGAAGTCGATGCTGAGGGAATAGGTGAAGGGGCTAATTTTTGTCGGAAGAGCAAAAGGCAGAAACTAATTCCTGCAGCATTTGTTGGTGATTATCAATGCGACAAGAAGTTCTTGCAGCGTGCTAGAGAAGATCTGTTAGCTTGTCTGCGGGATGGAAATGTGGAGGAATATCGTGATAAGCATAAGAGGATGATTGAGAAGCTCAAGTGCATTCAGTAAGTGGGAATTTATATCATTAGTTAGCGTAGTTGTGCTTAGCCAGATAATTGTTATAGTGTACCAAAAATCAGTAGATATACTTTTGGTTTTTAAATGGTTATATGTTATGTTATCCAGCTACTAGAAGAAAATATAGGCATAGATATCCGAATTCCATTGTATTTTTTTAAGTACTCTGGTTTATAATATTTGCATAGAAAGACATGATTTGTTATGAAATTCTTATATATTTCTTATTATTTTAGGTTTTTATATATTTTCAGGCACCTATCGGTTGGTGGGGTTTCCGTCAGTGTAAAAGATTTTGTGGACATTGCGGGCCGTACTAAAAGTTTGCAGCCAAAGGTGGGATAACTTCTTTTTAACTCTTTCTGAAATTTATTGTTGCTTCATTATAACCCACATCAAGTGCTCATATCAGCATGTGTCACACAAGTTGTTGATTTCCTAATTTGGCAAACACGTTCCTGGGTGCAAAAACAAAGCTCCCTCCTTTTGAAGACAAACGTATTCTTGGACACAAAGTTTTCGCCTTCCCTTCTAAAAAACTACTCTAAGTTTTTGAAGATGCCAAAGAAGGAAGCGTACCAATTCCAAAAGCAGCTCACACAGTATTTTACTGGAGAAAATGCTACAAACATTGATGCTGATCGGTTTTACTTCCCTTTCAACATCGATAAGACACATTGGGTAGGCATTTGTGTTGACTGTGTGTTGGGAATTGTTGAAATACTTGATTATGATGTGGCTATTTGAAGTGAGAGTCAAATTGAGAAGGAGTAGTGCCCAGTTGCAGAGTTATTTTCATATTTTCTTAACCAGTGTGGACGGGTGCAAGCTTCGAAGGATGTAAAAAGTTATGTCTTGGAAAGAACAAAAAACATACCACAAAACACGAAACATGGTGATTTTGCGGTGATAACTGTGTTACTATTGCAATCTCACGCAGTTGGCGGAATTGATGCTTGTGGTTGGGTTACACATAATGTTTTAACTGCCGAGTCGCAACAGTTAGCTGTTATGATATTTGAGGTCAAAACTCCAATTTTGAATTAACAAGCTAAAAACACCTAAGTATGGAAAACCAGCCATTCAATGATTAAACCAGGCGAACCACGCGGTAAACCATTAAGTTGACCATCCGTAAATTGAACCGGTAAACCGGCCAGCCGCAGTATACTAGATATATTTCGATGGGTCGATTTAAGAGTCTTAAGAAGTGGGTCAACCGAGCGACGACTGTTATGAGGATAAGCCCAAGACGAAAGTCCAGCGCACTTGCCGAAACTTGGAGATGAGGGAAGATCTTGGAGAATATATGGAGATCTAAGAGAATAAGGAATGTTCCCTTATTCTGTAGGGCTAGCCCTAAACCGACTTAGACTAATATAAATACTCTTGTACATCCCCTTTAGAAGGGATCCGCTTTTTACTCAGAAAAGAACTTGTATTCGCTTGGCAAACAAATCAATAAAAACTCTCTTAAGATCTTCGTTAGTGTTTCTTCCGCATAACTTTCAAACCTAAGAATTTGTGTGACTATTTCAACTGTGTAGGATTCGCCCACCACAATTTGGCGCTAGAAGGAGGGTAGACAGCTTCTTACTCCGAAGAACCATCGCGAAGAGATCCAGACACGATGACTGACAAACGACGTATCGCTGATCCGAAATACGCCAAGCTAAGAGATTTGTAAGACGACGAGATCCAGACTGATGGAAGCACCCGCGAGGATCAAACCGCCTGCGATGATCCGCCACCAGTAGCTACAGCTCGCGTTAATCCATTTGGCGAGAAGTCGAAAGAAGCCCTGAGAGCAACCTCGCTTCTTCTTGAGTTGCTGCTGAAAATGAGCACGACACTAGACGCCTTGCTGGAGAGTGCCGACTGACAGAACAAAGGCAATGGGACGATAACCGACGAGCTCAGATTCATAGGAGCAGACGTCCGCGCACGGGCTCGCGAGTCAGGTCTGTTGAGGAAGCCAAGTCTGTTCAGGAAGCCAGCGGTACGGCTTGACCCAGTGGCTCTTAACTTCACAACACTAGTAGGGTCGTCGAATCGACCTCGGCAGCAACATCCATCGACCCCCGCGAAGGACAGAAAATCTATTCTCCTAGCTCAGGCGCACTGCGAGAAGGCCAAAATTGGTGACGAACCAATAGTAGTCGACGACGACGACGAAGACCTCGCCAGACAAGTCATACCCGATAATGAACTTACTGAGCCAGAGAGAGCTCGGCAAGCAGTGGCCAGAGGAAAGAACAACGATCCTCGGCAGGCAGCCTCACAACCGTTCCCTGCCTTCGATGACGATGGCCTCACTGGGCGAGACGTAAACAACGCTGAGCTCCTAGAAGAGAAAGTACCACAACAAACAGCTGTGAGAGCAACGCGCGCCGACCGACAGAACACGATCCAATGCGCTAGACGCATTTCAGAAGAAGAAGAAAATATCGAATGGGTTGGGTTGGCGGAGAAAAGCGAGCTGTCGTCCAACCCCAGCAGGACGAGATGACCGAGTTTCAAGCCTCGTTAATCATGACTGCTGCCGAGTTGAAAACTATCCGTTCACAGATGCATCGTGCCACTAGCAAGGCACCGGAACTCGACTTGATCCTTGAACAAGCTCAGCACACTCCATTCTCGGCGTGCATCACCAAAGCACGAGTATTGGACCCAGGCAAGATTAGAGTACCGAGCTACGACGGAACCAAAGATCCAGCTGACCACCTCAACAAATTCAATGTGGCAATGACGAGAGCAAGTTTCAACGAACGAGAGATGGACGTCGGACAATGTTTACTGTTTCTGGAAAATCTCAAGGGGCCAGCTCTCCAATGGTTTAAAGGGCTCGAAAGAAACTCCATCAATACTTTAAAACAGTTGTCAGAAGCTTTAATCAAGCACTACTCTATCTTCAATGAAACCCAGACGTCTGGTGCCGATCTATGGTCCATGAACCAAGGATCATCCGAGTCTCTCAAGTCCTTTATCGAACGTTTTAAACTGGTACTGTCATAAGTAAAGGGGATAGATGACTCCACTCCGCACGTTGAAGAGGGCCATATGGTACGAGTCTGACTTTTGGAAGGAGATGTCTCTTAACGAGCCCTCGACTATCCAGGATGCTCTGCACCGAGCGACGAATTTTGCTAAGAGCAAAGAGGAAGCGAAGAATTTCGCAAAGAAGTATGGGAAGTCGAAACAGAAAAACGACATCGACCACCAACCAAGCCACCCGGGAAAAACCCACAGTGGAAATTTCGTCCAACACGAAGGCAGTTCAAAAGGAGTCCATAACTATCAGGTGGATTCGCCCGGCTATGGCAGGGGATGAGGCCGCGGCCGTGGCCCAGGAAGAGGCTTTCCTAACGCATGGACTAGTAATTCAACTTACGATGCGTCACTATACTGCGACATTCATCGCACTCACGGATACTCGACCGTGAACTGCCGATCTCCCGGCTCGGCCCTCGCCCTGAAACTGCTAGACGGCGAACTCAAGGAGAACCTTAAACTCAAAGATTTTGAAGTCGAAAAAGCAGATCATGCGCCTACGCCTGAGCCTGCACCTGCAAACGAAGAACCGCCCAAGCGCGGTAGGCAAAACGACAACACAAATCAAGGCGGCCCAAGAAGGAAATGCCTCATGATAATGGGAGGATCCCACTATAGCTCAGATACGGTTTCCTCGATTAAAACATTTCAACGCCGAGCCAATGTTAGCATCAACTGGTCTGCCCCATCTAAGTTCCCGAATGACACAATTACATTTGAAGAAAGAGAAACAACCAGGATAGACATACCACATCGAAATCGCTATCAGCAACATTAACGTATCCCTAGTCTTGATTGACACTGGAAGTACCGTCGATGTCATTTTCAAAGATACGCTGAAGCGGATGGACATCAACTTCGATGAAATCCAACCACTACCAAAACCCTTAACCAGTTTTTTTGGGAAAACAACGATGACACTTGGAATAATTAGGTTGCCCGTCAAAGCTGGAGGAATCGTCAAAGTAGTATAATTCTCAGTGCAGATCACCCAGCCATCTACAATGTTATCCTGGTATTATCTATCCGTGAAGCTCCTAACGAAACAAGGCATCAAGATAATTTGGGGAAACTAGAAGGAGTCTCGCGTATACACTGTGACGGAGCACAAAATTCGGAACCCCGTGATTGACCCAGTCTCGAAAGCTGAGTGAAAGAAAATGAAGAAGAATAGAGATCCGGTCAAAGAGATATCCGAAAAGTTGTAGCAATTACAGATAAAGGAGGACCGCGAGCTGAGAGCGGTGCCTACCTGTGAACCAGTCGTGTGAGTGTGTATCGACGACGAGAAACCAGAACGATGCTAATCTGAACGAAACAATCAAGAAGAGACTAGTCACATTTCTGAAGTATAATATAAGTACTTTCGTTTGGGCAGCCGACGACAATCCCGTTATCGATGTGGCTTGCCACGAGTTGAACGTCGATATGTCATTCAAACCGGTGAAGCAGAAGCGAAGGAAACTTGGACCCGAAAGAGCAAAGGCAATTAACGACGAAGTCGAGTCTTTCATGGACGCTTTTTCAGGCTACAACCAGTTTCTAATAAACCCGGCTGACCGCGAGAAGACGGCATTTATAACGGATCACAGAATATACTGTTACAATGTCATGCCTTTTGGCCTGAAGAATGTCGGAGCCACCTATCAATGCTTAGTCAATAAAATGTTTGCCGATCAGCTCGGCAAAACCATAGAGGTTTATATAGATGATATGCTGGTCAAGTCTTTAGAAGAAGAAGAATATGTAGCCCACTTGGAAAATTGTTTCAAATGCCTAAACAAACACACTATGAAGTTGAATCCTACCAAGTGTAGGTTCGGAGTAACATCTGGTGAATTCCTTGGATACCTTGTCACCCACCGTGATATCGAGGTAAATCCAAAATAGATCGACGCACTCATCTAGATGTCCTCGCCGAAGTCAAAACGAGAAGTGCAAAGCCTCACCGGGCGAGTAGCAGCACTTAACAGATTCATCTCACGGTCCACCGATAAGTGCCTCCCGTTCTACGACACACTATGAAAAAATAGGAAGTTCGAATGGAGTACCTTGCTAGCCCTCTAGTACTCACAAAGCCAGTCCATGATGAGCCATTATTCTTGTACACAGCAGTTTCTGAAACAGCTATCAGCGGAGTCTTAGTCAGAGAAGAAAGAAGCGAGCAAAAGCCTATCTTCTACATCAAAAAGTCACTGATCGAAGCCGAGACTAGATACCCGGTAATGGAGAAACTAGCCTTATCCGTCCTTACGACCGCCAGAAAGCTAAGACCCTACTTTCAATCACATTCGATAGTGGTTCTTAGCACCTTCCCACTGCGATCGGTGTTGCTTAGCCCAAGTCAATCTAGTCGACTGGCCAAGTGGGCGATAGAGCTGAGCGAGTACAACATCGACTACCGCGGACGCACTAGCGCAAAATCACAAGTACTGTCCGATTTCCTGATTGAGCTACCGGATGAAATCAAAGAAGTCAAAGTCCCTAGTCTTCCTTGGCTACTTCACGTTGAGGGAGCGTCATCTAAGAGCGGCTCAGGCGTGGGAATACGTTTGACATCGCCAACAGAAGAAGTACTCGAATAGTCTTTTCGCCTAACATTCAACGCCTCCAACAACGAAGCAGAGTATGAAGCACTCTTGGCATGAATGAGACTCGCAAAAGGTCTAGAAATATAAAAAATTCAGTGTTTTGTGACTCACAGCTCGTCGCAAACCAGCTCAACGGCGAGTACGCAACCAAGGATGAAAGGATGGAAGCTTATCTTAAAATCGCCAAGGATTTAGCAGCTCAATTCAAGGAATGCACGGTAACCTGCATCCCTCGAGAAGAAAACACCGATGTCGATGCACTCGCAGCTGTCGCGTCCAAAACAGACGATGATGTTCGAAGGATCATCCTTGTTGAGTTCATAAAAAAACCATGCATTCCAAAAGAAAAGAAAAGCCCGCGATAAACCATCCGTAAATTGAACCGGTAAACCGGCCAGCCGGGGTTTACCAGATATATTTCGATGGGCTGATTTAAGAGTCTTAAGAAGTGGGCCGACCCAGCGACGACTGTTATCAGGATAAGCCCAAGACAAAAGTCCAGCGCGCTTGGCGAAACTTGGAGATGAGGGAAGATCTTGGAGAATGTATGGAGATATAAGAGAATAAGGAATGTTCCCTTATTCTCTAGGGCTAACCCTAAACCGACTTACACTAGTATAAATACTCTTGTACATCTCCTTTAGAAGGGATCCGCTTTTTACTCAGAAAAGAACTTGTATTCACTTGGCAAACAAATCAATAAAAACTCTCTTGAGATCTTCGCTTAGTGTTTCTTCCGCATAACTTTCAAACCTAACAATTTGTCTAACTGTTTCAACTATGTAGGATTCGCCCACCACAGTAATGGTGTTAAGGGTACCATTAAAATGGTTTTGCACTTTAATTCCTGGAATGTTTATGCTGCTTTATGTTTGTTATGTCAATTTCTGACTTAGTATGAGGAGTGATGAACTTAATCGTTTCTGTAATGTTTGTTGGTGTTGGACCTAAGATGTTATTTACCTTATCGTATGGCTACGTTTATAGATTATTTCTATGATCGTAAACCCATAAACCATAGATAGTTTTCGGTTTATACATGGCCATTTGGGTTTAGGCTCTAATTTTTTTGAATTAGGATTAGAATTTGCAATTAATATTTAGGTTTTATCTAGCTAACTTTGACATTGTGTATTCACCTAGGTTTATGGCTTATGTTTGGAATTCATATATTTTAGGTGGTGGAGATTTCCTTGTGTAGGGTTT
This sequence comes from Arabis alpina, assembly GCA_900128785.1. Taxonomy (NCBI): domain Eukaryota; kingdom Viridiplantae; phylum Streptophyta; class Magnoliopsida; order Brassicales; family Brassicaceae; genus Arabis; species Arabis alpina. The sequence goes on from LT669789.1 coordinate 22,197,239, forward strand.
ATACATTGGCCAATTGGGTTTAGGCTCAAGTATTTTGAATTATGGTATATGGTTTAGGGTTTAGCCAGCTAACTCTAACATTGTATATTCATTAAAGGTTTTATCCTCATAAAGTAGTTACAGAATTAGGTGTCAGACACATGAACCTTTAACCTGCCAACAACATAAGTAATTGGATAACCAAAAAGATATATGAATATGGTTTACTGTATTCATTTTAGCGTTTAGTTTTTTGGATTTTGAATTAAGGGTATAAAGTTACCTGAATTGGGATATGGTTTATGGGTTTAGATTACTAAATGGGATTTATGGGTAAGGGTAAAAGTTTACTAATAAGAATTTGGGTTTAGAGTTTAGATTTTAGGGTATAAGGAGTTGAACCTTAAGTGTTTGAGTTTATATTGAAAGTTTGTTGGTTATATTGTCCCCCAATAGGGTTTAGTGTATAAGTTAACAGTATATGGATAGTATTTCGCAGTTAGCCGACCATCTTCAATCATGTTTATACACTAACGAGTTTAGCCGAGTAACATATTCAGAATTAGCAAATTAGATTGAACCGGTCTTGTGATATACTTTCACTTACGATTTATCTTCCTAATACGTCCACCATCGAACATTGTACTCTTTAAAATTTTCATGCGGTCAAGTTTGTGAGCAACAACTTTTAAAGCAGGTTAATAATTCTTTACCCGGATACGAATCAATCATGCAGCCTGAAAATATTATATGGAGTTTTTTAAAATATAAAAGATAATATTTCACATGGCCGTGCAAGTAGAACACCCTTACATTATAGGCATACATAATTAAAAAATTTATATTTGGAGAGGGGCAACATTATTTATGGACATAGCTGGGAAAATGTCTCATTTGGGATGTAGGTATTTTTATACACTATAAGACAATGGAAGGTTGCCGACCCATGTACAACACTTTATTGCAACTTGCGACACATCATCAACTAAATATATTGGCATCTTACAAGTTGCCTTATTGTGCCCCAATATTTTGCAGCAGCTACAAACGGATTGACGCCTAAACCTCCTAGCCTGCGTAAAAAAAAAAAATTGAGAAGGTGACCTAAAGATAGTAATAGATGAATTTTGGATAAACCATAGTTAAAAAGCTTATAAAGGTTTCTCTGCGTGATAAAAAACGCTGTTTGCGAGGCCTTTGAGGTGGACAACGAGTTGTTGGTGGATACAGCTCAAGTCTTGCCATTTCTGTTGCTAGGTTTGCGATGCCGTCTAGTCGGTTGCTGGATTGATGGTAACAACATAAGCACATGCCCAACGTTCAGTAAAATAGGCTTCTGAAACCAATGAGTCGATGCACACTTTTGAACATACGGCAACATCAATTGCATGAGAACAAGGAATTTGAAGCGCTTGGAATTCGAAGCAACTACAATCTTTTTCTCCTAGGTCAACGCGGAAAGGTACACCTTGTTTGTTTCAAATCTCAAACTCGTTACCTTTTATTTTGTGTATGTCAAAGCCAGCCGAATCCTCAAAGTTGACAGCAAGTATCTCAAGGACATGGGGTGTCATTGTCCTAGTGTGATCAGCAGCGGAGTCACGTCGGTCAACAAACCAGGTCATAAGTTTGGGCCTGATGTTCTCTACTAAGTAAATGACGGGATATTCTCTCGCCTCCTTAAGGATAGCATTCCATGATTATGCAACATTGGTTGTCATGATATCATATCGCAAGCCGGGGAAATGTGCACGAGCCCAATGTTCAAACCCTTTTCCTTGTAAGTATTCTGCACAGCCCGAGTCCAATGCCTTTATTTCCGAGAAAATGCGGAAGAAATCATTCAGTTTATACACCCTTGCAGCTCGAGATACAAGCTTGCCCAAGTACTGACCCCTGAAATGACTCTTCACGTTTCGCTTTAGATGAACAACACAAGCACATTGTTTGGTAGCTGGATAGACCTGCACATAAACGAATATGTCAAAACGTACCAAACAACAGTCAAGATAGCCGGCTAATATGTATATGAATCCCCTACGTTATTAAAGTAGCTGCATAAAGTGTACCATTATAACTAACAATGCTTGTAATTTGTAGGAATTTGAGGATTAGTAATACCTTCTTAAGTCCAGCATATATTGAGGAATGCCGGTCGGATACAAAAACTACGCCATCCTCATTAGGAACAAACAATGAAAGTTGCCGGAAGAACCACTCCCAAGACTTATCATTCTCACTACCCACGACAACATGAGCTAGGGGAAAGACTTGGTAATTCCCATCTTGTGTTGAGGCAGTGAGAAAACAACATGCATACTTACCTTTCAAGTGAGTTCCATCACTAATTATAACCTTACGCATGTAAGCGTAACCTTCAATAGACACGCCCAAAGCAAAGAACAAGTATTTAAACTTATGCCCCATTCCTTCTTCATAGACAGTGTCAAGCTTGACAATTGTCCCCGGGTTGGACACAACCAACTTCTGAAGGTAAGGAGCAAGTGATTTGTACGAGGTCTCTGATGAGCCTTTTGCTGCCTTTATAGCTAACTCTCGGAAACGCCACACCTTCCTATAAGATATTCGGACATTATGATCACCACGCATCATGTCCCTAATTTCTTTTGGGCTTGGTCCAAATCCGGATCCGCCATATTTCGACCTCATAATGCTGCCGATGACTATTGTTGTCGTTTGCTTTTGATATCCCCCCCGTTGGTCGACCGTACAAGAGTGGATAAGCGTCGCACTTCATATTTCAAACATTTGTGATCCGTGTAGTCGGGCAGCATAAACCCTCCAACCGCAAGACTGTCCCCAACACTTGACGATCCTAAGTTCCGAGGTTGACCTTGCATTACGGTATTGGAACTTATAGCGTATAGCGTGGAGAGCCATATGTTGTTTAAAGTTATCATGGTTTGGAAATATCTAGCCGACGTATAAGGTTTGTGAATTGAGTATTGAATCTCCTACATTTTGAAAACTTATAGTCAACTTCTTTATATAGATGATGATAAAAGTTGTTGATTTAGCCGATATTACACAACATAAAAGCAATACACACTTAGTTGATATTTTACAATTTTAAAGATAACAAAAGCATATCCTTTAATAAAAGCATATCCGTTAACAAAATCATATATCCGTTAATTAGAAGTGTAGCCAAAAAGGTTTCACTATCCAACACTTCATCGTTTTTCACATGCTTATTCATTATAAGAGACATCATGCTTTCTAAAATCCACCATCGGTGAGATTTTCATCAGAAGAACTACCACCATCATCGCTACCATTGTTGTTGTTATGTCCATTTGGAAACATCCCAGGTGTCACCGATATTGCCAACGTACACACGACTTGTGCCTCTTCTTCTGGAGGGATAATAGTAAGAGGTTATGGATCCACTGTTTGGGCCACATATGCAACAAAAACCCAATTTTTTTGTTTGTCGTTAACGTCTTTAGTAGCCGGCTAATCAACCATAAAATTGTTTACCAACAGAAATACGAAAATCTATAAGACTATACCTGGCGGTGTAACTCCGTTGCCACCTGCATCTTCAACACCTGCAGGGATCTGTAGCATTGGTGATTGTGGTGGGGTTGGAATGATAGCAAGGTCATGCTCAACTTCAATGTCCGCCATCAGCCCGATATTCCCAGAGGAACCTGTAGATGAGAACTCACCACTGAGGTCATTTGTGAATATAGGAGAAACTTCGTTTGTACCCATGGTTGCATTGTGGTTCGCCATTAACACATTCTCTTCCGGTTCTGCCATATCAACCAACATATTGTGGTGGTCAGGTCCACCATTTTGGATGGCGTAACCCTCCCAAAAGAGCGCTCCATCGTCAATCCCTCAGGAGGTAGCAAGTCCAGTTGGTTGCACATATGCGTCCAATAGGTTTAAACCAACATCTTCAAACTGGTGGTCCAGACCAGTGGTTAGGACTGCCATTTCGTGGTTTGTAGTGGTTATTCCATTGTTTAACCCTGCCAAACATTAGAACATTTACATGTCATTTTTTAGAGATGTAAATTTCGAGCATAAAATGACTAAATTGAGGCGAGCAAACAATTATAGTCTCATATTCATACCCATTTCCTTTGGATGAGTTGTGTTATTGTTTCCGCCACTCCATTCACCAGGTTCGGAAACATGCATATCATCGTCATCGTCCAGAACAATCACTTTGTTCTCAGCTAGCATCTTCTGCCTCAATGGCTGGTTAAGTGGGTTGGAGTAGAGTATCTCTAGATGTATCCTATAGAGCATTTGCATTTGTTCCCGAGTGAAGATATTCTCTAGCACGCTCCGAGCACCCTCGATCCTTCTTTCTGTCAACAATTTTGTCCACATCCACGAAAAATAATTAACAACAACTTCTCAGTCCTTACTTCACAATGTAAGATGAGAAAAATTCCATTTTTATTGTAGTATTCAGCACTGCTATGAATTCCTTCCTCTAGAGTTGGGTTCTCCGGAAGATACGTTATAGATCTGACATTGAAAGGACGCCTGCCCAGAAAGTCGTAATTGGCAACTGCTTCCACTCCTAGGGTCACACACATCGTCGTGTGTGGGTAGCAAAGATGAACCGCCATGAAAAGTGTCACATATGTGTCGGAGGAAATGTCCGACGGTGGCCCATTGTAATTAGGTTCAGCTGGAATTAAGCCTGATACACGGTAAGTTAATCTAACCGGCGTCGTTGATTTTTACAAATATCTTCTCCTAACATGTCCCTGAAAAGACTCAAATGTCTCATCTTCACGGAGGTGGATAATGTTTCGAGTGGCCAGAAGATCAGACGTGTATCCCCATCGGCCGTACGAAGTTATAGTCCCCGTCCTTGGAGTAATTGCACATAACGACCCATAACCTGAAAGAGAATTTAGTAGGTGAAGTTAGGTTACAAGTCAGATTTAAAAATAGAACCTTAAAAATCATTTGCAGCTGCTAAAGAAAACAGAAACAACGATTTAATGTGTCGGAGGATAAATCTAGTATGTTATTAAATATGTCGGAGAAAAAAAAAAAAAAAAGATAGACGGTGGGGACCAACCGTTGACAAGGTTAAGGTTGGTACGAAGTTTCTTTAAAGCTTTTGTTAGATATAAAAGCCTTTTCTATCTAAAGAATATTTGAAGTGGAATTGAAGTTTTCTTGCAGTGGTGAATGTCTTTATTCACCATATAAAGGTTATATATAGACGGTAAAACAGAGCTTTAGGTAAGAAAGAGATCTTTTCCGTATATGTGTATCGTTGTATGTAAAGCCAGAAGACAGTTTTTTCGTCTGCATTTATTACCGCCGCCTGACACATTATGTGTTGTCCACATCACGCAAGTGGCTAAACCTATATTACTAGACTACCTATAATATATTATCTCTAAACCTAAAGATTTTACACTATTCCTACGACAAAGGAGGCAACAGAAAACGTATGAGAAAATCGTTTTTTCATTGTGGAAACGTGAACAATTATTTTCGTTTTTGAATCTTATTGTTACTTTCTGAATTTCCCAACACTTGGTGATTATTTGGCTAGATATCCCTAAAGAAAAAACCATGGTTTATTTTTACTGTGTTTATTATTTTGTCTAAATTTAAACCATTATATATATATATATTTTATTTAAGACATAATAATAAAGCAAATAATATGTGATGAAAGTAGCTAATCAATTCCGAAAATATAAAATACATAAGCAAAATATTATTTTTTAGTAATTTTATGTTACTTCAGTTCTATTTCTTATAATAAGAATTCGGTTCATAAATTTTGTATATAAATTTTACACTTACTCAACTTATTATATAACTTAATTCAAGTTCGAATTGGTGAATTTTAATTCAGTTTGGATCAGTTTGTGGATTATTCTGTCCCTAGGTGAAGGACATTTCTATAAGGGTTAATTAGCAAACTAACGCAATTTACATTTATAATAAGGGTACTAGCCATGTAATCATCAATCTCCTTATTTACATTTATAATAAGGGTACTTGCCATATCAGTTAAGTTTTTTTAATTTTGGTTGGGCTAATTCGAATAACAATAAGCCCAATTTAAGTTTTAGTTTCTAAACTTTAATTTGAGCCCACAAAGACTCAACTCTTTCTACTACCATCTTCTACAACACAAACCTAATATGAACCAAATCCCTCAAACTTCTCACATCGACGTTACAGAAAATCCCTCGACTTACGGCAACACGATCCACCTCCCTCACAACACAACTCCCATCTTAAATCAGATCATAAACTACAAATCTCTTCTAGTTCTTTCACTCTTAAATCTCCAACTGGAGATTAAATGCCTTAGTAATGGCTCCATGACTACCACGCACATTCCATCATGTATATATAGAACCCGATTCGACCACAACACACAACTCATACCTTATTTCTTAAGACAAAGATGGCCTCGCTAACCTCTAATGCTACATACTCATCAGCCTCGAGGTACTTTTCATTGATGAACATGTATGCAATTCATCATTCTGCAAGGTGCAATGTCTTTCGATAGTTCATCTGGAGGAAAGCTCGCAATCTTCTCTCTCAAGGTAACTATCGTTGGAGATTGTGGATTTAGAGTGTTTGTTAGAAATTTACAGCCTTTGTTAGATATTATTGCGTTTGAAAGAGTTGAAACGGATTGTTTAGAAATTTACTCTAAAGAGAAGCATAAGTTAGTTTTGCAGATAATTGTTTTGGAATCTCGCATCACGTCTACATTGTGAGTTGGAATGATCACTTCCTTGTACTCAAAGTTGAAAACGAAGCTTACAATATCATCGACACGCTTGGAGTTTTGATTTTGCAACTGATACAGGTATGTTTTTTTTGTTTCTTTAAACTTTTTGAATATGTTTATCCCACACTAATAAATGTAAAAGAATGTGAAACTATGTCCTGAAATTAGTATTGTAGAACTAGGTCCGTAGAAATCGACTCTTTTCGGAGAAAACAGAGATGTACATACAATCATTATGTTTCTTCCATTTGGAGAACATACAAGTGGTCAACGTTCATGGAATTATCATGTAATGAAGTGAAAGTTTCTTATCTTCATTTTACCAAAAATTCACAACGGTTCAATGGTATAACAATGCCATACCAAAGAGACATATTCATAGATTTGGCTTTGACAGTGTTTCTATTTTTCTGAAATAGTGATGTTGACAGGTATAAAATAAGAGCGTACCTAATCCCAGCCTCGGACACTTCATTTTCAGCGTCTGTGTCGTCTTCACTAACACATTCATTTGTCAACTGTTTGGTTCACGTATAGGAGCGAGCAAAATTCCAATGATGTCATCAAAGGTAAATAAAATTCGGTTTGTCTCTTGCCTTAAAAATGAAATCATGTTGCTTTCGATGACAGAAAGCACCATCTTATTTAATTGTGTACAAACTACGTGTTTTGTTACCAAATTAGTCATAACTTTGGAGAAATGATTTTTGTGTTTGCAAGGTATTAGTAAGTCTTACATGGAATTATCATCCATGCCATAACAAAAAGGGGTCTTCGACTATCATTTTAACATTTAGGACCTTCTCTCCCATGGATTTATTGGCTTAAGAAATAAAGAGTCTCCATTTTATATTCTCAAACCAGCTATTGGCCGGAGTACAAACAAGCACTTTGGAATGTTCTTGGTAAGTGATTTGGTATTTGTTTGTTCCTTTTACAAAGGCGTAATTTATCATTCTGAATTTGTCATGTGTGAGTGATCTAAATGGATAGATCGTCTGAAAACTCAAATTGTTATCCATTTAGATACTTGATTGTTGTATGTTTTTACTCTGAAATTGCGCTTCTTGTGCCCAATGAACCGCTTACGTTATCTAAATTTATTTACGTTTCATATATAAAATAATCAAGGTCTGCTACTCAATTCTAACGAGAGTGTATAATTAAAAAATAAAATCACAGTTCATGAACATTCCTTTACATTTCTAACCAAAGACTCATGTGTATTTCTCATTGCTCTGAACAACGAAAAGGATGAGAAAGAGGAAGTTAAAACGTTTGAAATTTTCATACAAACGGGAAGGACAGAGTACACTACTTACGCTATTTGTAGATAAAGAGTTCTTGAGACATTGTGTTGGTTCATTGAAAAAAGGTGACACAGGTCTACATCTCCATTAAATTTAACAACATCTACGTGATCTCCGAAATATCAATCCTATTCGGGTCAAAGAAAATGGAGACATGACTTTTGAGTTTTGAGTTGAGTTTGAGCTCATTCTATGTGCATATGGTGGCATGAACAAGAACAGATCATACAGGTATATAACTTAATCTCTGTTTTTTTTCCATTGTGATTTTCTTAAACCAATTGAAGAAAGTTATGTTTTACATGACTGTGATTCTGTTTGCAAAATAAGGTTGGGAAGTGACAATGTTCCTAGAGAGGCAAGAAACAGCAACAAGGTCTAGATGAAGAAGAAAACACTCAAGAACCCTAATTCACATCTTATTTCCGGAAATCGAATCAATACAGGGGACGAATCAAAATCCAAAACGCACGGATTAAACCCCAACATACCGCAATAAGTAGTAGAATATAATAGGGTTTGGTGTAAAGGTGATAGCAAATCTCATACATGTTTATCTTCAGTGGTGTGAATCTCTAAGTTTTTTGTTTTGTTTTGTTTAGGTAAACATGAATCTCTAAGTTAGTGTTATGATGATGATTTTCTTTTAACGTGTTATGATGATGATATAAATGAGAATTCTATAAAGTTTTAAAGTGTCTATGAACCAGAATTTATAAAACACAAAAAATGGAACAATGGATTCAAAAGACACCTAATCTCGTGCTTACTTAACTAGAGGGTAATTTTAAAAATTCCAAGATTTTCTTTTTACACCAAGAAAATGAACGTTTTGGTATTATTAGAAAACTCTTTTATTCATGACTAGAATTGGACCCGCATAATATGCGGGTATTAAATATTAAAATTGATTATTTATATATTTATGATTTTTATAATTATATTCTACATTAAAATACATATAAGTAGATTCTAAATTGAAACCCGTATAATTGTATTTTAAGTTGAACCCGTATAATTATCAATTTATTTATCATAAATTACATTTTGTTAACCGCAAGATAGAAAATAAAAATTAGTTCAAATCACTTCTCCATTATATAATAAGATTCTTTAGGTTAATGTTTTTACTAACTATTCGTTCTATACTTTCAGTTTTTTTTGCCACATATATCTTCTCGATTTATTTCTTAATTTTTTATATATGTAGTTTGGATTATAAATTTTATTTTATTTCCTAATTATTTTAGACTATTATAAAAAAAAATCTAATTAGTTTGAACCGTTAGAATTTTCCTTTTCACTATTTAGTTAGTCATTTAACAATTTGTTTTGTTAGTTTTCTATTTTTTTTCTAATTAAGTTAAACTATTACAATTTTTTCTTTTCACTATTTACTTAATTATTTAACAGTTTTTTTGTTAGTTTTCCGTTTTTATTCTTTTTACACATGTCATCATCTCGATCGTTATTAGACACGTGGCAAGATCTCGTGAGTTACAATTTTAACAAACTCTACTTTATATAATAAGAAATTTGTTTTGTTAGTTTTCTATTTTTTTCTAATTAAGTTAAACTATTACAATTTTTTCTTTTCACTCTTTACTTAATTATTTAACAGTTTTTTTTGTTAGTTTTCCGTTTTTATTCTTTTTACACATGTCATCATCTTGATCGTTATTAGACACGTGGCAAGATCTCGTGAATTACAATTTTGACAAACTCTACTTTATATAATAAGATTATTTGGAATTTTATATTTTTAAAATTATTGGTAAATTCTAAATTTTAAACCGCTCAAACACCTAAGTGAAAGAGATTAATTTATCGTTTTATCAACTTTACATTTAGTAAAAATATACAAATTTAAATTCACAAAATCGGAAAACATTATTGTGATATAATTTATTCATATCAAAATAGTAGATAAATTTATAAACAACATACCCGAGCGTAGATAAATCTACGATTGTCGAAAATAAGGGTTGGGCAGTTGTAGGAAATGCTTATCAACGACGACCATTTGACCATCATCATCATTCTCGATTAATAGAGAGTTCTATAAAGAGCAAAGATGAGACGTTGTAATGCATGATATGACTAATTTTGATCGCTCTAACACAATACCGTGTAGATTCTAGCCTAAGATTACAAAAGCTGAATAGGAGCCAACATCACTTTGCTGAAACGAGTCATTTTTACAAGTTTTAAAATACAATCTTCAGTTTACAACTCGAGATAATTTTTAAAATTTTAACTCCTCTCTCTCTCTCTAAGTTTTGTAGTGCTCTTTTGTTGTTTCCCATAAGGTGATAGATGAGTGAAGTGGTAAAATTTTGTTCGTACAAGAAAAGAGGTGTAGAGAATGGAAGAAATGACTAATTGGATAGTTTCTAGCCAAGATCAGAGCAAAGAAAAACTTGAAACAGTTATGACTTAGAAGATTCATGAGACTCATTTTACTTTTGAATATGATTTTTGTTATTGCATTTATTTGACTACATATTTGATATTTGGATATGATTAGATGCTTGTGAAGTTTGCAAAAGACAAAAAAAATATAATCAAATAAATTATGAATGTATATACTTCTTTTTGGTATAGATTAATTTGAGTTGGTAAACAAAAAAAATTGTTTTAATTTTAACAGATTTTTATTCAAGAAATCTCGGATAAATATTATATTTGTGTTTTTTAAAAATGATTTTCATATAATATACAAATTAAAGATGTAAATGGTACATAAAGATAAAATGATAGAAATATATGGGAAAAAATCCGCCCAACATATTCTCCAAAATAAATCTTAAAAAGTTAACTAATAAAAAACAAAATTACGGTGAATTTACTTAATTAAAGTGTGGTTGAAAAAGAAAAGAAAAATATTACTTAGAAAACTAAATGATACTAACACAAACTTAAGTAAAACAATAAACCAAGTTCCAAACGATTACTAAAAACATCAATACAACCAAAAAATCATTATCAAATTAAGCCAAACTAAATTTTATAAAAAATATATTCAAATATAAATGACTGAAATACATATAAAATTTAAACAATTCATCACAAAATCCGGGCGTACCCGGGAGAAGCCCCTAGTACAATAATAATAGAAGGGGTCTCTGGAGCGTTGTCACATCAGCCAATTCCTTTTGCAAAAGGCTGACACATGAGCGTTTCTATTTGCCAACCAAAACATTTCGTTAATACACTTGAGCTTCTTTTTTTTTACACATCAACTCCGTCCGTCAATGGTATCATATCTTTGCTTCGTCTTCCACGCTTGATTTTAACCCCCTTGGACGTTTCGCTTCCGATCTTCTACCTACAAATAATCTCCTAAGAATCGCAATCATGATTACGACTCCCATCCATTGGGTTTAAGTGGCCACCACATGGCCGATGCATCATCCAAAAAATATTTTAGGCTTTTTATTGGTGGTTTTGTTTTGGTGATTGAACATATATGGAGATCATGTGCTTGAAGCTCTGAACGATTCAGACTCATTATGCAACTGCAATTTGAAAGGGGATCTCAATCGCCGCAAATTATGGGAAGGTAGCAAACTTCGGTGATAAACCCTTTTTCATATCTCCTATTTAGCGGCTTTGATTGTTTCTCTGCGATCAAAGGTATAAATATTTTCTTTTTGTTTCTTTGATCACTACAAAAATCCGAGAAGATTTGAGAAAAAACAATGAACTTGGAGATTTCTGTGGTCAATAAATGGATTAGTCATGAATATATTGATTTCGCTTGCACATTTCATTGTTCGTCTTGATTTGTTTTTGTCTCAAGTGGTTTGTTGTAAATGATTTGCTGCTAACTGGAAAATGAATTGACCGAAGGGCATGTTGGTGAACTTTGTATCCCAACTAACAAACTTCTTTTTTTCTCTCCCTTCTTTCAAAATTTTTATTAATCGTTTTTGCAGCAGAATGTGATACAAACTCATAGAACATGTTTAAGTGGCATCTATAGAATACAAAACGAATGACAAAGCTCGGCAAGTTCAAATACAAAAGCTTGGCTAATTCAACGTTTGAGATACCATGAAGAAAATTCATGTACAAACAAATGACTATGTGTGTTTGTGTGTGATGTGCAGGCTAATTCAGCGTTTGAGATGCACATAAGTAATGAATGCAAGCTTAAGTTACGGGAGTTCAAAGCACAGAAGACGTATAGGTTCATCGTTGTCAAGATTGATGACAAAGCTCGGCAAGTTAGAAAAAAAGTATTGACGATTTAGCCAACTCTATCCAACATCGATATGCAGCCTATGCTTTTGATCTCACCATCCAGGATAATTGTCAGAAGAGCAAGATGTTATTCATCATTGGTAACACATCGTCCATCTCTCTACTTTGTTTTTCCCAAGATATGAAGTTATGTATCCTCTACATTTATGAACTTTTATTCGTCAGGATAAGATGATACTATATGCAAGCACTAAAGACAGGTCCAAGAGATAATTGGTTGGAATTCAAGTAAGTGAACCAAGAGAATTAGGTTCACAAATGCTCGGGTTTATCCTTGGTTTCCAAAAGTAAGTATCTTTAGTTTTTAATCATATGTCCAAATATCACACTAGCGTCATTTTATATGTACAACACTAGATTTCAATCTATAGAAAATAAGCTCAGTATGTATTTAGCGTCATTTTTTCCTCTTCGATGATTGTTTGTACCCATTTTCATTTTTGATAATAATATGCATCGCTTATAAGCATAGATGTTCAAGTTTTTTTGCTAAGAAAATGTTCATATTTCCACAATTCTCTATCTCTATTCCAAATAATGAAATCATTTCCTCAATAGGAATACATAGAGGTTGTTTGTTGGTTCATTTGTTTCATCTCTCTTATTTGGTTGGAATTCAAGTAAGTGAACCAATGAGGAAGAACCAAACTCAGACACCAAAAAGAAATGAAAGATATAAGAAACCATGAGGTAAAAGAAAAAAGACAAACTCCTAAAAAAATTAATCACCCGTTGTTCAAGCAGAGAGAGAATACAAATAATGTGATCACACTGCTCATTAAATACTCCTTGCCAAAACTTATGACTAATTAAAAACTAGTGCGGTACCCGCGCCCTGCGCGGGGAAAAACACTTATAAAAAATAAAAATGAATAAAGTCTTATAAACCATTAACAAAACAAAGTCTTATATTGCATAAATTAAACATAAGAGTTTAGAGAATACTTAAAACAATGCATAAGATAAAGAGAATGTATATAAGTCCAATATTATATTAAGATTGAATATATTGATTAATATAATGAATTATGTTTTCAAACAATTTCATCTATGGGTTGGTAGATATACGTTAATATTAATTACCATTATTGTTGAGAATACGAAGAAACTAAAGTTCAAACGGAATACAACATTCTAACTAATAACTAAATCAAAAGTACATAAACTTCGATACACAAAACAAAACAACCACAACTTAAAAGTTGTTAACACACACATCGTCACATCCATTACTTGCATTTCTGTGAGCCAAACACAATTCTTCTGTAAACGACCCTATATAAAGAAATTTTAAAAATAGATGTAAGTCCACATGGTAAAGAGTTTTAAAGAAAAAAATTCATAACAATGCATAACTTAAATAAAAGAGCTTAGAGGACACTTAAATAAAGTCATACAAAATGACGTTTGGTTATGTTGCATTGTATGTTTTCAATCATTTTTTGACTATCTTAAAGGCAAATACAACATAACATGTCTAACATTTTTTTGCATCTAAAAACTTAATGGTTGAGAGATTAATGGTTCGTGCTACTACATATGTTATTACTTTGCTTTATGTATGTGTTAATATGTCTCTTTTTTTGAAAATTAATGTGTTAATATGTCAAGTGAAACTTGATTTAAAGAGTTTTTTTTAAATTAAATAGAATATAAAAACCAATAGAAGATCTGAAGATATGATTTTCTATATATCAAAACTTATCTATATTAAAACACAATTTACAATTTGAATAAATTGAAAATGATCTTCAATTTGCTTAAGTCATTGTTCTTTTCCCTCTTTCTCCCACAATATCTTAACCCCACTGAACTTAAGTTGAAGCACCCTTCCATTTGCACCAACAGCTCTGCACGGGTAGATCTCATATAAACAAAAAGGAAAATCATATTCATTTGTATTTACACATACAAGTTGATATCAGAAATTTCAGAAATAAACTAATAAGATATTTTCTAAATAAAACGAAACAAAAAACATTTCTCTCAAAACATGATAAGTGAAACATAAATATAAATGATGATCTATCCATTTACTAAGCGCAATCACAAATTTCATAAAGAAACTAATAAGATGCATGCTAATACATTTCAAACACATTGCCGTAGAAGATCGGAGCTATGAAAATGAAGGTAAAACCTTTTTTTCCACTCAAGAAACATGATGTTTCATATGGAAACATACTCGTCACATGTTTCGTATTTATATCAAAACTCAAATTTTTTGTTAATTCCACTCATCAAATCCATTAGAACATCTCAAAGATTTTAACAAATGATATCCACTTTATAGAATAGAGCATAACTGCATAAAACATCAGAGATGCAAGCGAGTATAAATAAAGAGAGATAACTAATTATAAATTATATTAGGAATATCCCAAGCTACTGAAAATTGAAATGAGTAATTAGTAAGAACACGTTCACCAATTTTGTCTTGGGACTCCAATGCCACATAGGTTTACGCAAGTTCAAGAACTCCATCCGTAGGAGGTTTGTGCAATAAGTCCTAGAAACCCTACGTTTGGCCAATACATATGTATACTGGTTCGAATCAAAACAGGTCTACGAAATGATGAGAAAAACATATTTTATTGATCAATAGTTTCTTGCTCGAACATACTTGAATAACATAGATAGCATGATACTTTGGAAAACATAAAAAGATCGATAAGATTGTTGACCAAACAGAAATAGCGTAGATATATAATGCATAACAAAAGTTACGCATTAGATAGAATTTGACACGATAATTGAATAACGTATCACAACGCACAAATGCATAGAAACTCGAATAAAATACAGGAGATTAGGCCAAGATACATGTTAACTTAAGCTAAAATTTAGAAACCCAGATAAAATCAACTTAACAAATACATAGATGGTAGCATACATAAACCCCGCAATACAACTCGATCCCATAGACACAATCCAAACATGTACCTCCCAACACAAACCTATATATTAAATACACACCATATTAGAAAATTCCATATAAGAAAATAAGAACAACACATACACAAAAATGAAGTGTCTCTATCTTGGCCTTAACCTCTAACTGTTTGTACCAAGAGAAACTCACTCCCGCCTGAACATATGCCAAACCAACAATGCCTTACGAAAGACATGTGGTCGTATATGAATTCCAAGGAGATTCCAAAAGCTTTATTTCATCCATAGCTTCTTGGTTATAATACTCAAGGTCCACTATCTTATCTTTGAGTTCTTGCTTTTCATTACGAAACTTCAGTATGTCTCGCAAGATTTATGGTATCTTTTGCGAAGCTATGTATAACCAAAAAAATTATAAAGATTGTTTCATTATAAACAACGAATAAATTTATTAGTAATAAATATATGCAAATTACATCGATCATAGATAGTTTATGTTACTCGTGCTATTACTCGTGCACGACATGAATATATTATTACATGTCCTCTTGTTTTCTTCTATGTTATTTACTTCAGACCCGTCTCCACCACCATGAAATTTGTTTAATAAAGAGTCGATTTTTAGTACATCTTTCTAAAATCACATATTTTTCTCTTCTGATTCTTGATTCATCCTATAAATAACAATGGATCAAAAACTAACATTTAAACAACATAAATTTAACCACATAATTAACATAAAAAAGACATTGTTAGAGCCATCATGATACTAACCATACTCCAAAAGACCAGTGATGTTGGAATATAGGGTGTAGGAATCCACAAAATAAGTGGAAAATAATCAAAAATTATGATTCAATTTTAAAATTTTAGATAAAAATAAACATCCTAATTATATAAATAAGAATATATAATTAGATTCATAACCCTAAACTCTAGCCTTAAAGCCTAAATCAAAATACAAACACGTAAAAACAAAATTCTTCGTAACCCTATGCCATCAAATTCTTTGATTTGGGATTGTAAACCCTATAATGAACATCTAAAGACTAACCATGTACACAATAATTGTTCGATCTATCTCGTTGTTGTTTGTGAGTGATCAAAATGAGACTAAATCTCAAACTTATCATCATCCTTCGTTGGCTTATACAACGTTGAGAGAGCGTGTTGCATAGTGAATAATTCCTTATCATACACATTGTATTGGTCATTAATGGCCAAACCAAAGCCCATCTCATGCGTCTCGTCCCACCTTTACTCATATCATCCGAGCCCAGCTCTTATCCGTCCAATCCCTAACATGCATTTTGTCCCAACATTTAATTGTCTCGTCCTAATTCTTACATGTCCCAATCCTTACCTGGATTTCGTCCCAAGCTTTACCCATCACGTCCCACCCCTTGTCATCTAGTGCGTCGTGCCCTGTCCCAACCCTTACCCGTCTCTTTCCAGTTCTTACCCGTCTCTTCCCAATTCTTATTTGTGTCTCGTCCCAACCCTTACCCCCCCCCCCCCCCCCCCCCCGTCTAAGCCATTACCCTATGCCATCAAATTCTTTGATTTGGGATTGTAAACCCTAGAATGAACATCTAAAGACTAACCATGTACATAATAATTTTTCTATCTATCTCGTTGTTGTTTGTGAGTGATCGAAATGAGACTAAATCTCAAACATATCATCATACTTCGTTGGCTTGTACAACGTTGAGAGAGCGTGTTGCGTAGTAAATAATTCCTTATCATACACATTGTATTGGTCATTAATGGCCAAACCAAAGCCCATCTCATGGGTCTCGTCCCACCCTTACCCATATCGTCCGAGCCCAGCTCTTATCCGTCCAAACCCTAACATGCATTTTGTCCCAACATTTAATTGTCTCGTCCTAATTCTTACATGTCCCAATCCTTACCTGGATTTCATCCCAACCTTTACCCGTCACGTCCCACCCCTTGTCATCTAGTGCATCGTGCCCCGTCCCAACCTTTACCCGTCTCTTTCCAGTTCTTACTCGTCCTCTTCCCAGTTCTTATTCGTCTCTCGTCCCAACCCTTACCCCTCCCGTCTAAGCCATTACCCGTGTCATGTCTTAGTTCTTAGTGCATTGATTTGGTGGTGGTGATTTTAGTATAAAAAGAGTATGATTTCTTTTACCTATGGCTATTATCTATTGTCAGATATCTTGGCTAATCAATTATATAGATCTTATTGATTATGAGTTATACCATAATTTTATTGTCTCCCTCTCCTGCTTCTTGGTGTGCTTCATATCTTTCTTGAATTTTATTTTTATGATCTTTTGCTACTCTCCTGATATGCATATCTTGATAAAATTTAGACAGTCCAAGTTGTTGTTTTATTGTGTGTTATTTACTTGATCTAGCTGATCTTTTGCTATACTCCCTTAACTTGCGTATTGCAATCATTTTTAGACAATCCAGGACACTCGCCCCATTCTTCTTAATTAGGAAGCAATTTCTTCCATCAACCTACACAACCATTTAACTAAAATTTGAAATAAAACGAAAAATCTAGAATAATGCAAAGAACAAAATAGTCGCTTCTAAATTTTTTGTAGACAATCATTTTAATGAATCGATAAAGCAGTTTGAATGTATTATATACACACATTTTATAAATACCCAATACATCTATACAAATATAACCATAGTAATATATACTAAAAAATAAATATAAGATTGATAATTTAAAAATCAACAAAAAAATAAAATTTATTAACACATTATAATATATAAATTCATTTTATATTTAACCAATGAAAAATATGATTTAAGTACGAAAATATAAAAAGAACCAAGCCAAACCTTCTGAAATGAATAAGATCCCAAACCTTCTGAAATGAATAGGATCCCTATAGGCAACCTACTAATCTATTCGTAACGCCATTCGAAGTAACATTCAATATATCAAGGTTCCAAAACAAATGAATTATGCACCAAAACATAATAGAATACTACAAATTATATGAATATTCGATGGAGATCATTCTAAGTCTTAAGATCGAGAAAAACATAGGGTTAACTTACCGGAAAAAAGGAAGAGACAAACTAAAATATGATTAACTTTTGGTGAAGAGCTCCTCCAACTAATTGCGCGGGCACCTCTGGTACTTAGTCGTTTTCTTGACGACCTCTATCGGAGTGAGATCTAACTCCAACATACGGGCTATTCTATTGAATCCAAGCACTCCCATTCCGAAAAATGTGCCTCGAGACGTTTTATTTTCATCTCAATAATTTTCAACTTCATCTGATCAAGCTTAGCATTTTTATTCAAATTCTTATCGTGAGGTTGGAAATAACATAATTCATATCCAAATTAGTGTTCAAATATCTGCGAAAATAATATAATAAATTAACATGTTGTACATTTGATGTTGATAGACATTGAAAAATACGTTACGAAATTTACCAGCTAAAGATACATATCAAAATCTTTCACTATCTTACCAAAAACTATTTAAACATATCAAACTATTCATATGATTTGAGATTAAGCTATATTTAATGATGTTGAAAATATTTTTTTTTAGGAATACAAAAACACACGCAGGTGAAAAGAAAAATTGATATTTACGTTGTGTCTGCAATGTTCTAAATGTTTTTATAAATTAACAATAACAATATCATCATGAACTCCTTTCAACCAAGGCACATCTAATGTAACAAAATCCACACAGTTTCAGAGCACGTTATCCATTGGTGACAATTTCTTTGCAATCTTAGTCTAGTCCGACATCCTCCGAACAAAATTTCCCCTCACATATAAAATATCATATTAAATGTCTTTGAATGTTTCCATTCAAAGTATGGCTCGAGTAAGAGAGGTGAACCTATAAACAAAGCGAAAGATTCTTATGTAAGATTTTTCATTACTTCTTCTCTCACCGAGAGTAAGATTCTTTTCAGATTCAAAACCGAGCAATTTTCTAACCAATTTGTTTTCTTGTGTTTCTATAGGGCTAGAAGATGCAATTGGTATGAAAAATCCTTCAGTGTCACTATTCAAAGTGACTAACACTATGATTCTCGGCTTAGCCGGAATTTATACATCGACGAATCGGGATTTTATCTTCGATTCGCAATCGTGTATCTATGTTGTTCTTCTCATTTTAGTTTTAAATGATTTCATGTATTGTGGTATCAAAGTTTGTAATTGTGAGTTTTAAGGAATTAAACACATGTTGCACACACAAAAAGAACAAAGCGAAAGATGAAGTAGTAGCTCAAATTCTTTTAGAACAAAAAAAAAAGAACTTTCATTTAAAAAAACTCTCTTCTTAATCAAAATAAATGATATCCAATAAAAATTCAAGCTTCCGTTAACTCATAACCTTGGTAGTGATTAACCTGCATATTTTTTTTTTTGTCGAAGATTAATCTGCATATAAATTTACAAATCTCATTGATATATCATGGTTTTTACCCATTTTTTACCATGATTTTACCCGGTTTTATCGAGTCTTTTCGGTGTTTTTCGAGTGTTTTAGAGTCTTTTCAGGTTTTTGTACGTGTGGAGCTTAATTGATGATTATGGAACGTTTTGGAGAATTGTGGAAAGAGGAGCTGAAGTCGTTAGAACGGATTTTCAATTGCCGTCCGATTGGCGTGTCGATCGACAGCCCCACGAAGACCTGTTGATCGACAGCAATGTTAACACCTGTCGATCGACAGACACATAGGCGATCGATCGACAGGCCAGCGCAGAAACCGACCTAAATACGTTTTAAAGAAGGAAATTCGCCAGTTAATGGGCCGAAAGCTGCAATAGACCGTCATAAAAGCTCACCACGAGTTTTACCTCTATAAATAGTTTATTTTTGGTTTTTAGATCATAACTTCAGATTTTATAACACAAAGTTTAGAGAGAGATTTTTAGGGTTTTTAGGGAGACAAGTTTACTTCATTACTTTGAGATTCTTCGAACCCTATTGTTCTTATTCTTTTACTCTTTCTTTATGCATTATTATTCAGCTATGATTTGCTTTGCTGCCATGTCTGAGTAGTTTGCTTGTTAGGTTTAGGGTAGTTCGAATGGAATGAAGATAAATTGTTAGGGTGAACTCACTTGTTAGGATTATCTGTTAGGTTCTTCACCTAGATTGCTTTAACTCTGGTTTAGAATTCGCGACCCTGAATTTGGATATCTTAGGTTGATAGATTGACACGAAAGTGTAATAGATTAGCCAGAATTAGATCTTAGGTGAGCAAAATTACTTATTCGCAAAGAAATTTGGTTTAGGGATTTTGTGAACAAATTGGACTTGAATTTAAAGCTTGTTTAAATTGATTGAATTCGCAAAGAAATTTGGTTTTCTAGGGTTTAGACATAGTTAGTTTTCGCAACGACAGTTGGTTAATTATATTTTAGTGTTCCAAGTTCTAGAACGGTTATTAATTAAATCTTGATTCTGTTTAACCTGCAATTCTGATTCATCCTGAGAATTACCCAAAAGCCTAACTCTTTGTTTAATTGAATTTGAAATCAACCATTTTTCCTGTTACCAATTGAATTTGCTATTTATTTCATATTATTTTACTTAGCCGAATTTGAAGTCAATATTCCTATCGTTTGATTTGACTCCCAGTGATTCGACCCCTACTACGACGACCTCTTAATTTGAGAGAGTAGCTCAGGGTAAATTTGAGCATATCACTCATTAGTAACAAAAATGGGTTTTTGAGTTTGTATTCTTTCCAAAACAAAAAAAGAGTAACAGAGATACTTATGGAGTTCGTATTTTTGCAAAATGGTTAACGTGACGGTGGTGAGCGTCATCCACGGACCTCCGTAACGAACTTAGAAAATGATGCATTTGCGAGTAGTCTCTAGTAATCAAAGGCAATGGTAAAAATAGGAATGTTTTCATTGTTATATTTGTCAAGTTATTTGACGATTTTAGAATAAGAGTAGATTTCTTCTTCTTCAAGTTACCCAACATAAGATCATCGCATTAGTTTGCCCGTCTCTTCTTGTAAGTGATGGTTGAACTAAAGATATTATACATCAAAAGATTTCACAGTATATGAATGTCCACCAACATAAAATAGATTCGATATAAATTCTTGATGATCCACTAACCACTGCAAGTATCAGTATAAAAACACTTGTTAGGAAGAAGAAAAACAAAGTCAAGAAAATCATCAAAAATCAAAAATTGAAAGAAAGCAAAGAAATCACTTGAGAAAATTTGGTGAACTTGTTTGGTTGTCATTCGCCTCAAAATACACTCGAAATTTTCGCATAGGAATATCCAGAGAAAGCAGGAGATTCCAAAAACAAAATGAGTATAATGCAAAATGTTGTGTTATTATAGAGAATATCCATTTATCCACTCTAAAATCTAAAAAGATCTTGAGATTCATCATCTCAAAAACTAAAATTGAATTATTTGTCTTAGTTCTCCAAATGTAAATTCAAAGTGGGACCAATAAAAAACATTGACATCTGAATTTTCATTAAATCACACAACTTGTACATCGATTGAACTATTGATTAGAACTAATTTACATATATCAAAAAAGAGATTTTTTTTACCGCTTGCAATGAGCAATCCATAAATAGATTAGCATCTAATTCCACCAGTGAACCAAATCTTTCAGGATTTCTCATCATCATTAATACTTACTACAATTCTTTTTTCTAGTAGAATCTCACAAGTTATTTACCTCTTGAGTTGCTCCTGCTTTATTGGTTTTACACCAAAGTTTGGATATCTCTCGCCTCTATTCACCGCAAATTTAACAGAATGTATCGATGACGACTTGTTACTCTCAACCACAAGTGAGCTAGCTTCAGATTCCTCGTCTCAAGCACCCGAGTGAGGATCCCACATAACAACACTCCCATGTCCAATCAACATTGGTGTCTCATTCTCAAAAAACAAATCTTCCTCTGATAAACACAATGATTTTCGAGTATTGCTTTCAGCGTTATCGCTTTTCTAAACACATCGTAAAGCTTACTCTGTATAGTTGCTTGCTTTGCAAGAATGTCATCTCAAAACCAAACCGAACTTGTAATAAAATGTTGATGCAAAAACCAATGTCCCACGGAGACTACGATCGTATTGAAATGTTTAAATCATTCCCGATTTGCCATGTAAATTTCTGCAATGTGCAACGTCCTCTGGTCTTTTGTTCCATGTATGTTGTCGTGTTGTGTAGTTTTCTTATATAGACAAAGATAAGAAGTCTATGAATAGCAGTGCATGTGTTTGCAAAGTGTTAGCCAACATTACAATTTTTCTTCATTATTAGGTGTTCATTTTAGTGAGAAATTATTCTGTATCAAGGATTTCAAGATATTTTTAGAAAAAGGAAAAGTACTCCTAAGAAAATAGTACACATTGTTCTTGTCACTTTTTCCAAAATGAAAAAAGAGACATGCCTAAAACCAATTATCTCCAACCACACGCCAAAAAAGTTCGTCATAAAACTTGCAAGCAAAGTATTAAGCCAAGAATGAATGGGACACAATCCCCTTTAATCAAAGTCAAGAAATCCAATTCTCTTCCTCACTGTTCCTATCAACTCACTCGCTTCCCTCTCCATATTTTACGACTACAAACACACATTATCCAAAAACCAAATCATCAGTACGCATACAACATCACAAAATAGATCAATTTTTCTATATCTACTTTTTTGAACACATAATGTGGTGTCTTACCTCTGAGAGACGAATTATATGTGGAGGAAGCTCGTCTCTCTCCGTCCTGACACATTGGTTTGGAAAACAGTGATTAAAAAAAAAAGTCTTACCAGCTCACCAATCATAACAACATTCTTTCCACGGCTTACACTGAGGCCTAAAACAATGTCGCAGTATTGTTCACAACCAATTTCTATCTTGCACACACTTTCTAGAACCGCATTGAAAAGAAGAATGAACATAAATCATAAATAACAATATCATAAAGGTAGGAGAATGAAAAAGAAAAAAACTGAATACCGAATGGATCAAATGAGCGAAGCATTCCCTCTAACTTTCGAGTTTCTACCATCTGTTAGGAGATGAAATAGTTTTCCTTCATCACACAGAAGAAAGTCAACATCCTTAAGTATCTGATTCATAATGAACTTTCATACTCAAAAGTATTAGGTGATCCTAGAGAACATAAATGTTAAATCTAGCTAACAAATAAAATTTAACCCAAGAAACTAATCACAAAATACATAAACAAACAATAAAACGATTGTGAATAAAGTAACACGAAAGACCGCCTGCACCTAAAAATATACATATCCATTTAAGAATCACACAAAAGCAATCAAAAATACTTGAAGAAAACTAATTTCCAAGATCCCGGTTCTGAATCCCAAACAAAAGGAAAAGAAAAACCCATTGAATAACAAAGTAACTTCGTAAAACCCTAAAGGAA
Organism: Arabis alpina; assembly: GCA_900128785.1. Lineage (NCBI taxonomy): Eukaryota > Viridiplantae > Streptophyta > Magnoliopsida > Brassicales > Brassicaceae > Arabis > Arabis alpina. Next base: position 22,220,857 of record LT669789.1, read on the forward strand.
AAACGAATCTAAAAGAAAGTACATGAAAGAATTTACGAACAACATATGATACTATAAATGAGTATCAAATATATAACTAAATGAGAGAAGAGATACACTCACGTATCTAGCAAGGCACATAACACGTGATTAATAAACCTCCAACACCTCAACGACAGTAAAGTCGAAGAGAACCATGTTGTTATAAGAATAAATATTTGACGACCACAGACAAAAAAAAAAGTTTAAGAACGGATGACGGAAGAATCACTATAAAACATAGTTCATATCTCAAGATCGATGAGCCATATTTAAAGCTCGAACCGAAAAAACTTTTGGGACAATAAATAGAGAAGCATCGAAATAACATGACAGACATAATCGTAGATCTTAGATAGATAACACCTGCATCATGGACACAAAAAAGAGTCAATTAGTAAACAACAACTATGATAAAAATAAATAATCTAGGGCCAAAGACGTGAAAAAACTATGAAACAATAAAAAAATAGACGTACAACGAAAATTGAAACACAAATAGAACAAAGATTGAAACACAAATCAAACACAATATGGATCATTATAATAAAGAAAACGACTCGTGAGTAGAAACTTATAACAAAAATTAATAAAAACAAAGATATATCAAACAATCAATAAAAAAAAACAGTATACTAACAAACATACAAAAGAAGGCAGTATACCAAATAGATCTTGACGACCCTTTTGTTTAGAGAAATTGAGAAAATATACCTGACATAATTGTAGATTGAGGAGTAACAACACCTGCATCATAGAAACCCAATTAAATCAATTAGCAAATTAGTAACCATATAAAAATAATTAACAATGACAGCAAAGAAACGATAAACAATTTCGGCACATAAAAACTTGAAAACTATGAGACATAAGAAAAAAATGTAGACATCGTGAGGGTATGCGGCTAAAGAAGTATATATAGTGGAGGATAATCTTGAGCTACACATAATATAAAGAATATATTCTGATGATACAAATAATATTTACATAGAAAATTAGCATATATGATATATACAAAGATTTCCGATAAATATAGAATATTGCTAATATCTCTCGTGATTATCACAATATGCGATGGAATGTATATAGAAAAAATTAACATATATACAAATAAGTATGTATTGGTGACGCCCATCGATGTCTTAAGCCATATTCATGTTTGTATCCAATCCTTGAGCTATTACATCCCTCCTTGAACGTAGACATTATTAAGACTTTTTTTTTAAGAAATGGAACAATAGAAACCAAATGATAAAATTCCAAACACACACACAAAAGCATACGTTTTAATCATTGCACTTTCCCTCGAGAATCTATAAAATGAGCTTTCTTCTGATGAGCACATACATTAATATAAGCGTATTGTTGTGAGCCGCAACTCATAATCTTGAATTTAAAAAGCACGCCACGCCATGGTAATCTCCATCAAGTTAGACACATTGATCTTTAACATGAACGCACAAAATTTTGAAAGTTTGATATATCATGGTTTTTACCGGTTTTCGACCATGATATAAGTCCTTTTATCGAGTCTTTTCGTTGTATTTCGAGTCTTTTTAGTATCTTAACAGGTTATTGCACGTGAGGAGCTTATTTGGTGAATACGGTGCATTTTGGAACGTAAACAAGGTTGGAGCCGGATTTTGCAAGAAAAGAAGCTGATATGAAGCAGCCTGTCGATCGACAGACACAAGGACGATCGATCGACAGGTGCTCGCAGAGACCGACCTAAAGAAGGAAAATTGTTTCTTTTCGGGCCAGAAGTTACCAATAAACCGTCATAAAAGCCCACCACGAGTTTTACCTCTATAAATAGTTTATTTTAGGTTTTTAGATCAGACACTTAGTTTTTACTTAACAAAGTTTAGAGAGCTTTAAGAGAGAGATTTTTCAGGTTTTTTAGGGAGACAAGTTTACTTCATTACTTTGAGATTCTTCGAACCCTATTGTAATTCTTCTTTTACTCTTTCTTTATGCAGTATTATTCAGCTATGATTTGCTTTGCTGCCATGTCTGAGTAGTTTGCTTGTTAGGTTTAGGGTAGTTCGAATGGAATGATGATGAATTGTTAGGGTAAACTCACTTGTTAGGATTATCTGTTAGGTTCTTCACCTAGATTGCTTGAACTCTGATTTAGAATTGATCACTCTAAATTAGCTATCTTAGGTTGATAGATTGACACGAAAGTGTAATTGATTAGCCAGAACTAGATCTTAGGTGAGCAAAATTACTTATTCGCAAAGAAATTTGGTTTAGGGATTTTGTGAACAAATTGGACTTGAATTTAATGCTTGTTTAAATTGATTGAATTCGCAAAGAAATTTGGTTTTCTAGGGTTTAGACATAGTTAGTTTTCGCAACGACAGTTGGTTAATTATACATTAGTGTTCCAAGTTCTAGAACGGTTCTTAAATTAAATCCTGATTCTGTTTAACCTGCAATTCTGATTCATCCTGAGAATTACCCAAAAGCCTAGCATTTTGTTTAATTGAATTTAAAATCAACAATCTTTCCTGTTACCATTTGCTTTTGTTATTTATTTTACATTATTTTACTTAGCCGGATTTGAAGTCAATATTCCTATCGTTTGATTTGACTCCCAGTGATTCGACCCCTACTACGACGACCTCTTAATTTGAGAGAGTAGCTCAGGGTAAACTTGAGCATATCAAATTTTGGCGCCGTTGTCGGGGAGTCAAAATCTTCCATAGGATTTTGATTCTAGAATTCTGACTAAGTTATTTTTGTTCGTTTTTACGCGTTTTCTTTTGTTTTTGTGTTTCAGTTGGCTAAGATGGTTAATCGAGCTGTAGTGGTTTTTCGGAATGCTGAAGGGGAGAATGTTGATCAAGATGGCAATCGATACAACAATCAGGGAGACCCCATTGATGAAGCTGGTAACATCATTGAGGTTATGGATCCAGTTGCAGCAGAGCGTGCTGAGCTAGATCGTCAAAGGGTTGAGTTAGAGCGCCGGCGCGCAGAGATTGAGCATCTGGCTCAGGCGAATCGCGGACCTCAGGGGGCAGTAGTTAACCAACGCACTTTGGGAGACTACTACCGTCCTGAAGAACATTACGCCAACAGGGCAGCGATTCGACCTCCTAGATTTGAGCGGAGGGATTTTGAGTTGAAGCCTGCGTACTTCTCTCTTGTGGCTCAACATCAGTTCCATGGGCACCCATCAGAGTACCCCATAGATCATCTTGAGATGTTTGAGGATCTTGCGTCTAGAATCAAGGCTAACAACGTGTCGGAAGACTACATTATGTGTAAGCTCTTCCCATTTTCTCTTGCTGGAGAGGCAGCCTCTTGGCTGAAGCAGTTGGAGCCAGGCTCACTGACTACTTGGAGAGATACCAAGAGTGCTTTCGTGAGTCACTTCTACGATGAGTCGCGCTCAGAGGATCTACGGGCTAAAATCCAAGCATTCGTTCAGAATCTGACAGAATCTTTCAAAGCTGCGTGGGAAAGGTTCAAGGGATATCAGAGAGATTGTCCTCATCACGGGTTTACAGAGGTTCAGCTGCTAGGTATATTCTACAGAGGAATGGATTGGAGACATCAAATGACTCTAGATGCTTCGAGTAATGGGAATTTCAAAACCAGGTTCCCAGCTGATTGCTTTGAGCTCATCAAGAACGTATCTACTAGCAATAGTACAAAGAAGATTGACGAGGAAAGGAGACGAGGAGCTGGTCAAACAAATGGAGCGGAGATTGTTGAGGAAAATGTTAATTACATCAACCAGAATGGCTACCAGAATCAGCGGTATGGGAATCAGTCAAAGAACAAGGGATACAACAATTACAATCAGAGGAACTACGAATCTTCATCGTATCAACCGATTCCTGCTAAATCTTCAGAAAGTGACTTGAAGAGTATGTTCGAACAGCTTCTTGAGGGGCAACAAACCCTAACAGTAAGTATCAATGGGAAGCTTGACGGGCTGTACACTAATCTCAATGGAAAAATAGAAGCCATCAACATTCACTTGAAGAAGCTTGATACTCAGGTTGCTCAGACTGCTGAAAATGTAAAGAGACAAGAAGGTTGTCTTCCAGGGAAATCTGACATGAACCCAAAGCATTTCTCCAATTCAATCACGTTAAAGAGTGAAGAACAACTGTTTCCAACTGTTGAGAAGTGCGAAGATGAAGCCTTGCTCGTGGTTCCTGAAGAAAATTTTAATTTTGAGATTTCGGAGGGCCTGTCGATCGACAGACCAGGTGGTTGTCGATCGACAGCTACAGAAAATTTCGGTACGAACACGATTTCAGCAGCCCTGTCGATCGACACACCTGATGAGTGTCGATCAACAGCCCCGAAAAATGCAGAGATTTTCGAATGTCAGTCGGAAACCGCCATTGAACGTGTCTACAAGCCCAAGATTCCGTATCCAAGGAGTCTATACCCTTCATGCATCAACCAAGGCAGTGACAAAGCACCTCGAGAGGAAAAGAAACAAGCTCCAACATCATTGAGGAAGCTGCCAAAGTTGTTGAATCCAGGGATGTTTGTGGTTCCTTGTTCGATCAATGGTGTAGAATTGAAGGATTCTTTATGCGACACAGGAGCCAATGTGAATGTTATGTGTGAGGCTGTTGCAAAGAAGCTAGGAATTTTGGAGTTACAACCTTCAAGGACTTATATCGAGCTCATAGATAGATCTTTTACAATTTCTAAAGGCTTCATTCCTGACGTGTCAATTCAAATAGGAGATTGTCTTGTTCCTACGGACTTCTACATCATTGAGAGAAAGGATGATATCTGTAAACCATTGGTTCTTGGTGCACAGTTCCTTGCAACAGTGGGAGCAATGGTGGATTTTCCTAACAAGCGGATCTCCTTCTCGAACATCAACAAGGATGTTTTCTATCCTTCGGTTCTTGTCACATCAGCTTCCTGTATGAGTGTCAATGTTGGAGATACGCTGGGTTTTGAAAATGAGATGAAGAAGGTTCAAAACGTTCTCAAGTTAGCTTCTCCCATTCCACGTCGCCATGACAACATTCCAGCAAGTTCCAAATGCCAAAAGATTCCCAAGGGGAAGCGCAGAAAGACCCCTAAAGCATTCTCCAAGTTCAGAATTGTCATACTTTCGGAGTTGAGGGAGAAGGGAGAGGTAGTTGTCCAAGAGATGTTGGATAATACTATGAAGCTCTTTCCTGGTATTGTTCCTTGCAAGTCTGGGGGAGTGCACTTCAGAGATCCACCTCCAGCCTGAACATCATCCGTAGTCAAGCTAATGACTGAAAACAAGCGCTTGGTGGGAGGCAACCCACCTGTAAGTTTTTCTTTCCCTTTGAGTCATTTTTCTTTCTTTGAGTCAGTTAGTTCTTTGTTTCTGTTTGCTTTTTCAAAATTTGTGGAACATGTTGTTTGCGACTCTTTGCTGTGGTACTTGATGGTATTTTGTTTCAGTGATCTTCAGCTTTTCTTTAGATTTCTCCAACAACATCAGTCGTCAGAGCCAAGATTTCAGATTTTCGACGAATCTGTCGATCGACACACCTGTTGGTTGTCGATCGACAGCCCCATGAAGCCCTGTCGATCGACACACCTTATGGTGATCGATCGACAGGCCAGCAGAACAGGTCCAAATTTCATTCTTTTCACAAATCTTCTGACTTTTTCTTTTTCTTTTCACCAATCTCAGATTTAATAACACTGGGGACAGTGTTGTTTAAGTCTGGGGGAGGTAGTTACTAACATTGTTTTCTATTTTGGAGTCAAAAATTTGTTTTTATTGAGTCAAAATGTAGGGAATAATGATCTTTCTTAGGAATAAAGCTTAGTTTTTGAAACTTTTAGCTGTTGCGATGAAGCCTTTGGATGGAACGAATTCGAAATCAGATGATAGTACAGGTTCCCCTCTTATCGCAATTTGCAGAACGAAGTAGATCAAACTCCAGACTAGCACACTTGATCTCCATTTCGCTATATTCTCTTTGATGATATCACGACAGTAAAACATTCAGGACTCCTTATTCTCTTTACCACTCTTTGTTGATCCTGAATGGCCAGCTCATTTTTAGTTGGTACCCAACCCCTAACCTTAACCTTTTGTTCAAGCCTCATGCAGTCTCTTTTCCTTAGTTTTATGTGCAGGCATGTGTATAAACTCCGGAGAGAAAGAGGTCCGACACAATTTTTCATTCACAAAAATTGCACAGGAAAAGGATTTGGTAGGAGTACTTGAAAGAGAGCAGAAATGCTGAGCATTCCTTGGGATTTAATACACAACAATGGTAATTTTCGAGACTAATATCTTTGTAAAATCATTTCCCCCCTTAGAGTCTTTAAAAAAAAAAAAAAAAAAAAAAAATTACTTTTATTTCGAAAAATAAGTAAGGGAAAGGGAAATGATCATTTTAATAAGTCTCTAGCTTTAAAAGAAAATCCCAAGGAATGAGGAAGTTGGATGTGGAAAGTGGAACGTGATTATTATATGAAGGTGTTTGGTTCCTAATAACGTTTTAGAGGAGGGAGTGCAATGTGAATGGGAAACTGTGGGCATCAACTGGACCCGACTCTCTCTTGTGATTATGCATAATGTCTGCATCCACCAAATAAAATCCGGTAACCCTAAACACTCTTTAGCTCCACTTAAACACAAAAGCCTTTTACATCACACCTAGCCCTTTTACTTGGTTGATATCATTGGAGAGAATTCCATCATCACTTCGATCGAGTGTACGACAGTTAGGAGAATGTGAAACTGATGGGTTTGCAGGTTAAGATTTGAGGCCCAACCTATGATGGTTGAGATTCGTGACCGCCAAAGGTACTTTGTTTACATGCAGCGAAAGAGTCGAGAAAGCGAAAGCAATGTTCCCAAAGATAAGTAAGTTCTCGCGATTTTCAAACCTCAACTTCAGTTTTAGTCTCTAGTTTGCTTGAGGGCAAGCAAAAGCTAAGTCTGGGGGAGTTGATATATCATGGTTTTTACCGGTTTTCGACCATGATATAAGTCCTTTTATCGAGTCTTTTCGTTGTATTTCGAGTCTTTTTAGTATCTTAACAGGTTATTGCACGTGAGGAGCTTATTTGGTGAATACGGTGCATTTTGGAACGTAAACAAGGTTGGAGCCGGATTTTGCAAGAAAAGAAGCTGATATGAAGCAGCCTGTCGATCGACAGACACAAGGACGATCGATCGACAGGTGCTCGCAGAGACCGACCTAAAGAAGGAAAATTGTTTCTTTTCGGGCCAGAAGTTACCAATAAACCGTCATAAAAGCCCACCACGAGTTTTACCTCTATAAATAGTTTATTTTAGGTTTTTAGATCAGACACTTAGTTTTTACTTAACAAAGTTTAGAGAGCTTTAAGAGAGAGATTTTTCAGGGTTTTTAGGGAGACAAGTTTACTTCATTACTTTGAGATTCTTCGAACCCTATTGTAATTCTTCTTTTACTCTTTCTTTATGCAGTATTATTCAGCTATGATTTGCTTTGCTGCCATGTCTGAGTAGTTTGCTTGTTAGGTTTAGGGTAGTTCGAATGGAATGATGATGAATTGTTAGGGTAAACTCACTTGCTAGGATTATCTGTTAGGTTCTTCACCTAGATTGCTTGAACTCTGATTTAGAATTGAGCACTCTAAATTAGCTATCTTAGGTTGATAGATTGACACGAAAGTGTAATTGATTAGCCAGAACTAGATCTTAGGTGAGCAAAATTACTTATTCGCAAAGAAATTTGGTTTAGGGATTTTGTGAACAAATTGGACTTGAATTTAATGCTTGTTTAAATTGATTGAATTCGCAAAGAAATTTGGTTTTCTAGGGTTTAGACATAGTTAGTTTTCGCAACGACAGTTGGTTAATTATACATTAGTGTTCCAAGTTCTAGAACGATTCTTAAATTAAATCTTGATTCTGTTTAACCTGCAATTCTGATTCATCCTGAGAATTACCCAAAAGCCTAGCATTTTGTTTAATTGAATTTAAAATCAACAATCTTTCCTGTTACCATTTGCTTTTGTTATTTATTTTACATTATTTTACTTAGCCGAATTTAAGTCGATATTCCTATCGTTTGATTTGACTCCCAGTGATTCGACCCCTACTACGACGACCTCTTAATTTGAGAGAGTAGCTCAGGGTAAATTTGAGCATATCAAAGTTTTAATAGTTGAGTTTTTTTTAAGCGTGACTATGCCTTTGCTGAATGTTGATGATAGGTAGATAGAATAGTATACTTGAAGACCGGTTTCGCAGATGCTTACCATGAGCTCCTTCTATTTGATATTGAAGCGTAAATCCCTAACAAGTGGTATCAGAGATTAGGCTATTCGGTTCACGGATTCAATGGACATTGCGAGGTCTCGTACAGAAGAAGATGCCGATTGATGAATTGGTGAATTATGATAGAAGCTTTTACGAGAACGCGAAGGGTTTCATGGTTTGTTGAAGTCTCTGCTCAAATGTTAGATTCACGTCAAACTGGGAGGAATAAGAGGTCTCGAGGTCTATGGAATCAATTTGATTGATACGACTCAGTATATGGCGGTGAAGGTCTCAGGTTGTAGCGATGTATGCTACTGAGATAGAAACGAGACCGACTATGAAAAGAAGAGAAGAATTAGAAGAAGTATCAGTGGCTGGTATTTGACGATGTCAATGTCATAGAGGGAAGATAGATTCATGGTAGAAGAGTTTGCGAGTAAAGGAAATATCCGTTTTGTTTCTCTTGGAATTTGAGAGATCAACACGGTTATGATTTCAACGGAACTTTGGGAGTTAGTCACGAACACACAAAGGTTAAAGGGTGTTTCATGTGACAAGGAACTCACTGGAAGAAGCAGGACCGTTGATGGAGTCGCAATGGAGAAAAGGGGTCGCTGGTTTTGTTTCTTTCTTCGTTGTTAGAGACAAAACGTGAAGATGACTTGGGATTCAAGTCACTAATTCTCTCTATGGGCTAATATGGATCTGTTCCAAATTGATAAAAGTTTTTTATTTGGAGAAGATAAGTTGGGCCATATGTTTGTCTTGAGCCCATTGTGAGATTAGAAGATAAGGGTGATGTTTTGTCGTTTCTTGGTTTTCTCGTTAAACCAAATAAGAAGAAACAAAATCACAGAAGCATGTGATTGACCACATTAAATTCACCGGAGTTAGAAGATGATGAAGTTTGCCGATCAAGGCAACGACTGTTCCGGAAAGAAATCAGAGGCGGAGTGGATTGTGTCTTGACGGCATTTGTGGAATTCACAAGAGATGTTTATGTCCATAGTGGATAAACTGGCCGGAGAATACGATGTCTGATTTTGGAACTAGAATCAGGTCCATCTCGAGTTGTAGAATGGAAGACTCCAAGGAATTTGTGATTTTGTGAGCTGAAATTGAAGGAAGAAGAATCAACGATGGGTTTTTCGTCGACGTAAGCTTCAAGGGCCACACAGAGAGAGATAAATGGTCCATGGCGACAAGGCTCGAAGTTCGCTGAGCTAAGATAGTGTCGTAAGCTTCGGGGGTTGTCAAAGGAGTATGAAGGCAAAAGATTCTCCTGAAATTGCAAAAGAGTCGCTGGAATTTCCTTTTGATTTTGTTATCAAAGAAGAAATTGACTGAGCCCAAAGGTTATCGTCGGAGAAGGCGGTGTTTGATTCAAGAAAAGGAATTAGAGGTATGAGGAACCTCTAGAGAAGAAGACTTGAAAGTTTCTTGATGCTAGAAACATCATGACACAAGATGTTGAAATCTCGAGTTGGAGGAGGGATAAGATGGTGAAGATTAATGATCAAAGTCACCACAAGATTGAATTGGGTGAGGTGATTTCAGGTTATGAAATCGGAAGCCTGCTCATTGTAATCCTCCAAATGGATCATGATTTTGCAATGATGCAAGTTGGGTTTAAGAACTTGCTGGTGAAGATATTGCAAGCACAAGAGAAGAATTATCCGGAGATTGATGCCGAATTTACATGATCAAAGATGGTGTTCTTGATATGTGAAAGTTAAATCAACTGTGAGTTGGTTTAGTTGAGGTTCTCTGCAATATCAATTTGATTCCGATTCAAGAAGGTATGAGTAATGTATTTGACTCAAGGTTACATGAAATCATAATCAAATCATCAACTCTCATGGCTCAAATCTGTAAAGAAATTGGTATGGTTTTCGCTGCAAATCACATGGTAATTTTGTGATATCTATGTTGAAGTTTCTGGAGACTCATGGATGCTTAAGGTTAAGGAATCTAGATCTTGGTAGAATACAAGGATGTAGACTGTTTGCAACAAGTGGAAAGTCAAGATTCATTGCTGGGGTTTCAGATTGCATCTTGGTTTGTTTTTTGGGTTGTTGAATGTCTAGTGAGAATGGTGTTCAAAGTATGGTTAAAGGAACAGCTATAAGGACTCATAGATTATGGTACTAAGGGACGCTTTAGAAAAGATATCTATGTTTAAAAGGGCTGTTAAAAACATCAGGTTAAGGTTTGAGAACCAAGTAAGCAGATGGGTATGAAACTAGAACAAGGAATCTGCTTGGAGCAAAGCGGTTGATTGAAAGGTTTTTTCAGGAATGGATAGATTTGAGGAGGTATTTGGGTGAGAGGTTAGTCTCAAGGATAAAGATCAAGATCTCAAAGGATCTGAGAAGCTTATGTGTGTGATGATCAAGCTCGAAGGATTTTGGTGATTTTCTGTTTGTGGTGTCTGTTGTTCTGGTTTATCGGCATATCTGATACGAGAGAATAATGAGAAACAAGCAGATGTGATTTGTCATCAAGGAAATGAACCAAGAAGAAAGGTTCAAAAGAAAACTGCAGATTCGTCAAGGTTAGATGAATCAGTTTCATAGAAACAAGGTAGAAGGAATGTTTCTGGTTCTTTAAGGCTCATGTTAAAGAGTCAAAGAAGAACAAGATTGGCTGGATATATAGAGACTCAAGATTATTATGTTGCTCGGTAAATCTCAAGGTATACTCAGGTGTTTTGGTTATTGTTTCAAAATTGGTACTTTGAACAGGTTTGAGATTTCTAGATTTAATAATTGGAATGAGTATTTGAGATGGCTGCATAAAGTGGTAAATTCTAATGGGTTCAAAGGTCAGAATGACGTATGTATTGAGTCATATTGTTTGAGGTTATAGCAGTTTATAACTAGTCAAAAGAGATGTAGGATTGAGGAATTCAATGCCTATACAATCTGATGGCACAAATCAGATTGGGAACTTCACTAGAAGTGAAGCGTTCTTGGAGAGTCTTCTAGGGTAAGAGACTGTTTGATGTAGCTACAAGATGGTTGATAACACGTGTCTAAGGTCTGACACAGTTCAAGGTTATTCCATGGTTATACAGTCTAGTACACAAGGGGTTTTATGATTATGAATCAAAGAGAAACAGTGAGGAAGAAGTTGTTAACTCAGAAAGGTATATCTCATTTAGAGAGACACAAGTAACTTTGAAGGATCCAAGTGTTGTCATTGGTATTACAGAAACGTGATGCAAATTCAGAAAAGTGAATTATGATTCGAGGTGGAGCTACGAAGGTTTGGAGTGTTTCAGTTGTCGGCAAAAGACATAATCTGAGTTAAAGGTTTATCAGCTCATTGGCCGTGAGTTTGAGAAGAAATCAGTCATTGTTTGGGTATGATTCATGTTGTGTTGTGTGTGAAGAAGACAAGAGTTTAAGAACATGTAAAGATGTCTAAAGTTCCAAGCAAAATCAGGTTGCAACAGGGGGTAAAGTGGAAAGCTTTCTTAATTGATTGGATGCTTGATGATGGTGAAGACGTCTGGATATCAGTTGCAGGGTTTAGAGGTTCAGTAAGACTGAAGGGAAACCTTAAGATAAAGGAATGAAGAAGTGATTTTCAATGGGTTCTCCAAGGAGAAATTAAAAGAGGCAAGTGCAAGGTTCTGCAGGTTTTGTCTCAGGTTTATTCACTTCAGGTTTGTTGATCTAAAATTCATAGAGAATGATCAGAGAACTGTGAGCAACTGATAAGTGATCCTAGAAGGATGGAAATGCAAGTAAAACAAAGTTGCATTGAGACAGAGACTAGCAGCAAGCTAGTGTGTCGGGTTTTATCATTGAGAGGTATTTCTCAAGGAGCCACTTACGGATTAGTAAAGTGAGGATTCATCAGTGGTAAAAGACATGTCAAAGTAGTACTGATGGTCGGTGAGAAATTCTGATTTACTTTAGATATACAATGATGTTTGGTGCCAAAGTTTTGGTAAAGGCTGCTTACATGAAAGAGTATAGCAGTGGGATGTTTACATCGAGAAAGTCACTTCAAAGGTTCTAAGGCGAAGTGCTAAAGGTTGTGAATAAGAGTCTCAGGTATGTCACTGGTTTGTGAGTATGAGACAAGGTCAGAAAGAAGATAATAGTGGTTCATAATTGTTAGTGTGACGGGTTCTGTTTATTCAGAAGAGTTTGGACAAGAAATTGAGCAAAGATATTTGTTTCGAAAGTCTTCCTAACCAGGTGGAGCTAGGCGGCGTGTTCTGTTGGCAATAACAGCGGTACAAAGTGATGTTCAGTTAAGTGTGTTCAAACATGTCAAGATAAGTCGAAGACTGTTTCAGAGATATGAAGCAAATTTGACTTAGAGATTTCTGCAGTTGATTCATGAAGAGTGTGTTTGCAAACATTTTTGTTAAACATGGTGTTTGGACCAAGGTTGTGTCGAAAGTCTGTTCAGCAGTATTGGTAGTTGGATGGCGTGTTCTGTTAGAATTAACAGCGGTACATGAAGAGTTCAAGTATGATATGTTTAAATAAAAAGAGTATTGAATCAGGGATTGTTTCAGGTTTTTTTGAAACATGTATGATTCAGAGTTTGGTGCACACAAGTTTAAGGTGTTCTGATTCAAGGCTTAATGCGCAAGAGTAGAATCGAAATTCCAGTGAAGATATCAAGTTGCAGAGAGAAAGACAGATTTTTTAGTTCAATCACTAAAACAGATTAATGGTTGTAACAGTGGCTATGGAAGAGGCTGTGTGGTTGATAAGCTCATAGCTTATAAGGCTTTGGAGTTTCTGTTGGGATTAACAAGGTTTGGAGTTTGTTAATGGTTGTTTGATGAGGGTGTAATCTCATATAAACAACACTATGAAGAAACAAGAGATCAATGATGAGTTAAGCTTGACACAGGAAGTGTAGCAGCTGGTCTTACAACTCAAGAAGAGACATGAGAAGGTTGGTGGCTTAGGAAAATAGTGTGATTGTCACATTTGGAGTTCATCAAACGTGATGTTTAGCCATTGATGGTTTACGTGGATTTATGGTGTTAAATCTACTTGAAATGTTTCTTGTGTGTAAGTTAAACTTATGCAGGTTTACAGAAGATCAAAGTGCCAAGTCAAGAATCGAATGTCAAGGTTCTAAGGGGTAATTTACAAGGAGACTTCAAGCTTGGCTCAAGGTGGAGATTGTAAGTTTATGATCCAACTTGAAGAATAAACAAGCTCAAGAAGCAATTGGGAAGAAGAACAAAGACGAGAAGCAGTTTAGCTAAAGTGTCTCAAACACGTTGAAGGGTCTTTGGCCAAAAGACATCTAAGAAGGAAAGTCGTTGGATGAGGCAGAGTCTATCAAAGGTTTATTCTAATTGGTCACACACTTGTCACGTGAGGTCATTAGGGTTTTGTTAGACAAACTACCGACTCTGTTTTGGTATAAAAACAGAGCATTGCTTCTTCGTTAGGTTAAGCCGCTTTCGAGCGCTTCATGGCGTCTCATAGAGAGAGATAGAGTAAGCTAGAGAAATAGGTGTTGTATCTTGTTCTAGACTTAGCTCGTAGCCATATTCTTCCCTTAATATCTTCTTGTACTCTCTCGGATTGTTTAACCGGAGATAGAGAGTGTATGATCTTCTTGTTGTAAACCACATCGGAGGTGTTTTTCGATCTTCATAGTGGATGCAGTTGTGGAGGAGAGTCTCCACCCCTGAGACGTAGCTTCAGTGAACTCAGGGTGAACAAATCATGGTGTTCATTGTTTCTATTGCTTTATGTGTTTGATGTATGTGAATCGACTAATCGTTTTGGGACGGGATTGAAGCGTAAATCCCTAACAGATATGATATTTGGATGTAGTTCACATCAACAGTCGTTGTAATGTTATCTTCTCCAACGTCACTTCCACTATCATGAGCCTGACACTGCTAATAGATGTTAGACTCACTATGTTAGACTCACTGGTTGCGAACGTGAATCAAATTAATCACATAAATGACTTTGGAATCAACTTAGTTTTTATAGTAAGATTATGAATCTAACTAAAGCAGGAGTTAACAGCTTGGAGTGTTATCATTGAATGAATTAGCCCAAACGAAGAATATGCTGGTCGGGTAATCACAACAACAAATTGGTACGTACTGCGTCTCAAGTAAAGGAAAACGTGTTTTGGTCGGTTTGACGTTGCTCCAACTCTGTTGCGTCTAATGTTTTTTAAGTCATATCTTCTTCAAAGCTTCTTGTTCGTTTTAGCTAAAACTTTTAACAAACTATTTACTCTACTATCACGTAGTATCGACTTCTTAAGGTATGGTGGCTTGTTAATCGTAAAAAAGGAGATAGATAATGTAAAGCTGCACCTGCACTAAAGTAGAGACTAATTTTTGTTGAGAAAAACTCCTTTTCTGTTTGTTTATATACTTATTACTTTTTGATAAACACAACTTTAAAACCATAAGTGAAAGGACCGTGTAGACATTGGTAGATGTAGGTCGTAGGCGTCATGGCTTCTCCAGAAAGTGATTGAATGGTAGCATACGTTTTCTGGATCTTAAACCACCTCGGAGATCCATGGCTTCTCATGAGTGAGTTTCTTCAAGTGAGAGCTAAAACAGTAAGAAAAACATTTCGTTACATTGTAGTTTAGTTAAACAAAAGCCTAAGTGAATTTCAGCAACACACTCATGATAGGGGGATAAAAACTCACGTTACTCACCAGAGTGTTTCTCATCATTCAATTGCTTACTAAGTACAGTTTTTTTCATCCTTGAAGTCCCGATCAAACTCTTTGACCACCCTAACATACTTACACATTAAATAAGCTAGTATAGATTATTGTTTCATTAGTAATTTTGTCACATCAAACGACCCACCAATATGGTTGTTAATTCTTCAAAGAAGAGAAGGTAGGCTTGCTCTCATGATTGAGAAAAAGCCCGAAAACCTCTGCAATTTTCGAACTTACCACCAAAGCAAATCAAAACCATAAAATTATTGAGAGGGACGTGAGTAAAATGTTTATTATGCAACTGCGAGGTCAAAACCCCTGTTAGTATTGATTCTCCATCGTTAATATAATTACATTCTATTAATCTATTACATAACCCATGTTAGTATTCTTGTCTAACATAGGGAAAACACATAGGATAACATTGTGATCTTTACTCGCCAATACTATTTAGCATCAGATCATCAACTATATATCAAAGTCGTGAAAGATTCAGCTTCATAATCATTCTAAATCATATCGAGAGGGTGGACAATCATAAGAAAAAACATATAAAGCCTGAATTGAAAAATAATGTCAAGATTACCCAATACGCAACACTTTGAGGAGTACACTGTACACGTGCTACACTGCCTAAAAGAAGAGGATGTAAGAAAACATGACAACAAATAACACGTTACGACCTTGAAATTAAAAAGCAAATAAGTCAACTCACGTCCAAGGCAGTGTGAAAAAATGTGAATTGGTAGTCTAAGAGCTTCAACAACATGCACATGTCTTGTCATAAGAACCAAAACCTAGCAAACCATATCAACGCTTATTCTTTTGATCTGAAGAAAACACAACGAACACTAACAAAACCAAACAGAAATACGATCATACCTTAATATACACAGATGAAATCTATAAAAAAATAAGAAAGTCAGAAGAGCACAATCAAAATTGAATGAAATAGATATTGGGCTCAACATATCAAATAAGAAATCAAATTATAACAAAGCTTTTACAACAAAAGTCATATAACAACTCATATAACTCATAGAATAGTAATTATAAAAAGGATTACCTTACAAAAAGAGCCAAATTCTGGGGAAAAAAAGAGAAAAAGAATGTTACAATAGTAAATATTATGATTTATATCCGTCGTCTCTTGCTTAAATTTTTTTCATATATTGCCTGCAAAATAAAAAAGAGAAACAATTTAGAAGATTACTAAAAGAAAATAAGAGCTTTAACCTCTAAAAACCATATCCGACAAAAACCATCGTTGTTATCATAGAACAAACCTCTAAAAACATGAAATAATCACTCAGAGATGATGAACGGAACTCAAAAATAAGTTCAAAGATTAATTACCTGAGAAAAAAAAAAATCACATCAGCATACACACACAAAAAAAAACATAGAAACACAAATCAAACATAAAAGAAGAAGAAGAAAAGCTAACAACAAATAAGAAAATCTAACAACGCATAAAAAAGAAAACGCATAAGAAAGAAGAGAATACAAAAAGTGGACAAAACCCTAGAACTATAAGAAATCATTCACATATGTTTTATATAACACGTAATTATTAAGGTACATGTTAGGGTTTTTTATAACACGTTTTTTGTTTATGGGCCATGGGCTCAAACCCAATAATTGTAACTAAACGATTCAGTGCCAATTCCATCAATACTAGGACAACCTCTAAGATTAAGGATTATCATTTTCATAATGGCTAAAATAAATTTGAGTAATTTTATAGGTACTTGATAAATTAAGACTTGATAAAATATTCGGAACCAAAGAATCTAATTGGAACCAAAAGAACCTAATTAAAACCTGAACCAATTTTTTCAGAATATTTGATGGATCTTATATATTTACAATTGAGAAATTAGAACCAATATCTGAAATACTATAAATTAGTCTATAAAATTAGTATATATTTTGTTCATTAAATAATAAATAATGAAAAACATGAGAATTATTTGTGTATTTTACACAAATAATTGAGTATTTTTCAAACTACATATATTTTAATAAAAATAGCTATTATTAGTGAGAGGGTTTTACAACAATAATGACATTAGTTTTTGTTTTATTTAAAATAATTATTTGGTTATTACTAAACCATTTAAAAAAAAAATTTAGTAATTACATTTTATTTTAAAACTAGATTAAGATCCACGTTAATATGCGGATAAATACACCAAAATTAATTGTTTTAATATTTAAATTTTAATTAAAAACTCGTTGGATTTTCAAAATCTTTTTAAATCATATTTGAACATGGATTTTAAATCACTAAAGATCAATTTATATCTTCATTTTCATATCATATTTCATATCATGTGAATCGAGAAATATATATAACTCTTATTTTTCACATATATGCGGATTAATGAAAAAAATAATTTGCGACCCGTGAAATACCAAACACGAAAAAAAATCACTCATGAAGTAAACAAAATCAAAAAATTTGATATTAAATAAATTTAACACTTATTTTTTTATCTTGATTTTTTTTTCTAAATTGATTTCCAATTAAATTTGATCATTTCTTTTCAAAATAATTAGTTTATTTCTATTCATGTTTGAAGTAATTTAGTTTTCACTATTTTGCTATTCTATTTTTCAAAATCTTTATTCACATGTCAAAAAAATTCTCTATTTTAGATTAATAATATTTGTATTTGTGAAATAGTAAAAAGTAAACATATTTTAAATATGATTAGAGAAATATTGAAATATATGATTCAATTTTATAAACAAAATAACATGTGTGGAAACCTAATTTAAATAGGATTAAGAAAATTTTGAAATATGTGATTTAATTTAATTAAAATAAAATAATATGTGTCAAAATCTTATCGACCGGTTGAGTCACGACCCTCTTTATTTGTAAAATAGTAAGAAGTAAACATATTTTAAATATATATATGAAAATTTTGAAATATAGGATTTAATTTAGTCAAAATAAAATAACACGTGTCAAAGCCTTATTTAAATAGGATTAGGGAAATTTTGAAATATGTGATATAATTTAATTAAAATTAAATAACACGTGTCAAAATCTTGTCTTATTATACAAAGTTTGATGCGAATGAAGTTTGATGTCAAAATTTAATTATTATGTTTGACGCATCAAACTTTATATAATAAGATTACAATAAGATAATTATGGAAATTTAACGTTAAATCAAAAATTACGAATTATAAATATCTTGGAGATTGTATAAAGGGAAACTAAACATATTAATAAGATAACTATGGAAGTTTAGCATTAAATCAAAAAGAAATACGGAAAAGATAACTATGATATTTAAAATTAAAAGAAAAAAGAATACGACTATGAGATAAATATAGAAGTTTAGCATTAAATCAAAAATAATTATGGAAAGATAATTACGATTAATACAAAAAATCATTTACGAAAAAATAAAAATTCATAAATTAAATCTCCTAAAGTTAAGGAGAGGGTGTCACCTCATATGTTTTGACTCCCTTTTACTACTATAGATTGGCAGGAATTCAATTGGTTTGGCTTAAATACGGTAATTATATTGGCCAAATCTAAACCTTCGAATTACGAATTCCAAAAATCTTGGCCAAATCCAAAGAAAGTTTTCCTGTAAGTTCATCACAAGAAAATTATGTACTCTTTCACACAAAAAAAAGAGAAAAATCTGTACCCCAATGTATCTTAAACCAAACTTAACTACGGTCAAAACAAACCAGGAAAGAAAACATTATTCTAGTTATAATAATAATTGCCATAAGTTTAAACTCCGAAAAGAGTTGCTCGTATTCGTAAAACATGAAACCATTGATGCACAGGTGATACGTTGATGGGACGGCGCGCATTGAATTGAGCCACGGTGTTTCCATAATCATATTGTAGATCGCAGGATGATCAGATACTGAGAAATCGACCATTTTCTTGACATTGCCAGTCTGAACAGGTAAGCGAATTGTCCCCATTGTCATGGTCGTTTCTCCTGAGAAGCATGTGATTGGCCTAGGCTGCCTTTTGATTTCTGCTAAGTCCACGTTCATTCGTTCTAACGTATTCTTGAAGATCACATCGATAGAACTCCCCGTATCGATGAGTACACGCGCAACGCTAAAGTCGTAGACTGTTAGGTTGATCACCAAGGGGTCGTTGTGAGGATGATTGATTCCCTCGGTGCCGTGCTCGTCGAATGTAATTGGCAGTAAAAGGTCCGTAGTTTCTTTACTGGTGCAGAGAGGTTCACACTGACTTCAGCGCGTCGCTGGTACGCTTCAATTGCAGAAACGTTGTCCGCACAGTACTGGGATCCTCCCATTATCATGTTGAGAACACGCTGGGAACTGTTGTTTCCTGGGTTGTTGTCTCGGCGCGGACGCTTAGAATTTTCCCTATCCTCAATTGCTAGTGGTTGTTCCGCGGCGGGAGCCTTTGTTTCCTCTAGCTTGAAATCGGATAGGCTGAACTCGTCCTTCAGGTTTCCAGCCGTTAATCCGGTGGCGAGCTGCTTTCCCAGTTCGCGACACTTTATGGTGGAATGCCCAGCGGCCTTGTGAAAATCACAGTATAGTTTTTCCTCGTAATCGCTTTGGTTCCTGCTCCAGGTGCTGTTCCGGGTCCCTCTGCCACGTCCGTGGCCGCATCCTCGGCCACGACCATATCCTGATGATTTCATCTGGTAGTTGTGAGTTTCAGTAAATCCTCCTTCGTGCCGAACGAAGCCAGGATTGTTCTTCTTTGGCGTGGGGGCGGCTGATTCGTTCGTCTGCTTTGTTTTTGAAGTTTTTTGGGTTCTCGTTAGAATTGCGTCTTCGACTCTGACGTAGTCGGCGGAGCGGTGGAGACCATCCTGGATAGTAGTTGGTTCACGTACTATTAACTCTTGCCAGAAAGCCGAAGGGCATCGGAACGCTTCTTTCAAAACTAAATTATTGATTAATCTCATTATTGATTATATTTCAACCGGTGATTAATCTCATTATTGATTATTATTTTATTTTTTTGAAATGCTAAATTTATTTGACAACAAAAAAAAGATATTACAATCTTAAGGATTTAAAACAGAATCCAAAAGAAACTTAACTCCTTGTTCAAAACAGAGCAATATTTATTCATTTATCTTTTCCAAAGACTCACGAGCTTGATTATGGTCCAGCCTGGAGCCATCTACTCACCACATTATCTTCTCCTTCTACCTCCTGCTTGTGTTGAAGAGAGTATAGTCGTAAGAGAATGTCCTTATGAATAGCTTTTGCAATCGTTATCGGAGCGGAGGGACAGCGTTGGTGCTTACGTCCATTTCTCTCTCTCCAAACCCAATACAATGTTGTCTGGAGCGCTATATGAATGAGCTGCGAGTCAATCACGGGCAATGTACTGCTTCTAAGGAGATTGGTAGTGTTCACCCAATCAGGGTTGAGCCTTGATCCCACTAGTGGCGACACAAGCAGAGTCCAAATCGCGCACGAGAATGGACAAGTAAAAAATAAATGATCCCTGGTTTCGTTGAGCTCTCCACAGAACAAACAAGCTTGGTGCTCTCCCCCATACCCTGGTTCGATCCCCTGTAGAGAGGCGGTTGCGTACAGCTAGCCATGTAACAAACGAGTATCGAGGAACGGCCTGAGGGAACCATACCAAATTGTACCATTCCACTGTGTGATTCACTTCTCGAATACTCTCCCAAGTCTTCTTAGTCGAGGATTTGTGCTCATATATATTAGAGTTGATGAGAGTTTATGATTGGAAGAATTATATTTACTCTCATGATCATAAGACTTGGATTACATATGGTTATATATGAGTGATTGATATACACATTTAACCTAGTTTCCTAATACAAGATAATCACAAATCTCTATAATAAATAGAATATATATACTAATAATATCTTGGATCTTCTAGGTCTTTCTACACGCCCCCTCAAGCTCAAGCCGGTGATGAAGATATGGCGGAATTAAACGGTTTGAGATTGACCATAGAATGCCTTGTAGTGAGAGATGCAGCAGAGCTTTAAGCTTGGGTTGCGGCAGAGATCAAAGATCTTGTGCTGATGACATGTGAGGTGACGACTTGGGCCAACGATTTGGTGGAAGGAGTAGAGATCTCTTAATGATGGTGATGAAAACATCTTATCCTCGAAACCAAGAAGCCATAAAGATAGACTTTTTTTTCTTTAAAGAACAAAGCATGTTGGCTTGTGAAAGACTACGAAACAATGAAGCTCCATTAATTGGAGAAAGAAGAACGTACGTTTTTGTTTTTGATTTTTTTTTTTTGATTTTTTTTTTTTTTTGGTAAGATTTTGAGAAATTGGGAAAGTGATTGGAAAATAAAATCTAAATCAAATCATATGGGAAGAAGCACTTTGACTTAAGAAATCAAAACGATAAGAATGTAAACCAATGATAATTAGATCGAAGCACATGACTTAGATTCAGAGGTCTATGTTAGATTTAAATATGGAGAAGCTTTATGGCTTAGATTCAGAGGCACTTTGGCTTGAATTAGATTCAGTGGTTCATGATGAACTTGAATGGTGGAAGCACTTGGCTTAATGAAAAACAAAACAAAAAAAATCGAAAAATAATAAGAAGTTTGATTGTTAGACCAAAACTTCGGAGTAAACCTACTCGATACCATATTAGATTGATGAGAGTTTATGATTGGAAGAATTATATTTACTCTCATGATCATAAGACTTGGATTACATATGGTTATATATGAGTGATTGATATACACATTTAACCTAGTTTCCTAATACAAGATAATCACAATCTCTATAATAAATAGAATATATATACTAATAATATCTTGGATCTTCTAGGTCTTTCTACAATATATCTCTGCCCTCTGCATCCACAATACTCTGTCTTTCCCTGCTTCCGTAGAAGGTAGAGGATGAGCCCTTATTTGTTGGATCATTTCTTGTAAGTGATGGCCTCAACATCGTCGAATTTTCCAGTTATTTGAAGTTGCTGCATCTCTTACTCTGGCTTGTTTCGGTATACCCAGAATTCGACATTGATTATATTTGTTTACATTTTCTTGTTTTCTCTCAGAATCACGGTATATTCTTTGCAATGTTATCATGTATTTATATGTTTAAGCAGGATAAGTGATCATGTTGTCAACAAGAGCCAAGTGGTAATTAACAACTTCTCTTTACTCATTTCGTTCAAATATCTTTTCACAAGATTCATGAGTATGCTCTAATTCCTCCCTTATTATCTTTCTTAAAAATGTTAGCTTACTTACTCAAACTCATATATGCGTGCACCCTTTTGTTTTAGTGGCATGAATGAGAAGATCTTTCAAGGAACATATTATCACTGGATGGATGGTTTCACGTTTTACTAATACTATAATAATTAAGTTAATAAGTTTTTCGTCACCGTATCGACGGAGTCATGAAATCAATTCACCAGGGTCATAATAAAATTTAAGATAAAATTTAGTTTCTCCAAATACTCCATTAAAAAAATCAGTATATATACATAAACATCTTAAGATATATTCTACGCTCACTTGTGAGGGATATCGTTTGATCTTTAAGCAAAACAAGTAAATAAAACACAAGCAATTTGTTTACCCAGTTCCCTTTCGGTACGTCTGGGGAGAGGAACTCTTGCCTCTCAACTTCACTAGATCGAAAAAGGGTTTACAAGCACTAATCAATCTCTCTCTCTTACACAGGTTTGCTCTCTCTAGAAAATAAGCGTTAACAAGGAAGAAGCTATAACTTAGCTTATATAGAAAACCTAATTGGTGTTACCCACGTTTTCTTTTCTTTGTAATGGACTTTGTGCACTTTAAGCCCATACTAATCTTCTTTGTATTCTGATTTCTGTGTAAGCCCAACATTAGCCCAATAATAACTAATCCGTTGGTGTAGAGACTTGGTTTGGTTTACTCTGATTTTGTACCAAGGCAATTAGATTCACATTCTCCACCTTTGACTTGGTCAAAATCCCTAACCACAAAACTTTACCTTTCCCTTTCTTCTTATTCGATCTCTGCGTTTCCGGACAGTCCATCTCCGACATCACCGTCGGCTCCGATGACAGCCTTGCCGATCGCTTCCTTTGAGAAATCTTGGTAAGAAACACTGCCCCTTCATCTTTGTTCTTGATGCTTTAGCTTCATCTTGTCTCTTCCATTTCTCAGTTCGTGAAGTTTATTGATTCTTCATTTCCAAATTTCCAGAAAAATCATGTTCCTCTCTAATCGATTTTGACTAAAATCGTTACCACCGACGAAGCCATGTTCATCGATCTCGTACAACCACCGTGAATGGTGTTGTTTCTTCATTACCCACCGTGAATGATGTTGTTCTTCAAGGCTCAAGCTTTATCTTCTTCCTTTTTTTTTCAAAGACCCAAGCTTTCTCCTTCACCTCAAACACCACCGGCGACTGTTTTTCCACCATCAAATCCGGCGGTGAGATTCACCGGAAAATCAGGTATGAACCCCATTGAAAACCATCTTGTTTCTCTGAAATTTTCGTACTGATTTTATGTCTTCTTCTGTGACATTAAACTCATGGCTTCTTCTCTTTTCAGATTTTACGAAAGAGTCAAGCTTTGTTCTGTATCTTTCATGGTGATAACCCAAGCTTTACTTTCTCACATCGATTCTAGACCTCACCTTCGTCTTCCTCAGCTCAACCATGACATCAATCACAAAACAATCAGGTAACCACGATATCAAAATCATCAGCTTCCGTGGCTTCTCCCTTTATGACCTTTGTCTCTGATTTTTCTTGTCATGAATTAATCTTAACTCTTCTTCTTGTTCGCATGCTTCTCGAAGAATCACAAGACTTGCAGCTTAACAATCGATTCTGAAATTATGGGTAAATGATATAACTCCAAAAGTAGCATATTTATTTAACTCACTTCTCTTGTTAGATTTCTTGTTGATTCGAAGATAACTAGAACAAGTTACTAACCCAATTTGTTCTTCTCTTCCTTTGTTGCAGAGAATCCATGGCTGTTTTTTTATTTTTATTTTTTTCACACCAAACATCACCATCACCGTAGAAGGTATTGTCTCTCACCTAAGACTCTCTTCTTCTCCTTATTAATTTTCTGCATTTTACAATTACTTATCCACGTGCTCTTTTCCTTGTGTATGTATTGATCTTTGCACATCCATGCTCACAAAATCAAGAGCAAGTACCCATTGTGCACATACTAAACAAGGTAACAAAATCTCCATAATTTTCAAAACTGATTTTGGTAATTACCTGA
Organism: Arabis alpina; assembly: GCA_900128785.1. NCBI lineage: Eukaryota > Viridiplantae > Streptophyta > Magnoliopsida > Brassicales > Brassicaceae > Arabis > Arabis alpina. The sequence goes on from LT669789.1 coordinate 22,245,047, forward strand.
ACACTAATGTCTTGTATTATATCCTTTCGTCTGTGTTGTTTTCCGTTCAGCCAAACTTGCAGAATCCCTAGTTTGTTTCCACTGTACTAACACATTCAAGGTAAATAAGAAAATTCCAAATTTTCTTATACTGATTCTGACTTTTCCTCTGACCAATATACACTGATCTGACGCTTTCTTTTCTCTTTCTATGTTACTGCGAGCTTCTGAAATACGCCAACAAGAACTCGCAGCAGCTTTCATTCCACTTCAGACGATTTTAAGATGCCTCAGGCATTCCCGGAACTTGTTACCTGGTAAGCTCTTCGTTAGAAAATCAGCTGGATTTTTAGATGTATGAATCTTGTGTAGGGCAACATCACCATCTTCGATTACATCTCTGATGAAATATAATCTGTTGTCTATGTGCTTAGTTCTCTCATGGAATCCTCCATTCTTAGCTAAGTGAATAGCACTTTGAGAATCTGAAAACACCCTCACATCATCTTGATTATAACCCAAATCTGTGACCATTCTCTTCAACCATAATGCTTCTTTGAATGCTTCTGTCAAAGCCATATATTCTGATTCTGTAGTAGATAAAGCCACTATGTGTTGTAGTCCTGACCTCCAACTAACCGTATTCCCTCCAACCTGAAATACATAACCTGTCACTGATCTTCTTCTATCTAGATCAGCGGCATAATCAACGTCTGAAAATCCTTCAACCTTAAAACTTGAACCCTTAGTGAATGTTAGACACAAATCTGATGTTCCTCTTAAGTATCTTAATATCCACTTGACAGCTTCCCAATGTTGTCTTCCAGGGTTTCCCATGAATCTGCTCACCACACCAACAGCATGTGCCAAGTCAGGTCTGGAACCTACCATGGCATACATCAGTGACCCTACTGCCCTAGCATAAGGTACTTCACTCATCAAAGTTCTCTCTGTTCGTAGCTCTTCTTCTGTTAGACTTCTTAGCTTGAACTGTGGAACCAATGGTGTAGTTACTGGTTTAGATTCACTCATATCAAAAGTTGATAGTACCTACTCAATGTATTTTTCTTGTGATAGCTTTAGAATTCCTTTTTCTCTGTCTCTTGAAATATCCATTCCAAGAATCCTAGTTGCAGGTCCTAGGTCTTTCATTTCGAATTCCTTCATCAAACCTTCTTTTAGCTTAAGAATCCCAGCTGAATTCTTTGATGCTATAAGCATATCGTCCACATATAGCATGAGGTAAACTGAATTATGTGGTTCTGATCCAAAAATGTAACACATGGATCAAATAAGCTTCTCCTATATCCTTGAGCTTTCATAAAGCTATCAAACCTCTTGTTCCATTGCCTTGGAGATTGTTTTAGTCCATACAAGGACTTCTTCAACTTACACACCATATCCTCTTTCCCTTTCACCACAAATCCCTCTGGTTGAGCCATGTAAATTTCCTCATCCAACGAGCCATTCAAGAAGGCCGTTTTTACATCTAGCTGCTCCAACTCATAGTCTTGGTTAACCACTAGTGAAAGCATAAGTCTGATAGAGACATGCTTGACCACGGGAGCAAAGACTTCCGTGTAGTCAACTCCTTCAACCTGTGAGAAACCCTGTCTACTAGCCTTGCTTTGTACCTTGATTCCTCAACTCCTGGAATTCCAGATTTCCATTTAAATACCCATTTGCAGCCTATAACCTTCTGCTTCTCTGGTCTTTTCACTAAATCCCATGTCTCACTCCTGTGTAAGGAATCCATTTCATCTCCAGCAGCTAAGTTCCACTTCTTCCAATCTTTGCTTCTTACTGCTTCAGACCAAGACTTTGGTTCATCTAGCATAATCTCAGCTACACTAACTAGTGCAAAAGCTGTAACATCATAGTCATCATACTTGGAAGGAAACTTAACTTGCCTTTTGTTTTGATCTCTGGCCCGCTTGTTACCCAGATTTCTTTGGTAATTATCCTCATCATTACCATCTTCACCTCCTGAATTACTTCCTGAGTTAGTTTCTGAAGCAGTTGGTTCAATTTCTGCTATAGCTGGTTCTGAAACTACTCCACCTTGAACTGGATCAGCTCCACCTTGAACTAAATTTTCTAGATTTTTTCCACTGCTTGAAGGACCCTGAATCAGATTCGGATCAAATGAAACTTTCTTCTTGGTTACCTTCACTAACCTTCCCTTTTCATTCTGATCTGAACTCTCTGTCTTTGCTAGCTTTAATGTATCCTTATACATTTCTGATTCATTGAAGATTACATCTCTACTGATGACAATCCTATCTTCTGTTTCAAGCTTCTCATCCTTTTCAATCCATATTCTGTAACCCTTTGTGCCTTGAGGATAACCTATAAACACACCTTTAACAGATCTTGGACTAGTCTTTCCTTGAGAAACATGGACATATGCAGAACAACCGAAGCTTCTTAGCTGTCCCAAATCTGGTTTAGACTTGCTCCAAATTTCTTCTGGTAACTTGAATCCAATAGACAAATTTGGAGATCTATTGATCAAGTGAACTGCGGTTGAAGCAGCTTCAGCCCAGAACTTCTCCTCTAAACCACTCTCTGACAACATGCATCTAACCTTGTCCATAATTGTCCTATTCATCCGTTCTGATACTCCATTTTGCTGTGGAGTATAAGTGCAAGTTCTGTGTCTCTTAATACCCGATGACTTGCACAGTGAATCAAACTGATTGTTACAGAATTCCAGCCCGTTATCTGTCCTCAAACATTTGATCTTCTTCTCTGTTTGGTTCTCAACACTAACCTTCCATTCTCTGAATTTCTCAAAGGCTTCTCCCTTAGTTTTCAGAAAATAGATCCATACCTTCCTTGAGAAATCATCTATGAAGGTTATGAAGTATTGGCAATCAGATAGACTCTTTGTGACTGATGGAGAACCCCATAAATCAGAATGTACGTACTCAAGGACCTCCTTAGTTGTATGCTTAGATCTTTGATAACTCAGCTTGTGTGCTTTTCCTAACACACAGTTTTCACAGAACTTAAGCACCTTAACTTCCTTGCTTGTTAGATATCCCTCCTTCACTAGTACGTCCATGCATTTAACACTCATATGTCCCAGCCTTGAGTGCCATATGCTAGTCATATCTGCTGCAGCCTTTGTTACCAAGGCTTCATCTTTAGTAACAACTCCTTCTAAGTGATACAGCCCGTCTCTCAAATTCCCAGCAAACACCTTTTGCTTATCTTTGTAAAAATGTATTTTACCGTCTTCTCCTTCATAGCGACAACCAGCTCTATCCAAACAACCGTAGGAAATCAGATTTCTTCCCATTGTAGGAATGTATCTTACTTGTGTGAGAATCACCGTAGAACCATCTGGATTAATTATTCTGGTTTTTCCCATGCCTTTAACATCACAATGAGTGTTATTTCCCATCAACACTCTACCTCCTTCACATTCCTCTAACTCAAACAATACATCTTTGTTAGGAGTCATGTGAAAGGTGCATCCAGAATCCAAAATCCAATCATCCTTTGCGCCATATAGGCTGCCCATGAGAGCCACTCCATCCGTAACCTCCGCAGTCTCCTTTACAGCAAGAATCAAAGGCTCCTTAACCTCTGTAACTATATTAGCCGAGTTATCAGGTTTCTTGTAGCCTCTGTCCGGACACTCCCGTTTCCAGTGTCCCTCTTTACCACATACAAAACAGTCTTTGGTCTTCACCTTAACTTGCGATCTACCTCTGCTTTTTGATCTTCCTTTCCACTGATTTATATGTCCTCTCTTCTCTGATCTTCCTCTAGGACCAACGAATAAACCTTCTGAACTTGATCTTTGTTTATTCAATAAACCAGTTCTTTGAGTTCAACTTCCTTAGCATAAGCTGAAGTAATAACTTCACTCACAGTTAACGTGTCTTTACCACTTCCATACTTAAGAGTCTGTACTAATGCTTCATACTTTTGTGGCAGGCTGGTCAGAATCTGGATTGCTTGATCTTCATCCGAGACATGGATGTTTAGGCTCTCAAGATCAGCAATCAACTTGAGGAACACGTTCAGGTTCTCCTCAATACTCTTGTTCTCCTCCATTCTAAATCCAGCAAAACTTTGCTTCAGGTAAATCCTGTTTGGTAGAGTCTTTGTCTGGTAGTCACGTTCAAGAGCTCTCCAAAGCCCTAAAGCTGTAGGTTCCTTCATTACCTTCCTTAGAATCAGATCACCAAGATTCATACAAATCAGGTTCTTAACTCGCTTCTCCTTTTCTTCCTTCTTCTGATCTGCCTTAGTCTTTGCATCTGCTGCAGCCTTTGGGTCTGCTGCAGCTTTAGGGTCTGTTACGGCTTCACCATCCTTTTTCAAAGGAACCACTGTAGAAGATTCAGCCTGATCTTCCAAAACTGAAGCTAATCCTAGAATTTCGAGTTGACACAGCACCTTAAATTTCCATAGGCCAAAGTCACATTTGCCGTCAAATTTCTCTACCTCAAATCTGCCTGAAGTAGGTTCCATGTCTAACTAGTATAGAGATCTATCCAACTATCAAAGAGAAACCAGAATTCCAACAACCAGAACAGATAAGTATCGATACCTTTTTCCTTGTTATCTTTCTGTAGAATTCTGCTCTTTGATCTTCCTGTCTTCTTGAGAGAATTGCTTGTGTTACTTGTTTGCTCCAGTAGCTCTTGATACCAATTGTGAGGGATATCGTTTGATCTTTAAGCAAAACAAGTAAATAAGACACAAGCAATTTGTTTATCCAGTTCCCTTTCGGTACGTCTGGGGAGAGGAACTCTTGCCTCTCAACTTCCCTAGATCGAAAAAGGGTTTACAAGCACTAATCAATCTCTCTCTCTTACACATGTTTGCTCTCTCTAGAAAAGAAGCGTTAACAAGGAAGAAGCTATAACCTAGCTTATATAGAAAACCTAATTGGTGTTACCCACGTTTCCTTTCTCTTTGTAATGGACTTTGTGCACTTTAAGCCCATACTAATCTTCCTTGTATTCTGATTTCTGTGTAAGCCCAACATTAGCCCAATAATAACTAATCCGTTGGTGTAGAGACTTGGTTTGGTTTACTCTGATTTTGTACCAATGCATAGGGGTGGGCATAATTCTCGTCACGTTCGGTACCGTTCCGTTCCATCCCATATCCGTTCCGTTCCGTCCCATATCCGTTCCCGAATTCCCGTACCATATAAGTCCTGTATTCTTATATGGGACAAGATTTCAATTCCCAATTGGGAACGGGATGGGATGGGACGGGAACGAGATTTCCCGTAATCCCGCTTATATAGATTTATATAAATTAAATTATATATATTTATGTATTTATTATAGAATCATATAATATATTATGTCATATTAATACACAGTCTCACCTTTTTAGCACCATATGTTGATATTTTCAGCATTACCATATTAATTTTATTAACCAACAACTACTTTTATTTGTTTTTTTATTCTAGTGTTGAGCTCTAGAAATAATCATTTGCCGTGAATGAAGAATGATACGAGAGGATTAGCTACTTATTTGGCTACTTTTAGAATTCTCATATTATTGAATTTTATGCTTTGATTTAAGATATTTATGTGGTTTACTTTAAGTTTTGGATTCATTTTGATTAGACTATGGTTTTTCTATTTTAAATTTTAATGTTTATGAAATACAATGTATTTCTTTTTATCTTAAATATGAACATGCTTTTGATGATTTGAAGAATCAAGTTAAATACATATTTGTAACTTTTATAATTGTTTTAACTGAATATATGAGACAAGTTATTTTATGGGAATTCCCGTACCGTTTCCGTCCCATCCCGTCCTATCCCGTTACCGTCCCAAATTCTAAATGGGATATAAATGGGACATATTTTTCTATCCCAAAAATCCCGTTCCCGTACCGTTCCCATAAAATCCCGTCCCATATTCCCGTTTGCCCACCCCTACCAAGGCAATTAGATTCACATCACTCATATTTTAGAATCGTTTTATCACCTTTTCGTTTTATCACCGTTCAAAATAATAATATAATGAACATAGATAAGTAGGTTTAGATCATTTTTATGGACTTATTTTATTGGCTTAATATATATTGGCTCAATAATCATCGCGAGGGTAAGGATCTTCTATTTTTCTTCTCAGTTCATCCTTTAAATAATATGGCAAATGGGTTCTCCATGAGTTTATCATTTCCTAAATACTATGTACATTAACATAAGTTGAAATGAAATTTTGTTTATGTATTTGAGTTGTATGCCGAAGATGATATTAGTCCGTACATAGTTATCAAAAAGAATGAAAGATATTAGTCATAGTTATCAAAAAGAAAGAAAGATATTAGTCCGTACGACAAGAGAAAGGGGTAATAATTGGCTAATGATATACATTCTTTAGGCTTGTACATGAAAATGTTTCCTCGTGGAAAAGATAGTTGACAGCCAGTGATTGAGCTACTTGGGTCCGGAGAAAGCAATCTCAAAGCATTCGTCCAAGCATGTAGTCACCACATGCGGTAGAAAGCAAAGTCCATATGAGAATAAAAATCTCATTTCTCTTTGTTTGTGGTTTGATTTCATATTGATCTCGTTCAACATATGGTTGGTTTTTTATGTGTTCATACATGTTAGATCTGACTTCATGTGCTTGAGTACCCTTGGCAACAAGAAAAATGAACTTTTAGATATGAGAGTTACAATAATTTTTTTCTTAAAGTGTCATTTAATTCATGTTTATGTGTATTTATTGTTACTAATAACTACTCCCTCCGTTGCATATTAGTTGTCGTTCTAGGTGATTTCACGTCAATTAAGAAAATATTTAAAAAATATGTTTTACCCATAATTAATGTGTTTTTCATTTGATGTGTAGTTAATAAGCTAAAAGAGTATGGATAAAATCGGAAAATCAATCATAAATTTGCATTGAAAATGTAAAACGACAACTAATTTGATACAAAATAAAAAGCGTAGAATGACAACTAATATGAAACGGAGGGAGTACTAAATTTCATTTTTTAACTACATTAAAAAACGATGAAACCAAAGGAAGAAAAAAGGAAGTAATGCTTGAATTAAACTGGAAAGCCAAGAAAAAAATGAACAGAAATCGAAAAGGAAGTAATACTTGAATTAAATTGGAATGCCAAGAAAAAAAAGGAATAGAAAATTAGAAATCGAAAAGGAGAAGGAATAGGGAAAAAAGGAAAAGAGGCTTGAATTTAATATGGAAATTTAACAAAGAATTTACTGTTTTTATTCAACAAAGGAAGATATAAAAAAGAGGTTCGGAGAGAAAAATCAAAGGAAAATAACAAAATTTAGGTTTGGAGTCTTCTATCTGCATAAGAAGATGAAGAAGATGGTGATGAAGATGATGGAGATGATGAAGAAAGAGAAGTGGAGGGTTGGCGTAGAAGAAGACTTGGCAAGTGAGAAAAAGACAACAATCATGGACCTACCTAATGATATTTTGAAGAAGATGAAGAAGAATATGAAGATGACGAAAGAGATTAGGAGGGTTGACGTAGAAGAAGGCTTGGAAAGTGAGAAAAAGACAACAACAATCATGGACCTACCTGATCATATTTTGAGTGAAGAAATCCTGAGAAGGATACGAAAACCAAAAGATTTGTGGCATATGACATTAGTGAGCAAGCGATGGAATTTACTCTTTGAATCCATGAGCAATCCCTTCTCTGGATTGCAGTTGGTCACCGTACTTAAGAATGGTCTAATAGTTGAGTCGTTAGCAGTACGTTTTGGAGATAATTTTCAAAAAAGAAAAAAAAAAGTTTGTGTTTTGGAGGTTAACTTCTTCACCTTGATATGGTGATATCTTCTAAGACGAGCAACTCTTTTCGGAGTTTAAACTTATGGCAATTATTATTATAACTGGATGGATGGTTTCATGGCAATTATCATTGTTTTTTCCTGTACAATGAAATTACGAATTTAGTTTCTGGTTTGATACAATAATCAGGAAAGAAAACATTATTCTGCGTAACAAAAGCAAATTGTAATAGGTGAACAAAAAGATTTTATAGGAAATTCTAGCAAAGAACCATGACGAAAGGAAAAAAAGGGGAAAAAGCTTGAGGATACCAAATATCTGTGATCATAAACTTAGTTAAAATCAGAAAGCATGTAATTTTCAAGTGACGCTTCCAAAGCATATATATTAGCATCGCTTTCACCTTCCTCTCCCAAAGCAGATTTACTGTATTCTATCTGAAACTGGTAGAGAGACAACAATAACCAAAATCTTATGATTGAATCAAGAGTGTGGAAACTCCTGAATAACAGATATGTGACGATATAGCTCGTGTGGGTGTTTTGAGTTTCAAACCGGAGAAATTTTGATAAAGAATTTAACCTTGACGTTTCGTGAAGATATTATATGGTGGACGATAAATTCGAATCGACGCTTTGATAAAAGCAAACTTTTCTTTGACCAAAGTGATTAAAGCTGATTCATTTACGTTGGTTGGAACTTGGATGGAAAGTCTTCGTCATTTTTTTCTTTGGCTAATGTGTATTTATGTTTTGTTTTCATTGGTTACTGAAATTATATTTTTTCCATGTGTCATCTCTCTAATTTCAGAAAAAGCTCCTAATGAGACAAACTCATAGATTTAAAGGTATTGTGTAACAAAACATATTTCAATGTGTCTTGATTTTATAATTTTCTCTTTTAGAAATCTATCCAAAAATGCCATTTTAAAAAAAATATCATTTACTCAAAATATTATTTATATTTGGGTTAACTATGTTATTTTAGAGCTTAGTTTTTATGGTTTAGAATTTGTTAGGGTCATAACACTTTTAAAGTTTAGAATTCTAGAGTTTAGGGCTTTAAATTTTTTTAATTGCGGTATTTTTTGAAAATAAACAATTCATTGTGGCATTTTCGTAAAAATAATTCAAATGTGATATTTTTGAAATTCCCACATATTTTAATCTGATTGTAAATTTGAATTTATATATGAATTAACACAATTATATAATTCATGTGTGAATTTTATATTGACTCATTGTTAGTATATAAATTAGAGGTTTTCCTATGCTTTTTGAAGATAATGTACTTCGTATTCATCACATTGACAAGTCTACACTATCTATATCTATCAGGGGTCAATTTTTGGGCTCAATAACAAAACAAATTGGACCGTTGAATTTGAGCCTTCTTGGAAACTCTATGGCCCAACTTTGAAAACATATTAACCAGTCAAATCAAATTGGTAGCCGGCTTTTTCTCAAAAATAAAATAAATGGTTCATATTAACCTTTTTCCCTATCAAAATCATACATCATTGATCTTATTCTAATGGATGACTATCTTGCACTTTCACTGTCCAAAATGCTTTTCTGGCTTGTTATAATAACCAAAATCGCCATCAACCATCACATTATTATTATTGTACCGTCCATCATCAAAATAATTTGCTCACATGTAATAATAAAATATTTAAATTACCATATACATCCTTTAAACTTATTCATTATTCTTAAAATGTGTGAAAACTCTAAAAGATAAGAGAAGGAGTATTAGATTATTTAGAAATATCATCTAACTTTAAGCCTAATTAAACTATCTTCCTCTTTTTTTATTGTTTTGTCATTTTTTTTTTTGACGTACGGTTTTGTCATCCTTAAACATCTTATTTATGGGGGAGAGTATTCTAGTAACACAAACCGAAAATATCGATCCAAAAATTATCAATTACACATTTATGAGTTTAACTCATTTAACTAATTAATGTACAATCCATCTTAGATCATTTATTAATTGCGTTGGAAAGTACCTAACCAATTTCACTAATTCATCGTTTTGGTAAGGGTACATGTACGATCTATTATGATATTGACTATCGAGAGAGAAAATGCCTTCAATAGTTATTGAATGTTCTAAAACCTTCAAAATACAGATTACACTAGAATGAAATCTAACTCAATCCCAACAAAAACTACTCTAATTACCTAAAGTATCTTCTTCTTCTTTTTTGTTATAAGTTTAACCCACTAAAAACGATTTTTGTATTAACCTATTCAACTCATTAATGTACTAGGGTTCAATCCATCTTAGAAAATTATTAATTGCGTTGAAATATACTCAGTTTGTCCCATTTTAGATGATTTTTAAGGTTGTTGCACATAGATTAAGAAATCATTTAATTTTCTATTTTTTCAATATAAAATATATTTTATCATCAATTCCAAAATAATTTAACCAATGAAAAAACAATCTGCAGAATTCAAATAGTCAAAATCAATTAAAACACATGCTCATGAAGAGGTTATTACAGAATCCCTTATGTCACCCAACAATTTCGCAAATGCAGTCTTATCGTGATAAGATTATGGAAAGAAATTCGTCAATATCAACACATGTATACCGCTAATCTTATATAATATTTTAAGGTTCATCTAAATTTAAGTCATGAGAGGTTGTCATGTGTCACCTATTTTTTGACATTTGGCTTTTTACTTTACTTAATGAGAAAAAAATTATTATGTATCTTTTTCTTAATAACTTCACCATTAATAGTAACATTTAATAGATAATTACAATGTTAATTAATTTCAACAAGTTACAATATATATTAGTCATTGTCTTCTTTTTTTTTTGATATCCAGATTTTTTTATTCTAAATTATAAAATTGGAAGTCAATAACATAATAATAAACAGATTAAAACAAATGTAAATTGATTTATATAATTTTTTCATGAATTTCGTTTAGCTTTTGTGTTCAATTTTCATTTAAACCAAAGATATGTGTTTTTTATTGCCAATAATTACATAATCTGTAATAAAGAAATTGATTATTAATATTTCATATCCTTAAACTTTCATTTATTCACTACAAGCCCTTAGTTTTACTTTACATTTTTATTAACTCACATAATACATAGCTCCTATAAATTTATGTTAATTCATATTCAACCCTTTTACTAATGAATTGTCTTTTTGTTTTTTACAAATAACATTGTACATATACAGTAATTCGCTATAAATATTTAGTCTCCAAAACTATATAATTGTTTACTATAAATGTAACACCTCAGATTCTAGAAATGCTTGGTGCATTGTCTGAGAATATGTGGTGCATGCGGAGAGGCTTAAAAGAATTGATTTGGCTACCTATGTCACCAAAGTGCACTTATCTTTTCGGTCACTTGTCTTGAGAGAACTCCAGAGTTAAGCGTGCTTGAGCTGGAGCAATCGAGGGATGGGTGACCTACTGGGAAGTCATTTCCAGTACCGGGCGAGTGAGGCCAAAACTCGGGGAAAGATCGCGTGGTGATTGCAGGGATAGAAAACATGCATTTCTAGCCTCCCGGACTAACGCACCGACCGCCAGAGAAGTCTCGGGCCTGCGGGCCGAGAAGTTTTGGCTTGCGAGCCGAAAGTGGGCGTAGGGCCCACGGCAGGGCGGTCGGGGCGTTATAAGTGGTATCAGAGACGAACCTTGACGAGTGTGGGTATGACACTGTCAGGGTAACGGTCTTGGTACGCAACGAGGACGTTGCGCGCTGTGAGAGGGGGTGATTGTAACACCTCAGATTCTAGAAATGCTTGGTGCATTGTCTGAGAATATGTGGTGCATGCGGAGAGGCTTAAAAGAATTGATTTGGCTACCTATGTCACCAAAGTGCACTTATCTTTTCGGTCACTTGTCTTGAGAGAACTCCAGAGTTAAGCGTGCTTGAGCTGGAGCAATCGAGGGATGGGTGACCTACTGGGAAGTCATTTCCAGTACCGGGCGAGTGAGGCCAAAACTCGGGGAAAGATCGCGTGGTGATTGCAGGGATAGAAAACATGCATTTCTAGCCTCCCGGACTAACGCACCGACCGCCAGAGAAGTCTCGGGCCTGCGGGCCGAGAAGTTTTGGCTTGCGAGCCGAAAGTGGGCGTAGGGCCCACGGCAGGGCGGTCGGGGCGTTATAATAAACAACAAATTTTTGTAAGATAAAATATATAAATAATCAATAAGTTAACAATTATTACATATTATACCATGCTAAAATTTAAATCCACGCAACGTGTGGACATACTCTAGTTAAGCATATGATACAAGAACTCATAACTCATAAAAGCAATATGCAACAGTCTTAACCGTATTGTGATAAGAACATGTACAGGCAGTGTACCGATTTGATTTTCTTATAAATAGTTATTGAATTTTCTAAAACTTCATAATACAGATTACACTAAAATGAAATCTAACTCAATCCCATTAAAAATCTAAAACTTTAATTACCTAAACTATCTTCCTTCTTTTTTAGTTGAGTTTAGTCAATTAAAAAAGAGTTTTAATTAACCCATTCAACTCATTAATGTATCAGGGTTCAATCCATCTTAGAACAATCATTAATTCGTTGAAAAATACCAAATATTTCACTAATTCATCATTTTTATACATTCATCGTTAGCAATGGTCCATGTACGACCTACCTACTATTATGGTATTATTAATTATGAAGAGAGAAAAGCCTTAATATAATTGTTGAAAATTCTCAACCTTCCGAATACAAATTGCACTAAAATCTAAAACCATCCAAATAAATTCCAAAAAATTAATTACGAAAGCAAAACAAGTTAGATTTGGTTTGGAAGTCTTTCGTAGAACACTAACGTATTAGATTTTGCCTTTTATCATAGAAGTAACTAGTAAGATTCTCATTGTGATGGTGCCTTATGATAGAAGTAATCGTGGCGTGCATCTAACCAGAAACGTTTATTGTGATTTGGACCAAATCTACACTTATTATTACAGGTCATTCTGGTGGGAAGAATCACCCATTTATGGTTATAAATGCTTTTTCGTTTTCCCGCTCTATCAGGGGTGACACGTGGCCCCAAGTCTGTGGTTAACACGTCGTTGTTGTTCCTGCAATGCGAATTGTTGGTCCACAAGAGTTTCTAGCACCTTTCCCTATTTCTGTGTTTATTTAGAGAATTATTTTTCTTTTTGTCGAGGTTTCAAAGGGCATATAAACTATTTCCCCAAAACATACTAAATTCATGAACACATAAATAATTTCCCCCAAAAATATTCATACATTTCTGAAAACTCACATCACAAATTTCTGAATTTAGGCATATATTTTAAGAGAAAAAAAAACTATAGTTCCTTAATTAAGAAAAGATATGTTATATAGTGTGTAAGTAATTCTTTAATTACCAATTATATTTATGCGAAAACTATAGTCAAACTCATTTATTTTTCAAAAATCGAAGTATATCAGCAACAGAAAATTCATGAATTGGTATAATTGTAGAAATATTTTATATAGGGAAAAGAAATGAATTGATGTACATAATGATATAAGAAAATAAATGTAAACCTACAAAACTAGTGGGAAAAGTCTTATATTATGAGTTGTCATATTATGTTTTATAGTTGGCATATTGTATTATATAGTTGTCCTTAAAAAAAACAAAACATCTTTTTAATCCTCAATGATCTTCTTAACAAAAAGTAACCACCAACAAAATTATTTTGGACGCCTCAAATCTAAAACCTTATTCCAATAATTGTAAAGAAAAAGGCAAAAACTAAAAAACAAAGCTCTCTACTCTATTGTGGTTTGGTGGTTCAAACCACTCATATAATTTAAAACTTTAATCAATAATAACAGCAAAAAAAACACAACAAAAACTATAGTATTTATTATTGTGGCTGAGAGAGATAGTTACATCTGGCAGTATAATCTTATCTTTCACACTTTTTCCTACTTGTACCAAAAACAAAAACTCTCATACCATCTGCCACGTCATCTCTTCCTCTGTTTTATAAAATGGCTGCTTCGTCTTTTACATTCAATCCTCTTCTCTTCTTCTCGACCATTTTTCTCTCTCTGTCTCAAGAAAAAAACCAAAAAAAAAAAGCTATGGAGGTTCCTGTGATTAATAGGATTAGAGATTTCGAAGTTGGGATTAACTCAATAAACGATCCTTCGTTTTTATCTAGATCTGTTGCTGTTTCAGGAATCGGAAAGTTACATCAAGCATACGGTTTTTGGAAATGGGGAGCTTTAATAATCGCGTTTTTAGCTTATTTCACAAATCTAATTACTAGAATAAAGAGTTTAGTTATTAAATTAAAGAAAATCGATGTCTCTATTTCTTCACCAACTCTTTTCGATGATTACGACAGCGATTCCGATGTGTCGTGTCCTTCTTTAGCTTCTTCCGATGATGAAGAAGACGAAGACGAAGATGATGATGAAGATGAAGATGACTTGTTCTCTTGTCGGAGACGGGTCAACGATGGTTTCCGCGTTAAAGGATCATCTGATTATTACAACGACCAAGGGCAAAACGGTAATTTCACTTATTGTGGTGGTAGTTTTGGAGATTTGTTCTCGTGGCCGGATCTAGGTGGGATTGGATCTAGCGGTGTTGTGAAGTTATGGGATCATTTAGATATTGACGGTGAAGATGATGATCGGAATGTTGTGGGTTCGTCGTCGTTTTTTTTAACGGCGGAGAAGAAAGGAACAGACGCCGTGAAAGTGAAGGGGTGTGATCCACGCGCTGGTTTTCGTATACCGGCGTTGCTTGCGGAGTGGAGGCAACCGGGGAGGTTTCTTGGGAATGTGATTGGAGTTGATGTCGGAGGTGTTGATAAGATTTATGTCAGGGATGACGTCAGTGGTAAAATCTCTGTCGGAGATTTGAGGAAGTTTAACGGTGTGTTAACGGAATCAGACGGTGAGACATGGTGGGATGCTGACGTTGTTATGACGGCTGATTGAGAGAGATATGTGTAATTGGGACGGTTCCGTCTCAAAGTGAAGGACGAAAGAAAGATTCAACGCGAAATGTAAAACGAGAAACGACGAACATTTTGTAAATAATTTTGTTTGTTTGCTTCTCTTTTTTAATTTTAATTTCCATTAAATAAAAATCAGCCACAGATTATTTGAATTTTCGTGTATGTTTGGAATTGGTCGGTTACTTCACTTGCTTTGGCTCTAGTGCGGCCGGTTACGAGGTACTTCAAAGGTTTCGAAATAAAAATATATAATAGCAAACTCCTCTCTTCATCTAAGTTGTCCACATAGGCAAATCACTTTTTTACAATTAATTTTAATTTTAAGTGTCATTTAATTCATGTTTATGTATATTTATTCTTGCTTATAGGTAAAAAAAAATCTAATTAAATATAAAATACGAAAATAAGTCAATAAATAGCTAAAAATAGTACATGTAAAATTAGTTTGAGTATTTTATTGTTGTAAATATAATTTCAACAATAAATGGATTTTATGATAACAATACAAGTTTATATATTCAGTTTCAAAAATTGGAAATATGTACATTAAATATACATATAAGAACAAATGAATAAAAATATGAACAACATCAAAGAATCAAATAAAATAAATCTAAATAATTTGAATGTCAAATGTTGTTGATCTAAAGAGAAATAATATATATTGTTTCACTACAAGGATATTGAACCATCTCACTAAAGATGATGTCGTTTATGTATATTTATTGTTACTAATAACTACTACACATTTTAATTAAACTAAAAAAACGAAAATCAGTAAATATATGTAGAGTTTAAACAAGTAAGTAAAAAATGGGTTAAACAAGTAAAATAAATATAATGTTAAATTTTATCAACGGGTTGACCTTCTTGCTTAAAAGTTTTTATATATATAATCAGTTTAAGAAATTGGAAATATGTAAAATAAATATACATATAAGAACAAATGGATAAAATTATAAACGACATCAAAGAATCAAAGAAAAAAAACCTAAATAATTTCAGTGTCAAACAATTGTTAAGGAGTTGTCAATCTACAAAAAGAATATATATTATTTCACTAAAAAGCTACTGAACCATCTCAGTAAAGATGAGATAATAAGATGAAAATTTGGAATATACAATTTTTTCATTATGTTATATTTGAATTTTATGAAAGGATGAAAGACAAATTCGAAAGTGTTATAATACCATTATTTGAAAGATAAGAGGTATGCACTGTAAATGGTAAAATCAAAATTGTCGTTAAGTTAATAAAATTATAAAATTCATGTATCACGCGAACGATGTTTTAGGATTATTTGAGTATTTTATTTCTAAACTAAAAATACAATAATGACTATATATCATTTATAATAAAATTCATTAGAAAATAATCAAAACATTATGAGTTTACATATAAGAGCAATGAATAAAAATGTAAATAAACGACATGAGATATAATCAAACAAAAATAGATGAAATGATTCAATTATTAAGGCATCATAATTGAGCTTCCGCCGAATGCTATGAGGCTGAAGGTTTAATGAGAAATAGGATATATGATTTCACTAAAGGATATCAAAAAAATTCAGGAGAAAGTAAAGTAAAAATTTGAAATATAAGATTTGTCCAAAAGAAAAAAAGAATTTATTCAATATAATTGAGTTTTATGAAGTATAGAAGAAAAAATTGAAAACGTTGCAATACCATAATTTAAAATAAATAAATAATCTTGAGTTTTGATATATATAAATTTAAAAAATGAATGGTCGCGTTATTTATGAATTATACAACAAAATATAAGGAGAATGATATATGATTTTTAGGTAAAAGTGTACGCAGTTATACACCATGATCCAAAAAAATTACCTATTTGATAATTCAATATTTGAATCAATGTTTTTAACACTAAAATCTAGGAAAAAATACTTTTAAAGTGTTTAAGAAAAAGTAAATATATTATTATGCATGTTACGCGATTATGATTAAAATATGGTTAAGATAGAAGCAACTAAAAATAAAATAGTAAGTTTTTAGAAACTAAAAATTATTTATTTAAAATCAAATGCCAAATTGGAAGAATTAAAAATTAAAAAAAATTTCACACTCAAATTAATGATTGAAGATATGATATTATAATATGTTAATGAATGTAAAAGATATATACTAACATAAATATTTAGCAGTACACGTTATATATGTTATAGTTTCCAAACATAGGAAAATAACATAAGAACATCAAAAGAAACAAAACTCGCCCAACGGGCGAGTCCAAACCTAGTAAGGAATAATGACACTTTTTCCCAAAGTTCTTACACTTTGTGACACTTTTTATATTATACATACTTTCTTAAATTTTCTTGTATTTCAATTAACTTTTTACCCTCAACTAAATTTATTTATTTCATTACATGTCGATCCTTCTTCTTTATCCCTCTCATATTTTAGCTTGTCTTTATACTACATAGATATTCTCTATCCCTCTCATATTTTAGCTTGTCTTTATACTACATACATAAACGAGAAATGATTTTTTACATGTATAAGTAGTTTTTGAAAGTTTTCTTTCAAAAAACATACTTTGCAACCATGCTATACTTTTTGTGTACTTTTGAAGAGAGAGAATATTTTTTGGACCATTATGCCCTGCTTAACAAGACAAATAGAGAAAAATGTTAGATGAAAGATGGTCACATATGGGTGGTCATACATTTATGGTAGTATATTAAGTTTGCTTTTTGTTTGAAGACTTGGTCTTTTCCTCAATGATCTTGACCAATTGTAATCAGTTGATGTTAAAAAACTACAAACCTTATGATGTGGAATAGAACAACCAAATATGGATTGTTCCATAAAACTTTGTGAAGAACGTATCCACAATTATTTATCCACAATCATTTATCCACAAGACTCTTGTCAGAAACATAAAGTAAGATTTCGTGAAGTTTATCTGCTATGGTGGTTGGCCATTGCAATCTCCAACACGACTCGATAGCGCCAATCCGGTGCGCACCACCAAAGCGGATCCTAACCAAGAAACTGCATTCTGGTCTTTATGAGATCAATCGGGAACGTAACCATCTCTACAAGATCATCGCTAGAGAAAAAATGTTGTCCACACTAGCTTGTCCACAAAACTTTGTCCATGATAAATTATACAAGATACTTTGTTAACTAATTCTTATTTGTCCACACAAACTAATCCATCGATAGAACCCCAACTGAAAGTCTTACTGGACGTGAAATCAGTAACTCATTCAAAAACACAAACTGAATATGAGATTAGAGATTTGAAGTGGTCATCAAGAGAGAAACCTTGAGGTTTTGGATGGCAGAATGAAGAGGTATCTCCATCTCAGATGAGAAGCAATTTTGAGAAGCAACAAATGTAAGAAAGGGAAAAAGAGATGTCTTTTACGGAGAGAGTGAAGAGATTCAGATTTGGGTGAAACAAAATTGGAGGTGAATTAAGGGTTTTAGGGCTATTGGAGATTTGTGTATCAACCAATTTGAAAAATTATTGGTATCAACCAATTTTTCTAGAAGAGGATTTGTTTTTACTAGTTGTTAAGAAAAATAAATATATGAGAGAGAAGAGAGTCTGAGAAATGTGAGTTTAAGAGAGTAAAAAGGCAAAATTGGTAATAGACACTAAAAAAATATACCTTAGTTATAAAGTACCTTTGCTGTAATAAGTTTCTGAAAAAGTAACTTTGAGTGTAAAAATCTCAACGAGAAAACAAGAGAAGAAGACGTTGTAATTATACGAGAAACGAGAAGAGACAAGATCGGATTTTTAAGAACAGAGGATTACAAGGAAAAAACGAGGAAAACATGATACTCCCTCCGTTTCTTAAAGATAAATGTTTAAGGTTATACACACTTATTAAGATAACGCATTGATTTCTACGAAATACAGTTTTCAATAAAGTTTAACCAATAGTGTTTCAGTATTTGTCTTAAAGTTTGTAAAAGTGCACAGAAAACTGTAAAAACTCTATTTTTTTGGAACAAAATTTTTTTGTAAAGTTTTTATCTTTTAGGAACAGAGGGAGTATGATTTTTGTTTATCTTCTTCATCGGCTCAAACTCGACAAAATCAGCTATGAACCTCTTGCTTTTTGTTTTGCTTCTTCTCATTATGGGTTTTAATTTTTGGGTTTTAATCTGATTTTGAGGTTTGAAATTAAGGTAATGAGTTGATCGAGAATTGGAAATTTGAGAGAGATTAGAGATTCGAATATCTGAAGTCGAGATTAAAGATTCAAGGATATTGAATTGACAATTAGATGCAAGTACGTCAAGGCTTATTGGCGAAACAAGAGTACGAGAGTTGCAGGGGGAAAATAGAGCTTGGATGCAAGTGTATTAAGTTTGTTATGTTTTCCTTTCATCGGCTTGCGTGGACAAGTTTGTGTGGACAAATTACCTGGAAAAGTCATTGATGTTCCTTCCATTCTATTGATCTTCCAATTCAGTACTAAGGTTTTTGTGTTATGAGTAAATTGGTTCCTTCTCTTTACATTGGTAAATTGCTCTCCCACACCGCTTTCTCCGTACCCATAATCATTGTCCACAAATAAGCTCAATTGCATAAGCTGCTTGTCCACGAGTACCAAGGAGAAGTGCACTACCATAATCCCTCAAACAGTTATTATACAAATGGATTCATCCACATGGATGCGTTTATAATAAACATCGCATAGAATTGCCCATATTAACTTGTACAGATGAACAAACTGATTTACAAAACTAAAACAGCTTTACACACCACAATAGCTCCATACCCAAACATATCAATCCTTGAGCTCAAGATCATTTTCCGGTAATGCGCCAAATCACGTATCAAGTGACACCACTAACCTGTAAAATCTGTTCTAACAACAACAGTTTTTGGTCGCTTGAATTCGATTTAATTTGCAATTTAACAAGATGACGAAGAATCGTACAATACCAATAGAAGGTTCATGACCATTTCAGAAAACATCCATATTTAGCCTTTATCATAAGAAACCCTTATATCTACAACCCTAATAACACAAAGATCAATCGAAAGATACAATTAAATCCAATTTTTCTTAGTTTTCATCAACATTGATTTTTGTATTTCAAGGTCCTTGGAGCTTGAGAGGATGATTATACGGTGGACAGTAATGATACTTTCCTTTTTATCGTAAGATGATTGTAACCATGACATTATGGTGGATCCAACAAAAGAGTTGTAATGACGGCGTGTAACATGAGTTTCATATCTGAAAAACATGAATTAGTGGAAGATGAGAAGGAGAGAGAGTGTTGAATCTCGGCCACACGATTCTAAATAACTATTAATCAACCAACGGCCCAGATACGTGTAGTGTGAAAGGTTAGATATTTTATCTTTTGACTAGATTTTTGTCTTTTAGTATAAAAAGGGTATTTTTGTCCATCAATGTACTCAAAACAACAAAAGTGTGTCTAATATTAAAAGTGTCTCAAAGTGTAAGAACTTTGGGAAAAAGTGTCTCTGAGTTAAAATAATCCATAAAAATAATGGGTTTAAAATGACGAAATTAAAATAAGGCATATACCACAAATGTTGAAAAAGAATTTTCTTTTTGTTTGGTTTATTCTTGATTTAATCTCTTGTATAGTTTGATTTTTTTCTCTTTTTTGTCGTTTTATTTTTTTTTAATTTCCATTGAGATTCTTATTTGGTAAAATGGTGTGAGAGTTCGTTTTTTATGGACACTAGGGTTGGACTCGCCCGTTGGGCAAGTTTTGTTTCTTTTGATGTTTTGATGTTATTTTCTTATGTTTGGAAACTATATCATATATAACGTGTACTGCAAAGTATTTATGTTAGTATATATCTTTTACATTCATTAACATATTATAATATCATATGTTTAATCATTAATTTGAGTGTGAAATTTTCTTTTCTTTTTTGAAATTCTTCCAATTTGACATTTGATTTTAAATAAATAACTTTGTAGTTTCTAAAAACTTATTATTTTATTTTTAGTTGTTTCTATCTTAACCAATCATAATCGTGTAACATACATAATAATATATTTACTTTTTCTTAAACACTTTAAAAGTATTTTAATTTTTCCTAGATTTTAGTGTTAAAAGCATCGATTCAAATATTGAATTATCAAATAGGTAATTTTTTTGCATCATGGTGTATAACTGCGTACACTTTTACATAAAAATCATATATCATTCTCCATATATTTTGTTGTATAATTCATGAATAACGCGACCATTCATTTTTTAATTTTACATATATCAAAACTCAAGATTATTTATTTATTTTAAATTATGGTATTGCAACTTTTTTAATTTTTTCTTTTATACTTCCAGAAACTCAATTATATTGAATAAATTCTTTTTTTCTTTTGGACAAACTTATATTCCAAATTTTTACTTTACTTTCTCCTAAATGTTTTTGATATCCTTTAGTGAAATCATATATCCTATTTCTCATTAAACCTTCAACTTCATAGCAATTGGCGGAAGCTCAATTATGATGCCTTAATAATTGAATCATTTAATCTATTTTTGTTTGATTATATCTCATGTCGTTTATTTACATTTTTATTCATTGCTCTTATATGTAAACTCATAATGTTTTGATTATTTTCTAATGAATTTTATTATAAATGATATATATTCATTATTGTATTTTTAGTATAGAAAATAAAATACTCAAATAATCCTAAAACATCGTTTGCTGATACATGAGTTTTATAATTTTATTAACTTAACGACAAAATTTTGATTTTACCATTTACAGTGTATACCTCTTATATTTCAAATAATGGTATTACAACACTTTCAATTTTGTCTTTCATCCTTTCATAAAATTCAAATATAACAAAATGAAAAAAATGTATATTCCAAATTTTCACCCTATTATCTCATCTTTACTAAGATGGTTCAGTAGCTTTTTAGTGAAATACTCCTTCTGTTCCTAAAATATGAATTTTTTACAAAAAAATTTTGTTCCAAAAAGATAGAGTTTTTACAGTTTTCTATGCACTTTTACAAATTCCAAAACAAATACTGAAATACTATTGGTTAAACTTTATTGAAAACTGTAAGTCGTAGAAATCAATGCATTTTCTTAATAACCGTGCATTACCTTAAACATCTATTAATTAGGAACAGAGGGAGTAGTAGATATTCTTTTTGTAGATTGACAACTCCTTAACAATTGTTTGACACTGAAATTATTTAAGTTTTTTTTCTTTGATTCTTTGATGTCGTTTATAATTTTATCCATTTGTTTTTATATGTATATTTATTTTACATATTTCTAATTTCTGAAATATGTACTACTTTTAGCTATTTATTGACTTATTTTCGTATTTTATAATTAATTAGATTTTTTTTACCTATAAGTAACAATAAATATACATAAATATGAACTAAATGAACTTAAACTAAAATTAATTGTTAAAAATTTGTTTTGCCTATGTGGACACCTTAGATGGAGAGAGGACTCCCTAATTATATATATGATTTATTTCTCATATCATCATCGAAATTTTTTTTTGATTTGTTTTGCTTTACCTTTATTCAGCTTCCGCAATTCACATTTATCTACATCTATTAATCAAAATATCGATTGCCGCTTAATTATAAATTGCATGTTTGATTTTGCAATTAGAGCATTTGAATATTTATATATTTTGAACCGTCAAAAAAAAAATCAAGAAATAAACTAAGATTTAACCGCAGTGTGATCCACAAAACAGTTACCGATTTTTTAATGAGTAAAAAATACCAAACTTTGGTTGACTCAGCCAAATTATGTATAAAATTAGTCAACTTTAAGCCATAACCTGAGTCCAGAAGACATGTTAAGGCACGAGATCCCTGGAAACCATAACCTGAATCCGGAGACTTGGAAGGGCGACCTGCTCCTTAGAACCGAGTTGCATAAGAATGATACCTTGAGCAACTATTATCCCTTTCCTCTCATTTTTTGGAAAATAAAATAGAAAATGCAACTATTAGACGAGTCCGAAGTTGCCAACACCTCGGGATTACGTTTAACAACCTATGAGTACTTAACGTTAAAGTAAAAGAAAACTAATGATCCCAAATGGAGTGATGATGTTACTTAACTGGATCAATATTCTTTCATTTTCGAATTTTAATCCTTAATATTATTTACGATATATAATACTATTAAATTTACACGATATATAATAAATTAAATGTATAATGTATTCCTTTAAGCAGAGTTTAAGGATTGGGCCTGGTAATCCGAATGAAACCATTAAAATTCGAAAAAGACATTACATGAACAAACCGGGCTTAGGGCAATAGAATAATCGTTTCTATATTATACAAAACGTTGAAGACAAGGTTTTAATTTTCGAAGAGAAGAGTCACAAAAACTCAACAGACGAACCCTAATTTCGTCATCGGTCAGGTAACTCGCGGAGGAGGTAGATCGGTTGTGTCTCGCCGCTACTTCTCTTCACCATTAGGCACCAGGTAACTTCTGAAATCTGTCAAAATTGTGAGTGTATTAGGATTTGGGGTTTTTTAAATGTCAAAATCTTTTTATGATTGCAGTTTCGAATGAAGCAGCAGTTGTAGTTAAAGAGCTGCTCTCCGTACCTTTCGATGCAGCTATAGGGGCTGTGGGAATTACGATAGGTATGGAGATTGAGAATAGAGAGAGTTTTGTTGTTCCCTTTGTCCTCTCGAATTAATCAGCTTGTGATTATTGTTTGTATTCAGGTTTTTTCGTCACTAAAATAGTGGTAGACGAACTTCTGAAGGACGAGGTAAAAAAAAACCTTATTACGGAATTGTCGTTTGTTGAGTTTGTTCGTTAATTCATTGTTGAATGTCTCTCTGTACATGTACTATGAGACCCATCTGAATTTCAATCTTCTCTCTGTTGATGAGACTGTTTGTGTCGCCAAGATCGATGATCTGGACAAGAAGAATATGTCAACGTGTGAAGAAAAACACAGTTAGAGGTTTATGGATTAAGTTAAGACTTGGTCTTTTATTTATCACTTGTAGCATTCTTAATGATTAATGTTTTAGAAACCCTTTATATCCGAGAGTTTTAGTTACATTTTCTTATCTACAAATAACGATTTCTAACAACTTCTCCTTTCGTGAACCAATCTTCTTTCGCCAGCTCAGCTTCTCTTCTGAACTTGCCACGTCACTTCAACACTTCTTATTCCTTGAATAATACTTCCATGATTTATACTTCCAACACTTATTACACACCTTGGTTCTCAAGTTCAATAAGAATTACGAAATTCCCTCGGCATTTTAAGCCGATCCGAGTCGAATAAGCGAGGAAACCCAAAAACATGACATGAAACTGAAACAAACAAAATACGAAGTTAACCGGAGATTACATCCAGCAGCGGCAAAGTCATCATAGTCATTTCTCTCGGAGTGATTTAGGGGTGGATCGAGAAGTAGAAGAGAACACCGAGCACAGAAAAATTAAAAGGGCAAGAATAAGAAGAGAACAAGTGATTGAGAATAAAGAGAGTTTTGTTGTTCCCTTAATGATTTTGTCATCTTGAATTAATAAGCTTGTGATTATTGTTTGTATTCAGGTTTTTTCGTCACTAAAATAGGGCTAGAGGAACTCCTGAAGGACGAGGTAAAAAAAAAACCTTATTACGGAATTGTCGTTCGTTGAGTTTGTTCGTTAATTCATTGTTGAATGTAGGCCTCGGCAAAATAACCTAAACCTATGTATCCGAACCTGGATTCGAACCTGTAAGACCCGAACCTGAACCCGACCCGAAATTTTACAGGAACCTGTATGAGTATGTTTTTAGTAGACCCGAAAGAACATGTACCCGTTTGGACCCGAACCTGTACCCGAACTTGAACTTGTATGTCTAAGCCTAACAGGTTAAATCTACCAAAAATTATGATAAAACAAATTTAATTTATTGATATTGTTTTCTATAAAAAAATTTATAATATCGTCATAATACTAATAAAAAGAACTTCTACAAGTGAGTTAAATGTTTTACTTTTACTTGTTGTTGTTCGGGTCCAAGTTCCAACTTATTAAACCTTTTAAATATCCGAATTTTACAAGTTCCTTCCACATATAGGTTCTGATCTAGATGTTTTGATGTGTTTATACCCGAAATGTTAACAAAACCTGTAACTTGAACATATAAAATGCATTTTAAACACAAACACAAACAAACCAACAAGACAACAATCATATAATATGAACTAAGTTAAGAATACAATTATCAATCGAAGTTTGTCAATGTATAAAACTAAATCAATGTAACCAAAGCAATTATACAAACGAATAAGAGTCAATGACGAATCACGAATCAAAACAAATCATTTAGACAGACGAACAACGAAACAAGAATCAATGACGAAACACGAATCAATCGAAGCCAATATTAGAAAGAGAATGATGATTACTGTAGATCAAATTCAAGACATCTCTGATAAAAAAGACGATTGTGGTCGAGCTCGAAGAGGATTTGCAAAATCAAGCTTGAAATTTTAGGGACTACATTCGTTTGAAGAATCGATGTTTTTGGTGTTGGTATTGAAAAGTCGAACGTGTACCCATAAGGAACTTGTAAAATTTGGGTATATAAAGGTTCCAAAATTAGGAACCTGGACCCAAACCTATACTGATAGGACCCGAACCTGGACCCGACCCGAAACTTTACAGGTTCCTAAATGGTATAATTTTAGTATACCCAATGGAACCTATACCCGTTAGGACCCGAACCTGAACCCGACCCGAATACCCGAATGCCCAGGACTAGTATGTCTCTATACATGTACTATGAGACCCATCTGAATTTCAATCTTCTCTCTCTCTTGCGAGGAAGGTTTCTGATGGAAATTCTCCAGGGTTGGCGATAGTGGATTCTTCTTCTCCTCGTCTCTTGATATATCATGGTTTTTACCCGTTTTTTATCATGATTTAACCCGGTTTTATCGAGTCTTTTCGGTGTTTTTCGAGTGTTTTAGAGTCTTTGCAGGTTAGTGTACGTGTGGAGCTTAATTGGTGATTATGGAGCATTTTGGAGCATTGTACAAAGAGGAGCTGGTGTCGCGAGGACGGATTTTCAATTGCCGTCAGATTGGCCTGTCGATCGACAGCTACGTTACAGCCGATCGATCGACAGCTACGTTACAGCCTGTCGATCGACAGACACACTGGTGATCGATCGACAGGTACTCGCAGAAGCCGACCTAATACGTTTTAAAAAAGTAAAATTGTTCCTTTTCGGGCTAGAAGTTACCAATAAACCGTCATAAAAGTCCACCACGAGTTTTACTTCTATAAATAGTTTATTTTAGGTTTTTAGATCATTACTTTATATTTTATAACACAAAGTTTAGAGAGAGATTTTTAGGGTTTTTAGGGAGACAAGTTTACTTCATACTTTGAGATTCTTCGAACCCTATTGTACTTATTCTTATACTCTTTTTATATGCATTATTATTCAGCTATGACTTGTTTTGCTGCCATGTCTGAGTAGTTTGTTAGTTAGGTTTAGGGTGATTCGAATGGAATGATGATGAATTGTTAGGGTAAACTCACTTGTTAGGATTATCTGTTAGGTTCTTCACCTAGATTACTTGAACTCTGGTTTAGGATTCGCGACCCTGAATTTGGATATCTTAGGTTGATAGATTGACACGAAAGTATAATTGATTAGCTAGAACTAGATCTTAGGTGAGCAAACTTACTTATTCGCAAAGAAATTTGGTTTAGGGATTTTGTGAACAAATTGGACTTGAATTTAAAGCTTGTTTAAATTGATTGAATTCGCAAAGAAATTTGGTTTTCTAGGGTTTAGACATAGTTAGTTTTCGCAACGACAATTGGTTAATTATATTTTAGTGTTTCAAGTTCTAGAACGGTTCTTAATTAAATCATGACTTTGTTAGAACTACAATTCTGATTCATCCTGAGAATTACCCAAAAGCCTAGCTCTTTGTTTAATTAAATTTTAAATCAACCATATTTTCTGTTACCAATTGATTTTATTATCTACTTTATATTATTTTACTTAGCCGAACTCGAAGTCAATATTCTTATCGTTTGATTTGACTCTCAGTGATTCGATCCCTATTACAATTGATCTTTTAATTTGAAAGAGTAACTCAGGAAAAATTTGAGCATATCATCTCTCTTTTGATTTGTCGTCCTTGAACGAGTTACCTCGGGAAGAGGTCAACAATATTGTTCTTACTATCGTGGAAATGGAGAATAAGCTCGAGGTGTTACACAACTCGACCCGTGAGGAGTTGAACCTGATGAAGAAAATCAAGGCCAAATTCCCTGAGCTATTTAACTAGGTTGTTTTTTTTTTATTTGAATCAGTAGCAATTTCATGATGATATTTTAACATACAAGTACGATACAACACTTATATTGTAGAATATAATTTCGTCTAAACTTTATCTACTTGGGTTTAGTTGCAACTAAACTTGGTCGTGAGACAGAAAATCAACGTTACGCATTGCCAATGAATCATCTACTATTGCTAACCACATCCGCTATCGCGATTGCCATTCTATAGCATCATTAATTTTGAGACACCATAGTGTCCATTTGTAACAGTAAATTTATTATGAGCAGTTTTCTTAAAGTGCAATTTATCCTAGGTTTTGACAACAAAACATATAGTGTAGAAGAAATGAATCTTGTTGTTATATATATATATATATATAAATTCTCTTAAACTCTAAACCTGTCACGTTACCAAATAGAATTTGAGTGACATTCACACCTAATACTTCAAGACTAAGTGAAACAACTTATGAACCAAGGAATAAACAAACAAACAAAAGTAGATATATGTGAAACGAAAATTTAAAGTATCTTATGAGAAGTCTTTTACAAACTTGAAGACTCGAGGGTTAAACCGGATCGGTCCGGTTCGGCGACATATACATAAGTTGAGTTGGTGAACCAAACAAGGTCATCGAGCTAGGCGTGAACAATGGAATATCAGCTAGGTGTTGCAGATGATGTCGTGGTTGTCCCTCCCGACTAAACGGTGCCGCCATGTCATCATCACCGACGTTAACTTCTTTCGTCACCACAGAAGAGGATGATTCGCTAAAGTCGTTAGGGTTCCGTCTAATAACCTTGTCATGACCCGTGAGCCGCTGAACCAAGGCCATGAAGTCTTCTGCGCGCGTGTGGATCACTTTCGGGGAGTGCGCGTAAATGATTACCGGAGATCCCCGTCCATGTCGCCGTCCTAGCTGCTTAACGACGTTACACGACGTCGTTTTCTTGATGGAGTGAGATTCTCCGGCGAGTTTTAGCGACGGAGGACGTGAACCGTTTATCTCATGGCATCGTGTAGGAACCATTGTGAGTAATATCAAGCAAAGATCAAGGAAGGTTTTTGGAAATAAATAGAGTTCTTGTTGATTTGTGAATTCAGAGAAGACATTCACTAAAAAGATGATATATATGTGTATCTGTAGAATTATATATGCGTGTAAGTATGATTAAAAGGCATCATAGAATATGCAGCCAACGATTCTGACCGTTGACTTTACATATACGATAATAGTTTTGAAGTAAAATGGTCGTTGTCTTTGAATAGTTTTCTTCTAAAAATTTATGGACTTCTTATGTCAAGTTTCGATTGGAATGAATTCAGAAATGTCGATTGTATTCAATAAGAATTTGTAATATTATTTTGGTGGATAGTTCTTCTTTCATTCAGCTTTGAATTTTGAATATTACTGCTTGTGACGGTGCAAGGTTGGCTGCAGTGGTTTAAACGGCTTGAATTCTCTCTCTTTACGTAATAAGACATTTTAACAATGTTCAAAACTATCGGCTTCTTTTAATTAAATCTACTTACGGGCAGATTAATCTACTTTGTTACCCCAATTTGCTTGGTATTATAATGATTATCAATGACATTGTTTTGTTCTGTTTATTTTATACAAACACTACATTATTTGGAAAGAATAAACAAATTAGCATATGATTTTTATTTTCCAATTGGGACATCTAATATCTTAAGACAGTATTTGACTTTTGCTCTAACGGCCAATTGAACTACTTGTATATCTATTCTAAAAATCGACTCATGTAACTTTACTTGTCTCATGTGCATTAAAGACAAGAAATGGAAGAGAAATATAATGCAAAAGTTGGTTACGTCTTTGTCTTCACATTTGACAATTAGGGTAGTTCCACACAGTTTCCTAACTACAAGTATATATATATATATATATATATATATATATACATATATACAAAGTATTCGTTTTTGTCCACGAAAGTAAGTATAGTTTATAATTTTAAAATAATTAATGTCAAAATACAATTCATTAGAAAATACAATTCGATGACGACTTATAGAAACTCTATTTATTTATCAAAAGTCAAAAGCTTCTTTTGTACATAATAAAGTTTCACTATTTGTTGATACAAGGATACATACATAATTCATTCTGATTCGCTTTCAGTACCAATGTGATACAATCATACAAGGCACAATAATCATCTTCTTCATGTATTTTATCACATACTGAAGATAGCCACACACAAAAAAACTAATCCATGCCCAAGAATCCCTCTTGTAACCCATATTCTAAGCTTTTTTTTTTGTTGGCTAAGCTTATATTTCTAAGTTTTCTTCTTCGAAATTTCATTTTATTTAAAATTAAATTATGATAAAATCGAGTGAAGTTAATCATAACTCTACAATCATGTGTCAAGTTGTTATGAAAATTCACTTTATATAGTAAGACTCGGGCGGGTTCTAATGTTAATAATAAAACTTGTAAGCCCAAAAAGAGCCCAGACATTAGATAAGAGGAGTGTACGGACCGAAGCAAAGAGCAACAAGTGAGGAGCACAAAACTTTGAGCATGAAAGAACTAAAATATTTGGAAAAGCTGAGCCTGAGGCCTCGGGATTATAGGATCATGCGCAAAGACACCGCACGCGCACTATCGCATCATGTAGCTAACATTTGGATTTATGTGTTCTATTGTTTAGCCCCTGTCATATTTGATGGAAGCTAATTATTGTGTGCTTCGGGAAAGAAAAATCATTTAATTAATATGAGGAACTGTACCATTTTCGATAATTTTTTGCCTTATTTCTTACATTCCTCGGATCTCTCCCATCTACTGTTCTATGTCCCCTTTTTTTGTCTGTTCATTGTCCCTTACATCTAACTACACTTTGTTATTATAGTATGTTAATATTGTTTATTTACTTGTGAAATTAACTTATTTTATTTGTTAACCAATGTTTTACTTGCTTCAAGCAACATCATTGCCCTTTCGTCAATAGGAACACATGATCACGCATGTTTTTTTTTTTTGTGTGTGTTTCATAATAGACAAATGTATCTACTTGTCTTCCTAAAACTATATCCAAAATATTTTGTGGATGTTGGTTATACATTAGCATACTTTAGACATTAGAGTTAACATGCTCGCAAGGCTCACTAACTCCTAGTAGTTAGTGGACTAGTGGCTCCTACAGTCCTACTTGTTGAGGAATTGTCATGTAAATATAGATCACGCGCGAATCAGTTTCATTCAAGCGTAAATTTATATTTTCAATTTAGTCACTCAAAATAAATGTTATGTTTAAGATTTATTAATCCGGTGAGTGGATTAAGTAGGTTACTCAACCGCTATCTCATCTTCAAATGATTCATATGGTAAAAAAACTCGAATCACTCTTGATTATAAAATTTAAAAATATTTATGAGGTATTTACGAATTCACCATATATTTTTATTTAATCTTTCATTTTATCAGTAAACGCTATATTTACTTCAGTCTGCCGATTATCGTGTACATAAATATTTAACAAAAATTGAAACCACTTTTACAACACCAGACCACAAGATTAACACCAATCAATCATTCCAAAAAAAAACAAAAACAAAAAAACATATGATTTCATCAAACATAAGAACTTCAATGATATAGATGCATTTGCAGTAAATTTCCATCTGTGTACATCAATAAAATCCAATGTCAAAATAAACGCAACAAATCGGTTATCTCATCTCAAAACTCATTTCGATCTTTTTTTTGTTTTGGGAGGGAATGGGCATACAAATTAAGAAGAAAACTATTTATCCTTTAACTATGTAGGTGTCATATATTAAATTACTATAGGACAGATGCGGTCCAAATCATGAAAAAAAATGCGAAGATGAGAAATTGCAGATGGTTAGTCCCAATGTCTACACAATCATTCTCCCTACTATGTAGTGCCTGTTTCCAATAAACTTTTTTCTCTTATGTTTTGATTCGCACAAGCCCATTAATGTGTACCAGAATTGGAGTATTCGACACAAGACTTGGTGACTGAATCATTTGTAAGTATTGTTAATACTTTAATGAAGAAAGACACCCTTGTATACAAAACATTTCGACCATAAGTCGCAAGTCACAACCATAACGCATGCCATAATTATTTGTCATTAAATTCATTACAAATAGCATGTGTTAAAAGTTTGAGTTTTAGCTATTTTAGTGTTTTGACTTCTTAAGTTTGACTTTATAAAACATGTAGAAATGTTTAACGAATGTATTGTGTATATAATATAGAATGCCCACGAGACAGGGATAAAAAAACGGTACAAATAAGTCCGTACTTTGATCGTAGACCTTATTGTATTAAGAACAAGATCGAATAAACTGATATAATGAAAGTTCAATTATCACGTTTTTTCCTTAATTGTAAAGCTGTCATTTGCATGCATTTAGACAATTTGGGGATAAAGCGAAGCTTCCTTTCCAATCAGGAGAAAGGCAAATCGGAATATCGGATTAGGAAGTAATAAGTCGAGATCAGGCAAATTACTTGTTCACTTTTTTACGAGAAATTTTCTTGTTAGTAAAATGTATTTATGATATCATATATCTAGGCTTTAAACCGTAGATATTCCAAAATACGAACAATTCTAAACACTAGGCCACATTAGTTTAAGAATTTACCTTTTTCCATCACAAATTACAAATATCTTTTATGTTTTGTTTTTCAATATAAATTACAAGATCTACAATATTCAATCTCCTACAACCACCATGAAGATGGGCTAATCATCAATATAAATTATATTGTAAACTGAATGAGGTTTATTTTTTTAATGGTAAAGTTAAATCATTTGCAATTTTGCTTGCATTTGTCTATGCATTGTTTTCTTTTGTTTATATTCTACAAAACTTTCATGTAATTTTGTATATGACTTCATTTTATACTTTACCATCTGTGCCAGTATTCTAGATCTAATTGTCTTTGTATATAATTTTAAAGCATGAAGAATGGTTATTATGTGGAGATGATTTAAAAATCCAATAATAATGCAACCAAATTTAAAGCGAAATAAATAATACATGCACAAATACATTGCTTCTTCCTATGGAATACGAATCATGAAAGACACGAAGGTACATAACACTTAATTTAAATAAACTCTCAGAGAAGAAGACATGTTCTCATTCTCCCACATGCATTTAAATCAATCAGATGGATGTGATGTGCTATTATCTCTGATCGAGACGCTTAATGGATTTAGCCTTCTGTTGCTACAATGCTTCGAAAGCAACAAATTTCAAGCTACTCTAGTTGTCCCTTAGGATAAAATATGATCACAATTCTGAAAAAATGGGAGTTTAACTTCATTTAGAAATTATTACACTTTTGACGTAAATTTATTACTTTAACTTTAGTTTCCATTTTAATTCGGAAAATGAAGTTCGAGTTCAGTGTTAAGTTACTTTATAAACTTTTCCGTCTATCTTCGATCATAGTGTTTTTAGTATAATTAAAATAATGTTTTCAAATATTAATTTACATAAAATATGGAAAACAAAATGTTGAACACTTAATCAAAAAATATTTTATTCAAAATAAAATGATGAAAATATCATAATAATCGCTAGAATTGGACATAAAACTTATCGTGGCGTATGCATGCGTTTGGAGATCGCCTACGTCCTTCTTTTTTTCTCATCATTTGGACAACAGAGAAAGAAGATCTAAGTGTGGATGGATTTTGTAATTCTACGTCTAGGATTGATTGATCTACAATACTGAACATCTCGCTCATAAGAAAATAAACAAAGTTAGAATGCCAAATATAAAAAAATGATGTGCCAAAATATAGAAGTAAAATGTCACATATAGTACGTAAAACCAATATTCTAATGTATGTTAGTATGGGACCACTAGCTCAAATTTTACACTACGGGCAATACACAATCTAAGATCCCGTCTACAAGTGAGCACAAATTTCATTTCTTTGATTGGAATGAAAAAAAAAATTGTATATAAAGTATTGTTGACCAAACCTATATCAATGTTAAAAAGTTCTGATAGCAACCCCTTCAGTCTACAGTTTGAGACTTTGAGTGCCCAAATTATTGTCTTGGCTTCTGATCAAGTACCATCAGAAATGATGACGCTTTCACAAACATTGCAAAGAACAATGGTGAACAAAGAAAAATCATCAAATTTTAGCCAAAAAAAAAAAAAAAAACAAAGAAAAATAAATGAGTGATAGAGATCGATGGAAATATTCATATTTAGTGGCAAAACTATAATTCCCATAGCAAAGTATATATATTTATACTTTTGTATCACAATCGATGAATGGTGGTCTTTTGGTAATAAGTTTTCTGCAATCACGAGTTAAACGGTCGGACCAAAATCTATATGATCAATTATTCTACACTACAAAATGTTTACACAGTAGAATTGAACTCAAAATATAATAATTCTTTTGTTTTTTGTTTTTTGTTTTATCTTAAAATCGAGACCCCACGTTGTCACAAACAATAGCATTATATTTTAGGATACAAAATATGTTCCATATATTAAGCTAAGTAATACAAATACATGATATCTTTTTTTTATAATTATTTATACAAATTATAATATAGCATGCACTTAAAACTCAAGAATCAATATATTGTGACGAGAGTTTTGATTCACGGTTAACTAGAAGTGGAACATATTGTCGTGTGTGAGATGTATAAGAATCTAACAGCTCGTTATGTATACTATGATGAAGATTTAATTGAACCTAAAGTACTTTTATAATAACTTGGACCAAAAAGGGGATTCAAAGTCCAAACAAATCATTACAGAGATCATTGAAAACTAGTCGAATAAAATCTATCTAAGATTGTCTTTTAAGATATGGAGGATTTCCTTTGGATTAATATTAGTTGTCATATCTGACTTCGTATAAGTTTGTGGGCTCTCTGAATCTGGTAACTCCTTGCAGCTCAGGTTGCAACATTTTGTTTACAAATTCAAATCATATCTCATTAGAACATTGGCTATCTATTTTGGCTTACTCAAAATGCAATGTTTGTCATCATGCTTAATTGCAAATTTTTATTGATATGCCTCGAAATCAGACGTAAATTACCGCAAAATGGCAATTCGTGTTTTCTTATAAAGCTATATATACAAAAGAAGAAATGTGAACATAAAACAAAGAAAATTTTGGAAAACCCAAATTTGATACATTAGTTGTCAAGCATCGTAAACATATCTTAAGAATGTAAAAATGGATTACATGAACTGCTATAAAAAATGGATTACAAAAATGATTAGAGATAACAAACATTTCTATAAAAAATCTTAATTAACTTCAATTTCTCATTAAGTCTGCTCGCTTAAACCCAAATATAAAATTTAAGTCAGTCTTCGTAAGTGGTTCAGTTGTAGACTTGAAGTGAATGCTGAGCTAGGTGCAAGCATTTGGTTCATGGAACGGTCTTCCTGAATCCTGACCGTCCATTAAGCTCTCGACTCTAAAGTTGTTTTTCATTTTGCTAGCCCTAGTTTCTATCCAATTTTCATATAGCAATTGAAAAGACATGAAAACTCTCCAAGAACACGGAAAATCGATAAAAGATTCAAAAATAAAGATTAAAAAATGTGAAAATTACAATACATCACTCACTACTTCTACGTTTGTCTGATCTCACTTCACGTTTATGCGTTTGGGATGCTAAATACTGACTCATATACCGTATGTGGTGTGCAACAAATGAAATGCGACATCATCGGAGATGCCACACGGTCGACTAGATACGGTGCCTCATTGACCGTTTGATATGCAATCGTCTACACTCTATATCATACCAAATCCTTTCGCGTCTCGACATAGTAATTGCTATGTTTTCTTGTTTCCTCTATACTATTGGTTTTAGGATGTTTTTTTTTATAAAAAAAGATCGAAAATCAATTCTTCATTTCCTTTACGATTTAATTCGCTATCAAGAAACATTAAACGAAATGATGATGCATAGAGCCCCCTGATATTGAGGTTTTTAGGTCCTCGACTTCCGTTCCGTTTCCAAAAACTAAACGAAATAAATTCTACAAATAACCAAATAAAAATACAACAAAAAGATTTTTTTTGTTCTTATAGCTCCCCTCTCTTTCTCCATGCCGTTGCTTTTCTTACCCACACACACACATTTCTGCATACTATACAAAACATTCTCCTAATTTCTAAAGATCAAAACTTTTTCCTTTTGTTATACTAAAGATCAAAACTTTACATCAAATTAAAATGTCTTAACATATATACCCCCACCTACTAACCAACTTTGGAAAAACAAAATGGTACAAATTACACAAAACTAAGAAATTGAAGGACTTTTTACTTTAACAACGGAGGTTTTAAGTAGCAAAATTGGCGGAGATCATATGTATTCAATGTTTATAAACTACCCAACAAAAATGTCCTTTTTTCCCAAAAATAATCAGAGATTAAATCTCTCAACAAACAAACCCATTTCTTGTTTTTTTCCTCGTGAATAATAAACAAAAAATCCTTCTTTTCATGAGCTGGAAAATGTCTGGAAAAAAAAAATAAACCTAATCTTTCACCAAGAATCGATTCACAATCTTTACGCTTGGTTCCAACACATCCATCTCCCAAATCTCTCTTCTCCTCCTTCCTTCAAAACTCATCAAGACTGCTTTAAACGACGTCGTTGCATCAACTCTCTTAATCTCCCAACCTGCATCCCTCAGTTTCTCAATCTTCCTTATTTGTCTCTTCGCTAACCTCAACGTATTCTCTTTGATATCATCCACCGCCTTATCGTACGCCGTTTTATCAAACTCTCTCTTCTCCACCGTTTTAAAATACTCATCAAACTCCGGTACACCTATAGCTTTCCGGATCCCAAACCGGGTCTTGTTAAATTTCACCGGGTCGTAAAACCCGGATAGTTCCTCAAACATACCCGAATCCATCATTTCATCGACCCGTTTCACTAAATACTCAAACAGTACAGTCTCCGACACATCTACCCAAATGAAACAGCAGTCATAACGCAAACTCTTGGAGATTCTTGATTCAGACGAAAAAGGATCGATCTTTGGGTTGTAATGTTCGGTGAGAAGTGCGTGTATAAACGAGTTAGATCCACCGGCGATAATCGGAAGCTTTCCACGAGAGGTAATATCGGAAACTGTGTTTGCGGCGGTTAAACGGAAATCTCCGGGGGTGAGTTCGGTGTCGTCGTGACGGAGATAACCGAGGAGATGGTGAGGAACACCGTGACGGTCTTGGATTGTGATTTGATTAGTTGTTATCTCTAAACCTTGGTAGACTTGGATTTTGTCTGAGTTTATAATCTCTGAAGAGAAACGAGTAGCGAGATCGACGGAAAGTTTTGATTTTCCGGCTCCGGTTGCTCCTAAGATAACAACGAGTTTCTCTTTTCGATTTTTGTGTCGTGATTGCTCCATGCGTACGGAGGAAATTTGGTTTCTTTGTGGTTTGGTGAATGAGAAAGACGGTGATGGTATCGCCGTCGTGAGTCGATCGGAGATTAATGGGAAGAAGTTGAGTTTTAACATATTACGGAAAGAGACAAAAAAATGTGTTTTTGGTTATGTTATGCACCACGACGCTACAATCTCCCTCTCCCTCTCCCTCTCTTTTGTATTTTCTCTCTCTCTGTTTCCGTTTTCTTGGAGGTTTACTTCAATGGAGGAAGACGACTGACCTGTAATGTGTCAATATTTCTCGGGGGTTTTAGATGGAAATGAATTTTTGTAGGAATTATAATAAGATAGCAATGTTTCATGATTAAATCAGAGAGTTTTTGTTTTTGTCTATGGTTATATAAACATTTTTTTTTTTTTTTATAGAACCTAGAAAATAACAAAAAAAACCATCACTCTTTTCAGGTATGTATACTAACTTTTAGTCCAAGATTAAAAACCTTTTTGTTTTGTTTTTATCTGACATTTGAAAGTATATTTGTGTTTCTTCATTCAATGTGTTTTATTTGAAAATAAACAAGGACATTGATAAAAGAAAAATAGAAAAAAAATCAAACAAGAAGGACAAAGTGAAGCTATTTTTTTTATTTTTGATAGATAGATCATCCATATGGCAAAAAAAGAGAATTTAAAAATTGGGTTATAAAACGCAGAAGAAATGTTGAATGACACGTGTCCGGAAGTGAGAAGAGTATAGGGAGAATGGATGGGAGGAAAAACAAACAAACGAAGGTGTGCAAAAGAGAGACGCGTGGGGAGATTTATTGGCTCTTGCGAGTAGAGCGTGAATTACAAAAATCACATGCCACTGTTCTTAAACCACTCTTAATTCCGTTTTCACATCACATGCCTCTTCTCTTAAACCACTCTTAATTGTGTTTTCTCTTCATATGTAAAGTATGTAGTAGTAACTTGCAAGCAATGATCCAAATCCTTTTTTCTTCTTTTCTCTCTAAATCGATTAATTGTATACTATATCTCTAGTTCTTATGTTACTTTTGCGTCCTTAAACACTTTACATAACTATTTAATTGACGTGTAGTTCGATTAAATCCGCATTCGTTCAATCGCTCTTTTTATTTCGTATCTTTTTTTTATAATAAAACTGTGACATTGTAAACTATGTTTTATATGGAAAAATCTTTGATTGATAATGAATTTGAACATAAAATATCTCATTCACTCGAAGAAGATGATGATCGAAAGACATCTAAAAATATGTTTTAACAATCAAATTCAATCGATTATTTTATTATTCTATTATGTATATCTTTTTTTATTTTCTAGAATTGTTCAATAATATTACCAATCAAAAATTTGAACTAATTTTTTTCCCCAAAAAGCCTATCTTTCTTTGACGACGCATTGTTGTTTAATGAATTCGGATGTAACATCATGCACAAAACTGTATACTCCCTCTGTCCCATAATAGTTGATATTTAAGGTATTTACACACATATTAAGAATTTTTTAATTTTTTAAAAACATGTTTTATCACCAATTCCATAATGATTCAACCAATGAAAAACCAATATGTAGAATTCAAACAGTCAAAATCAACAAAAATACAATTAATTTTGCTTAGGAAAATGAAAAAAATCATATAAATTTATACAAATTTTTTTTGCTTAAACATCATATACCGAGAGATAGAGGGAGTATTTGATATTCGAATTACGTATTGAACTTCACCAAACAAACAATAGGTACATATATAACATCTGAATTATGCAACTATATACCAAAATGAACAACTTCGTAACTATCTAGTTTTGGTATCCATGTAATGCACCTTGTATAAAGAGAACCTATGAAATCTAGTGTAACTTAAATTTCCCACAATCATATGCCAAACATACTTCATAAACAATGAATACGCTAACAACGATCTCTTGAACTGCATGGTGTTATATTCCTATGTACAAGTTACAACACTTTACTTTCCCTTTTTTTTTTTTTGAATGAATGTAAAATTAATATTCAACCAAAAACAATTTTACAATAAATGCGACTTTTTCTTAAATGTTTTCCAAATCAAAGCTTGATAAGATCTATTCTAGAAGCAGAGGTTGTGATGGTGATCATGGTCGAGAAAGTAGCCATCTCTCCATGGCGTCCGAGTAGGTGTGGTTACCTCTACGTCGGATCGAGTTGATTCGGTTGACAACATTTTTGTCGATGAGCTTGATGAGGATCATGGATGGTTGCAAAGCTCCTCCATGCCGCCTTTGATTCCGTTCTCTCCATAAGTGGTAAACACATGTTTGGAAGCTATATCGCAGCAGGAACAAGTCATGCTTAGGTCTTGATGCCGTAAGAAGACCCGTGAGCTGTTCCCAATCCAAGGTAAATTCTTGTCCAAGGAGCTTGCTCACTGTTTTTGGCCATACTTCTCCGGAGTAACTACATTCAGAAAATATGTGGTCCCGTGTTTTCTCTGTTGCACGGCATAGGATACACTCAGCATTCACTCCAGAGCTCCAATGTTTCATTCTATCCCCTGTGGTCAATCTGTTTTGGATTGCTAACCATGTCAAAAAGCTGTACTTGGGAGTATCATATTTGAACCATACCCCTTTGTACCACGATTTGGGTGGTTGAGCTATTCGAACAAGCTTCCATGTGTGTTTGGTTATAAATTTCTGCTTGAAGATACCTTATGACTGCTTCCAATATGATATATCTGCCTCATCACTCCGTGATAACTTTACTTTCTCGATAGCCTCCTCCATCGCATTGAGATGTTCCACACGATGGCTCCTGCGACGGTGAGAATCAAAAACCTCTGCCATAGTTGCCTGAGGTGAGATCCCCATGTCAATGACCCCCCGCGGACCCGTGAGATCATAGAGACGTCCTAAAAGGGACCAATTATCAAACCAGAACGAAGTTCTCTTACCACTACGGATTTCAACCTTGTGATAGTGTCTAGCCAGTTCTCTATACTTAAGGATCTTTCTCCACATCCAAGATCCTTTGGTGGTGCTCTCTTTGATCGACCAAAAAGATTCATTTCCAATGAGCATGACGTTAACCCACTTTACCCATAGCGATTGTTGGTTAGACACTATCCTCCATATCAGTTTCAGACAACTTACACGATTCGTTTCCTTGAGCAATTGGAATCCCAATCCGCCCTCTGACTTGGGCCTGCAAACATCATACCAAGCAACCTTAGGCTTATGTGTGTTCACATCAGGGCCAAACCATAAGAAAGCCACACACATTTGATCAAGCTCCTTAAGACATCGACT
This sequence comes from Arabis alpina, assembly GCA_900128785.1. NCBI lineage: Eukaryota > Viridiplantae > Streptophyta > Magnoliopsida > Brassicales > Brassicaceae > Arabis > Arabis alpina. The sequence continues at coordinate 22,284,822 of LT669789.1, forward strand.
AGGCAGTCGAAATGCCGAGAGCCAAAAATTGGTAATGCTTCGGATTACGGATTGTAATAGCTGCATCCTTCCTGCATAAGAGAGGTGTCTTTCTGTCCATGATGATATTCGTTTTTGAATCTGCTCTATCATCGTTTGATAGTCCACCTGAGTCATACGCTTTGTGAGGAGGGGAAGGCCCAAGTATTTAACCGGGAGTTGCCCTACAGCAAATGGGAACCTCGAGACTATGTTCTCTCTTGTCTGATCATGCACTCCCGCAAGATATAATGTCGACTTCTCTAGGCTAATAATTAAGCCAGACATCCGAGCAAAATTGTCAAAAATTCTCAAAATACCTTCAATTGATCGTTGTTGACCATCTACGAATACCATAAGATCATCTGCAAAACACAAGTGTGTCATTTGGATATGTTTACACTTTGGATGATATCCAATTTGTTTTTCCACAACCACTTTATCAATCAAACACGAGAGCACATTCATACACATAACAAATATGTATGGAGATAGAGCACATCCTTGACGTAGCCCACACTTACTTCGAAATAGTCCTGCTAGTTCCCCATTCACTTGTACCGAGAACGAAGGTGTTGTGATGCACAATCTGATCCACGTGATGAACATCTCTGGGAATCCAAGAGCTGACAGAATATTTAAGACATACCCCCATTGAACCGAGTCGAATGCTTTAGATTTATCTATTTTCATTGCACAACGTGGCGATATTTGCTCCTTGTGATAGTCCTTTACCATTTCTGTGGCTAGTAGTGTGTTCTCCATCAATAATCGTTGCTTTACGAAGGCTGATTGGTTGAGGTTGATAAAGTGCGGGAGAATGTTCTTAAAGCGATTTGCAAGTAACTTTGAGATCACCTTATAAATGAGGTTACAACACCAAATTGGCCGATAGTCCTTCATCACCCTTGCTGGCTCCGTTTTCGGTATCAATGCAAGGATAGTAGCATTCAATCCCTTCGGTAAGAATCCCTTAATGAAAAATGACTGAACTGCAATGACAAAATCCTTTCCCACTGTATTCCACACCGCCTTGAAGAACTCACTTGTGTATCCGTCCGGTCCCGGGGATTTATTACTTGGCATTGAAAACACTACTTTTTTTTTTCTTCTTCAGTAACCTCCTTAGTTAGCATCTCACAGTCACTTTCTGAGCAGCGAAACCGCAGCAGCTCTTGAAGCTTATCCACCGATAGTATCTCCAAGTTATCTGGTTCAATATTGTAGAACTCCTCAAAGAATCGAACCGCTTCTGTTTTTATTTCTTCTTGACCCCTAATGGCTTCTCCAGCCGGTCCAATCACTTCACTTATCGAATTTTGCATCCGCCTGATATGAGCATATCGGTGGAAATATGCGTTATTTCGATCACCAACATCCAACCAGTGTAGTTTCGCTCTTTGTTTTAGGTACCCCTCTTCTAAGTCAGCCAATCTTTGCCATCTCTCATATGAGATATTCTCCTCTGCCATTGTTTCATCAGTTGAGTTTTGCAATGTATTTAACTGCTTTACGCAGAGATTATCGTATGCCTCTTTTGTACGCCTTGTAATATCACTTAAGGCTTCTCTGCCTAACGACCGCAGAGCAGGCTTCAGCGTTTTTAGTTTCTTACCCAATCGATAAAGGGCTGATGTTGAGACAAAGAGAGGGTTGGTTTGCTCCCAATGCTCAACTACCATAGTGTGGAACTTAGGGATAGATACTTCCCTTAATAACTACGTACGACAAACTTAATTAAACGACCATCAATTAATTCGTGAATCGTAATTAGACAACAAAGACATGGTGGATGTGAATAATCTAATGCTTGCTGACGTTGAAGCGAGGGGGTTTCTTTTGTTTGGTCGTAGGCTGATGTTGACGCATGCTACGATCATATAGCTTAGCTACTCCTTGTGGGTCATTAAAATAGAAAATATTTATAGTTATGATTAAATATTTTATTAATTGTATACCAGTGTTTTTCCAAAGTCAACGACTTCTCTAATCCAATACGAGAAATTATAATCATTATTAACACTAATCAGGTTTTCTTATTCACATTTATACATCATACTTCGCTATAACTTTCCCTTTCATCAGCATTATCATCAATTATTTATAGGATATATACCGACATTTAATCCAACTAGACTGAAATTTAAAATTCATATAATTAATAGATTATATGAAATAATGGTCCAAATTGGGTCTTCTTTATGTCAACCGATTCAGATGGATACATAATTTGCCAATACACAATGGTTTTTAGCAACTGACAATCATAGTCATTGCTGACGATCAGATCATAAATATACTTAAGATAAAAAAATATACTATACTCATCACACTTCACACATTTTTATCGGTGAAATTGTGTGTGTGTGTATATATATATTACTTGTGAAACACATTTACACACATCTACATATGATCAATCAATGGTTGAATATTGAAATGAGGTTAAAATTATAATGAACATGTGCATCAGTGCATGTTTATATCAACACGGGCATATATTTATGATCTTATATGTGAATTAACAGCATTGAGACCAATATACATGGATTTTGTACGTATGAAAAAACTTATTGACACGAAATTTAATTGTAATGTAATGATGGAAAATAGTAAATGAAACTATGGAAACCACCATAAAAAAAGAACATGTCTCACTTTAATTAAGAAAATAAAATGTGTCTAATGGATACAAGCTAAAAAATGTTTAAATAAAAGCAAACTATTTTTTTTAGAAGACCAAAACCTAAAAGAGTATAATCTATATATATAAAAAAACCTTTTCTCTCTTCTCATGAGGACACATCACCATCCACATCATTTCCACTTCATATTCTTTTTTTATTTTTTAAATTTTAAATTCAATACACATAAATACTATTTAACAATTATATATTTGATGCTGACATTATGAAAAGAATTTGAAAAGTCACAATGTTATACTAATAAATATATATATAGGTATACATAGTTATTGGAATAATAATAGGTTTAATAAATTTGGTTATACTAATATATTTCACATTTTGTATATTTTCAGTACGTGAAGTTGTATCGCAAGTATTATAAAACATATTAAGATATGAAACATGTCCTAACAATTTAACAAATAAGTCTATCTAAACCTAAATTCATATAGTAAAAATAGAAGTTGCTAAGTCTTACATATAGTAGAGGAAAAAAACAATGAAGGTATCCTTAAAACAATAGTTTCAATTATATAACAAAAATGAAAAAGAGAATAAGAACAATTATTGTTTTGTTAAGTAACATACTAAAAGTATCTACACAAAAATAAGTTTAATATTTTTTAAACTATGTGTTTTGTAAATTTATTTGTGTTTTGTAAATTCATTTTTAACAAAAATAAAATTTTAAATGTAACTATAAGCGAAGAATAAATATAAATTTGTATGCTTCGAAGTAAGCGAAATTTTGAGAAGTGCCACTTTATATAATGTCATATTTTAAAAAGAAATTCATAAAGCCACTTTTAAAATATAACTGACTTAAAATATTATTTATGTTTAGATTAACTATGTTATGTTCGAATTTAGTTTTTATGGTTGAACGTTTGTTAGGGTTAAACCCTTTAAGTTCATAATCTTCAAGTAGAGTTTTGGAAAATATATTTGACTTGAATCTATTTAAGAATTAAAAATTATTTGTGAAAGATAGATGCAAAGAAAGAAGATAAACGTGACGCAACACGTTTGTTTATAGTGCTTTTTTCTCGGAAGAAAAAAAAGACGGAAAAGATATACAATTTGGTTGGTGAGGGGTACATAAAAAGATATTTATGAGGAGATGTTAAGTGTCATACAAATTAGAAGAGACGAAAAAATGTATTAAGATAAAGAGAAATGAAAAATTTTCATCGTCTTTAAGTATCCACATATTCTTCTCTCTATTTTATACTTGGAAAGATTATATTGTTAATGTTAGTTTCTGCTAATTTTTTTACTTTCTGCAAGAAATTAACCTGAGTTATCTTCATTACTTCAAAATAATACATTTATTTTATAAAACACAATTTATCCATAAATTAATGAACCTTTTAACTCATTTAAATAGAAGAATTCTTTGGAAACATCGATCTAGAGAAGTAGTTATACAATTGTATTTTCAAAAAGATAACCTGAATTATCTTAATTACTTCAAAATAACACATTTTTTACTAAGGATGCAATTTAAGCATGAATTAATGAATCGCCTCCTATAAGTGCATATAAATTAAAAATATGATTTAAATATATTTTCAAAAACATAACCTTATAAATCCAAATAAAAACAACATAAAACACTAAAAATATATGTTACAAATTATTTAGGTAACAAATATAAACCAAAAGCAATATACATTTACGACAAAACCTGCGCGCATGCGCGGGTACTCACCTAGTATATGAGATAAATAACTTTCCGAACGAGAAAAGATATACAATTTGGTTGGTGAGGGGTACATAAGAAGATGTTTATGAGGAGATGTTAAGTGTCATACCAATCAGAAGAGACGAAGAAATGTATTAAGATAAAGAGAAATGAAACATTTTCATCGTCTTTAAGTATCCACATATTCTTCTCTCTATTTTATACTTGGAAAGATTATATTGTTAATGTTAGTTTCTACTAATTTTGTTACTTTCTACAAGAAAATAACTTGAGTTATCTTCATTACTTCAAAATAATACAATTATTTTATAAAACACAATTTATCCATGAATTAATGAACCTTTTAACTCATTTAAATAGAATAATTCATTGGAAACATCGATCTAGAGAAATAGTTATACAGTTGTATTTTCAAAAAGATAACCTGAATTATCTTAATTACTTCAAAATAACACATTTTTTACTAAGGATGCAATTTAAGCATGAATTAATGAATCTTCAACTATAAGTGCATATAAATTAAAAATATGATTTAAATATATTTTCAAAAACATAACCTTATAAATCCAAATAAAAACAACATAAAACACTAAAAATATATGTTACAAATTATTTAGGTAACAAATATAAACCAAAAGCAATATATATTTACGACAAAACCCGCGCGCATGCGCGGGTACTCACCTAGTATATAATAAAATTAAAGAAAAGAAAAATTAAGAAATTAAACATCTCCTGCATCAGTTTTCTTTTTGTCCCAAATATACGTTTCATTAGCAAGAAGAGGGTCGTATGGAATTAATTATCAGACAACTTGAGATAAATGTAAAAGACAAATCTGACAAATTAATACTAAAGCCTCCACTTGACACAACTCAACGATGCATCATGCATTCATCATCCGGACCTGTATTATATCTGTATCTAACTAATGTTAACTTGTGGCTCTAATCATGATTAAAACGTAGGTCTTGTCTCTTATGGAAAACTAGTATTATATCTGGTGCTACGCACCCGTAAATTTACATATAGTTACATTTGATTAATTATTTCCTATTTTGTAAGCAAATGCTATTTTTTGTTTTTCAATTTAAATTTTGAGTTTCCTATTTTTGTGGGTTATCTACTTAATTACATTATATATTTTTTTTCTGATTTTTTGTTTTTCAAATTAAATTTTGAGTTTCCTATTTTTGTGGGTTATTTACTTAATTACGTTAGTTTTTTTTCTGAAAATAAAAAAATTCTGCTATACTTGCCACATGTCACACTCTTATTAGTGAGGTGACTTGTGTTTTAGTAGTAAAGGATATATAGATTTTTTTTTGTTGGGCTCAAATATATAGATTATCTATACTCTTTCAACTTCGTTTTAATATAACTATTAAGCAAAATTAGATACGTCCAAAAAGTGTATCAATAGAACTGAACTTATACAATCATCCATGCATATCCTTTACTACTAAATCACAAGTCACTTAAGCAATCAAAAATTGACATGTGGCATTTTCTTCAAAAATTAAAAAAAAGTGGTCGTGGGTATTTTAAAATAATTAAAAAAACCCAATAACATTAGTACTAACCGTGCGTAGCACGGGGGTTAATACTAGTATAATATATATAGTCAGCCTTTGATAAATCAAATTATATAAGATCATCTCCAATGGTACTTCAAATTTCATCTTTTCCTTCATTTTAAAGATAAAATAAAATAAAGAATTTTTTTGCAGTGGTGCTTCTTTCTCATCTTCAAAATAAAAGAATGAATAATGTTGCCTCATATTTGAAGAAATACTATTTATTTCTTCATATTTTGAAGGTTAACTTTTCTTTGCAAATTAGTCTTTTAATAAAATTCTAAGTTTTATTTTATCCAATTAATTTTTTTGTGTGTTTTCATTCTATCTAATTATTTTATAAAGTAAAATCCAATACTCAAAATTAAAATACATAATTAGTAGCAAAAGTAGAAATTAAAAACCATAACACAACATAAACTACGATTTATTAATTCGCTAAATCGCATTAATTGATCATTTATGGGATAAATATATGTCTAATAATTAATGAAAATCTTTTTATTTCATATTTATATTATGAAATATATTATTGTTATATAATAAATTATGATTTTGTGATTTTTGTTGAAGTATATGCAAAAAATAAATTAAATGGATAAAACTTGTATATTTAAAAATTTAAGAGTGTTGTTTTGTAATTAATAGGAAAATAAAGATAAAAGATGTTTAGAATATTCTTTTTAAAGTAAAAAATTAAGCAAATGATTTGAAAAAATATGTTTCATATCTTTTTCATTTTTGGAAAAATGTATTTTGTAAAGGAAAAAATAACTAACCATTGGAAATGCTCTCAACAGATTAGTATAAAGATGACTTTAATTTCTTTAGTCAAAAAGGAGAAAAAAATACTAAACTTTATTTTTGACAAAGGTTTATAGGTTTCGTATTCAACAACAATATAGAAAACAAATTTGGTCCAAGTTCTAACGTCCAAAATGATAACAAAAGTCTAAATCCTTTATATACTTTTCTATCAATTTAAACCTTTTTAAAGAGTAAATATTTGTTTTGTGGATTTAAGTCAAAGATCGAAACCAATTTACGGGTTTATCATATATATGCTTTTTTTGGTTACCATAAACATTTTTAGTGGTAAACAAATCGTGCTTTTATATGGATTCTAGCAGTGAAAAAAAAAAAAAGGATTCTAGCTAATGATGAGTTTAGATTTTTTTTTTTTTTTTGTTTGGTACGGAGAGAAAGGCGAATGCTTTCCCACATTTTATTTTACCATCGAACTTGTCGCGGGCACGCAGACTTGTTTACACATTCGAACAGAATCGAATGCACCTCATTTGGGGTGCAAATGCAATTAAACAAATTAAAACCTAATTGTAAGGAAAATGTATAATTAGTTAATCCATCCGTTAGGCGATTATCCTTCTATACACGTGTGTAATCCGGATTATCCAATCCTTTGATAAGAAGGTATAGCATAGCACAAAAGTATTGGAAAAGACAAAAGATAAAAGTCACTTATCCTTGTTGTTAAGAAACCAATCACTATCTCTGAGTTTACCTCAAGCTCCAAGTGAGTAACCCGACGTTCCCATGCTATAAAAAGTTCATAGTAGACCCTCCACAGTTCAACCAGCAGTGCAAAGCATATCCCAATATTGACTGCAAAGCCCTCACACCAATTACCACTACCAACACGCAAAACTCCACCACATGTTGCGAGGCCGGGATTCCCATGGAAATCCCTATATGTATTCATTTTAAACCATCGGTCCATTGGTGCAGTCCACGTTATTAGTTTTGATTTTGGTATGAAGTTTTTTCTGAAAAGTATAAAATATAAAAATTGATATTAAAGATAAAATTTTTTTTTTGAGTTAGACAAATCACTCTTAGGCATGTAGTATGGTAGAGTTCTTAACATCTCGGGTAGAGCCTATTACATAATAACGGTCTTCGAATAGGTTTAGACATGACTCTACAATGGCCCAAGTCAAAAAAAAAAAAACTTAGGCCCGACAAACCCCAGTAACAGAGTAAGTTATTCGAAGGAAAAATACCCGAGGGCAGGTAAGAAGCCCACCACAAGGTATTTTTTCCCAGGAGAGGAATATGTGACCCCAGTTTTCTTATCAAGAGCCGGACAAGGTAATAACTGTCATTTTATAGCGCATAAAATAGGTTTTTCCTCTCTTTCAAATATTCAAATTCTCACTCAAAAGGTAAAAGCACTTTCACTTTATACGTGTTAGGGTAAAAGTAGGTGGTCCATGCTTTGAACAACGATTAAAGCTTAACAAGACTGATTCCAATGGAGCACCCTGGAGTCTGACCAGCGTGTCAGGCGTCGTCAGCTGTACGAGGAGTATGGTGGAACATAGTAGAGTTGTATGGGAGGTCAAGTGACATGAAAATAAGGTAAAGTACAGTAAAAACACTCAAGTGGCGTACTGATCCAGATCGTATACCCGCATCTGAACCGAATTCGTAACGTGGAACATGGTATCTGAATTCGACATGTAAAACTATAGAATTACTCCCTTACATATTCCATAAATAGTTTCCAAACGAAAATTGTTTTGTTCAGAGCTATATTTTGCAAGTCAAGGTCTTCTAGTTTTTTTTTTTCAACATATTTTTCATTAACTTAAAATTGCATCATACAAATATAAGGAATTAAGCATCTTCTTAGAATTCCACAACATAAATTAAACATAACAAAACATAAGATAGATAAATCATCATGACGAGAGATGGACAACAGATCCGAGGAAGGCCTAAAATACGTCAAGCTAATCTTCATGGCAAAGCCGGAAAATTTGGAGTTAGTCACTTTCCATAGTAACGTTGAAGGATTTCTCATACTTCCGAGCTTTGTCAAGACAACCTCGGATAAGAAGTTGCTCGGTTTTGATTCCGAGAAGATTCTTCTTCTCACTAAGAGAAGGAAAGATGGGATGGTTCTCTTTTCAAATGAAAAAGAGTAGGAAAAATTCTCTCCCAAAGGAAGGAAATTACAAGATTTACCTTTTCAAATCCATAAAACATTGTACAATTCAATATAGAAAAGTCAGCGGGCTCAGCAGCTAATGAATCAACCCGACCTTTTTTTTTAATTAAATCAATTAATCCTTGGATTCGGATTAACATTCTCATAAATGATACACCCTTAACGGCCAAGCAAACCACACAACAACCAGCGAAAAACAACATAATTCAAACTAAACCAATTCCAATAAACCAGAGAATCCAATTCAACAATAACCAATTCCAAGAATTCCAGAAACAATCCAACAACCTAACAGCAATGTTTAAATAATACTGAAACACAATCGAGACCCTAGATCATCCTCATCCTCATAGCCATGATCCCACAGTCACACTTTGCCTTTACCTGCATCACATGGGAAAAAGAAATGTGTGAGTATTATCATAAATAACCAGTGAGACGGTCATTCCATCTACTTGGCCATACACGCATGCACAATGAACCGCTTATGCAACACACAAACACAACAACAAACAAAACAATACAAAACAGCAGGAGTGTCGATCGACCATATCACTAGATGTCGGTTGTCACTCCCTCGCCTGGTGTCGCTCGACACCACTCCTGCATAAATTCGTCTCGGGAAAACAAATTGTTTAGACATTGCTGGTAACTCTTAGGATATAGATCCGATTGACAAACTTCTTTCGCCTATAGCTAGATCTAAGAGTGGAGAACTTACCCACATAATTTCACACTGTTTGGATATGGTTTGACTGTCTCTTTCTCTTCTACACCTAAATAGGTCAGATCTGCCCTCTCCTTCCTTTAAAGCGACGACGACGACTTCTCTCATAACGATGGCTGCAACGACTGGCTCTCTCTCGGCTCTGGCAGAGCTTCGCCGAAGGTGTCTCTCTCTAAATCCTAAAGTCTCTTCCCCTTATTTTATATAGAAAATCTGTAGGAAACCCTAGGTTTAGCGAGGGAATGTCCAAATTACCCTTACTAGGGTTTCTCTCTTCATGAGCTTTTCTTTTTTGGGTCGAAATATTAATGGACCGGGTTAAATCCAATGCATTTTTGGAGCCAAGATAGATACGGATAAACGAGATGCATCTCCGAGATGCTGCACCTCGAGTCCCGGAAGGAATCAATGAGCACGGTTGTTTCTCCCCCAATCGAACAAAGACAACAAACAAGATGGTGACCAAGTTTAAGCATCACGCGGCTTTTTTCTTTTGTTATGTCACTTTTTTTTAAACAATCATAGTGCCCGCGTTTGTGGGTTTAATTTAATTTTGTAAATGCTACCCTTATCAATAGTTCTAATCCTTCGGTGGGATCTCATATCCCTTTCTTTTTTTTATACTTCGAAGTATTTCTGCTTCCTTTTCTTGCGACCTTACGGGAAGTCGGCTTTTAGTATTTCACATTATTTCAATTTTTCTTTTGCGATCTCATGGGAGATTGGCTTTTAGTATTGCATAATACCTTAATTTTCTTTTCCGGTATCATGGGAGATCGACTTTTAGTATTACATAATATTTTACTTCTTCTTTTGCGGTCTCATGGGAGATTGGCTTTTAGTATTGCATAATACTTTAATTTGCAAATCTCATAGCTTGACTATATTAGCACCTATTGCTTTTTGAGAAACTTTAGTGATGGCAATGTTTATGGAGTTCGGCTTACTTAACACTTTTGGGTTACTTTTATAGAACCCGTAAGTGGTTGCGAGTTATGGAGTTTAGATTTGATAAATACTAAGATTACTTTCAGAAGGCTCTTTAGCGGTTGCGAGCTATGAAGCTCGGCTTATTAGAAGCAAGATTCTTCCGAGCCTTTGTTACCTACCAGCTCGAAATCAGGTTCTTAGAATCTGAACTTAGGTAAGGGATATGATCGGTTTGGGGTCTTAGAGTGCAAAAAACTTGTGCTTTGACTTAGCTCTTCATTTACCTTAGGACGAAACTTCAATATGAGATCGAGAGTCGGCGCATAATTTACTTGGTTGTTCTAAGAGCGAGGTGCGGAACTGGCTCATGCTTATTAAAGATTGTGAACTATTTCACCATGACACTTATGAGGAGCTCGTTGACTATCAGATACCTGGCCAGGGCACGAACGTGAGTAATCACGGTCCGGGGTAAGCTGGGCTCATACCAAACTTAAATAAAAGCATGCATTCTTGCATATGTCCGACATAAATTAGAAGTCGGATTGTTTAGAAATTTTATATTTTCTTAAAAACCTTAAAGTTTTTATTAAGGGTATGACAACGTTTTTTCAAGGAGCTGCCTATGTATCCTTAGAAAGAAATAAAGTGACTCATAGTTCATACATTTGTATGGGCTTGTGTATAACGAGTACTTTTTTTGCGTTCCGAAGTAATCTTAACGGCTTTCAGGCTTGACTCTCATGGCTCCCGACTTTCTTGACTCTCATGGCTCCGACTTTCTTGACCTCCTTTTCCTTTAGAGTATTGACCTCTCCATTTTTCGAACGAGGTTCGGATTCAGGTTTGAGCATGTTCTTCTTCTCAATAGCAAAGCAATTGTGAGCTTCCTTTTGGTTACCATTGATGGTAGGTTCAAGATAAAGCTTTCATGGCGTAGAGCCAAGGTGTTCCCAAGATAGCATTGTACACCGATGGTGTATCCACAATGACAAACTTGACCAAACGAGTAACTCTGACTACATAGACTTCCAATTTGATTGTACCAACAGTCGAGGTTGTATCGATAGCGAAGCCAGTCAGTGATTTGTTCCCAAATTGATGTTGCCGTGACTGACTCCCATTCTTTCAAGAGTGTTTTGGTAGATCAGGTCTACCGAGCATCCTGTATCGATCATCACCCGACCTACTTCACCATTGTCGATTACGAGCTCGATCACCAGGGGATCATTGTAAGCTCGATCACCAGGGGATCATTGTAAGGTCGATCCAGACCTTGTGTATTCTTTATCGAATGTAACAACAAGGTCTTTTTCGACTAGTATTGGCCACTTCTAGGCGGTTCCAGCCTTCCTTTCCTAATGATGTATTAATCTTACAGAATCATTACATTCTTTGAGGCCTACCATGATCATGTAGAGCTTTTTCCGAAGTACATACAGATTCTTATCCCCATGCAGTTCGTCTCGGTCGCGTTTAGGAGGATTAACTCTGGGTGGCAATGACTTCGACTGCTCGGGTTGGTCCTCGTCTCGTTCCAACAAGTCTATTCTGTTGGGAATGTTTTCCTGAAATTTCATGTAAGGAACTTTCACAGTTCGATGACGCTTCATCAACACATCCCAGAGGTATCGGCATTGGGTCGTCGAATGTCCCAACGCCTGGTGAAAGTCGTATCAACTTCGCGTATCTCCTTCCTCTGAGGTTCATTTACTTTTTAGCTATTAACTCCGCACAGACTCTTTAGCATCCTTGCTAACTTGGAAACTTTGTCCTTTTTTCGCGCAGACTACTTTGTCGCCATTCCTTTCCTCATGTTGATCCTCTTTAAGCTCCATAAAGCTCGATGCTTTATGTAGTACGTTTTCCAAGGTCGTAGGTCAGTTTATTTCAAAAAGGGTTTATGTTGCTTTGAACTTTCCCATGAAGACTCTCAATGGTTCACCGGTTTCTGCTAGAGAGACCATAGATTGGCGATAAACGCATTCTTCTCGATATTCATCGAGTAGTGTTTTAGAAAAAAACTGTTGATAATTGGGGAAAGTTAAGATCGAGTTCCGATCAAGCTGAGAGAACCAGGCTAGAGTGTCGCCAGCAATGTGCTCAACAAATAGCTGAAAGTATCCTGCTCTTTTTCCTCGGGAGGAAAGTGAGCTCGTCCCATGGCGATGTTAAACGCTGTAAGATGCTGAGTTGGTTCGGTATTTCCTTTGTATGGCGCGATTCGTATATTAGCATTGGGTTTCACCAGAGTATTAACAATTCGGGTCGTGAAGGGAGTCTGCTTTGTTTCTTCGAGGACTTTGTCGAGTTCTGGTGTCGAGCTTAAGACGCGATGCATCCTTGAGTTCATCTGCCGGATCGTCTTCATCATGGCGGCGATTTCTTCGTGTCTTTCTTCCAAGCTCTAAGGAGAAGATGTGACAAGAGTCACAGTCAGGTTTCTACCGAGAGAACTCTAGGCGTATGCATGGTGAGAAATAGGTTGCGGTCGAGATGCGTTACCGTGCTCTGAGAGTTTGCCTCTGTCCTCTTCGTGAGCAAAGCAAGCTATCTGTGGATCTTTTGGTTCTCGACGCGCTGTGCCATGTACTTTCCAGTAACGATTTCAGTTCCATTGAGGTGTCGGGTTCCCAACCCTTGGTAGCGTTTGTGGATGAGGGTATGGTTATGACTTGACCCTTTGAGGAGTTTTGGTCCTTCTCTAGATTTTTGTTCGTCGTGGCGGAGCCATCGCCTGTCTCCATGCTTTTATCAGCGGCGTTCACCTTTGTGATAGGCAAAATCGACTCTTCTCCTTCTGGCATCTTTTTAAGAGAGAAGAGATTTTCCTGTGAGAGTTATGGAGTAAACCTAATCGGTCCCCTTAGTCGGCGCCAATTTGGTGGTGTTGGATTGAGCAACACTCCGAGATCATTCCAAAGAATAGATGAATTAGGTTTAAGCGTAATATCACCAAGAAAAGTAAGAGCCAAAAAGATGTGTATATAATTCTCTATTAAAATTGAGGTTCTTAATTTAGAGAAATACATCAAATATTTATACAAGTACAAAGTCGGTCGAAATAATCCTAAAAAATAAGCGAATTTTTTTTTAAAAGATAAAAAGAAATTATACTAATTCTAAGTTTTTTATATTATCCGAGGTAAGTCTTCCTTCTTCATTGTATTTGCCTAAGTCAGTTGATTCTCCTTGTGGGTCGAACCGTCGTTAGTGGGTCCTCGCTGGCCCATGCCTCGGTTGTCCTTCGAAGCTCTGCATCGGATCAGATTTGAGTTGGGTATGATAATGGTTACTAAACTTGGTACCACCAGTGATGCTGCCATAGGTTTACAGAATATGTTGTCAAAGCCCAATAAACCACCGAAGCCCAATAATTGGATGACCCAATTCTTTGTTTTTATACTATATTTTTGAATCTAGGTCCATGAAGCCCATAAAAAATAGTAGGGATTGCATATGTCTAACCAGAGAAAAAATATCAAAGAGTCTAGTCGGAGAGGAACCCGAACCAAACTCTCTCGTTAGCACAAAGACAACCAAAATTGCATACAGGCAGAAGTCAGATTTTGATGGGGATAAGAAGAAATTTGATTCTTGATGGTGAATTGGATGACTTTTAGAAGAACAGACGAGGGTTAGACGAGGGTTAATTTATCTTCCTGTCGAGTTGACTATTTCATAGTCTCTAGATCTCGTAGATCGTCGCCAATGGGATGTAAGTTTTACCCTAATAAAATCAAGGAAAAATTAAGGAAATAGGTTAAAAAAAAACTTTCAAAATTAAAGAAATACACCACATTTTTAAAAAATTTAAAAATAGGTTATGATGGACATTTTTAACCCTTAAAAAAACAAAAAATTATTATTTTATGTATATAATATTTATGGGATATGAAAACGATCATAAAGAGAATTGAATTGTTCATCAGACTCTAAAACATAATCTTCGTAAAGAAAAATGAATTTAAAACCTTTGTCTTTGATATGATCTTCTTACCACAAATATGGTAGTTGTGCTTTTTGATTAGGACTTTAGTTTTCAGTGAGATCACGACACTATAACAACTTTAAGAACAGGATTCGGAGATACATTTGTTGTTGTCGAGATCTGCTTCTGTAATATTCATTCTCTTTATCTACTTTGTTGTAATCTCAATTTTTCGATTTCATTCACATGCCAAAGTTTGTTCCTTTTTATATATGTGGACAGTATGTGACTGGATCATGCATGTGAACATTTGAGATTGATCTCGTTTATCATGATTATGAATCGGTCTTGTGTTGGTACAGATTTTGGTTTTGGTTCACATGTCCATACCAGAAAATAAGAATCGAATCTCAGATCAATCGTATAACAAAATCGTATCGACACTTTGCTTTATTCAAGCTACATGCATTAACTATCAAGCTCAATTGTTTATTCAATGAAACGGCTAGTAAACATTGAACTCACTAAACATCTTCTTCGCTAGATCACAAACGAGCGGTGAGTACAATTGCAAATATCTTGAATCAGTTCTATGATAATTACTCCTAAGACATTCAATAAGTGAGATTTAAGTGAAAAGAAATCCTAGACTAGATCTAGGAGTTATCATGCTTGCAATCCTTATCTATCGAATCATATAAAGCCTTTGAATTGAGTCTCTTAGAACCCAACAAATAGACTACTCAAGCATAGAGATGAAACAAATCATTCTTATAAAATAAGGGAAAAATTAGGGTTTAGAAAAGCTTCTCTAGTGGATAACAAGAGGTGAGATCTTTTTCTCCCTTAAAAACCAATAAGCAAAAGATCAAATGTTTAGAAAAGTAAAAGTGTTTATGCCTTTAGAGATCTTTGTAAAGCTTTGTAACCGGAAGATGATTAGCTTGTCAAGCTTTCTTGCTGTGTAGGTGTGTGTTGAAAAACGTGGCCTCCTTTATTTTTTATAGGTGCACAGGTCGGTTAGGGAAAATCTTTGGAAGATTTGGAAAATATTTGAAGAAAACAAAATATTTTGTTTTTCTCGAGAGGGATGATCGATCGGTCACCACCTGTTATCGATCGGTCACTGGGATAAATGATTTCTCCGCGATATCCAAAAGGTTGGTGATCGATCGGTTCATCTCCTGTGATCGATCGGTCACCATTTGATAAAGCTTACCGACTTCGTCTTTGGATAAGCTCGAAAAGTTTCCGGTAGCTTGTGATTATCTTGAGATCTAACCATCATATTTGGACGAATGAATATGAGTTTTGAAGCTTAAATCCATCTCTATCTTATATTAAAACTAGATTAGGACCCGCATAATATGCGGGTATTAGATATTAAAATTGATAATCTATGTAGTTATGAACCATATAATTATATTTTAAATTAAAACTCGTAAGATTATATTTTAAATTGAAATCCGTATAATTATCAGATAAATTTTTTCCAATTGCATAAATAATATTTTCTAATTGCAAAATAATATTTTCATATTGTATCATTTTACTTAGAACTTATAACTCGCTTGATTAAAATAAAATAAATTGATGACATATTAAAATTGAAACGGTCTTGATGTATTATATAAAATTATAGATTTTGGTTTGCTAATTTAAAATGTGATATTATACATTTTTTATCTGCGTAACAACAATTTGTTATTTGAACATAATGACAATTATACCATTTTTAAGCTTAACTTCATTTTTTTAATTGGTATGAAACATAGTTGCCATAGTTTATTTGACTATAATGACAACTATACTTTTTTCGACACTTAATTTCTTTTTTCCAGTTGTATTGACTATCTTTTTACGATTTTTATTGGTGATGCCGGATTGAGCAACAATCCGAGATCGGTCCAAGGAATAGAAGAACTAGGTTTAAACGTAAAATCACAAGGAAGAAATCAAGGAAAAAGATGTGTATAGAATTCTCTATCGAAGGCGATGTCCTCGTTTTGGAGGAATACATCCAGTATTTATACAAGTACAAAGTCGGTCGAAATAACCTTAAAAGATAAATGGAAAATCTTCTAAAAGATAAAAGGAACTTATACTAATTCTAAGTATTTCCTTTTATCCGAGTTAAGTCTTCCAGTTTGCTTGTATTTGCCTAGGTCGGATGATGCTCCTTAACGGGCCGAAACGCTGCTAATGGATCCTCGATGGCCCATCCTCCAAGTTGTCCTCTCAAACTCCGTGTCAGGTCGGGTCTGAGTCGGGTAGGGTAATGGCCCATCCTACTTTTGTTATGACTATACTTTTTTCATTACTTCCGTTTCTTTCGGACTCTATATTTTTTTGTTTTCTTTTCTAATTTAGATTTTCTTTTGATTTATTATTAATTTTTGAATTAGACTAAAATTTGATTTAAAAAGTAAATAATATAGATTAGATTTTTTTTTAACACATGTTACAATCTAAACTAACAACAATATACTTTTTTCTAATTAGTTTGAAATATTAGAATTTTTTCTTTTCCTTATTTGGTTAGTTACTTATTACTGTTTTGTTAGTTTTTCATTTTTAATTTTTTTTCTAATTAGTTTAAACTATTAGAATTTTTTCTTTTCACTAATTAGTTAGTTAATTAAGAGTCTTTTTGTTAGTTTGCTATTTTTAAATCTATTTTTTTAATTACTTTTAAAAAATAAATGCATGTCATCATCTCGATCAATATTAGACACATGTCATAATCTCGTGAGTTACAATTTTGACGAACTCTCCTTGATATAATAAGATTTGGGCGTGATCCAACACTGCGATCTTAACTTATGGGCCGCAATATTTGATGAATAGATTTTGTCTTTCTCCAAGAAATCTTGCTTTCTCCATTCTAAGCCCATTTGGCCGTTTTTCCTGTTTAAGGGTTAAGAACACGAAAACATGAAAAAGATACTAAAAAGACACTTTTATCTCTAACACTTGGGTTTTTATTAATAAATATAAGCAAAATAGATAGTAATAAGTAGTAAAATATGATGTATATCAGTCGCTTTTCAGGAAAGTCTTGCAAGGTATTTCCTATTGTTGTTGTCCGAGATTGTGAGAAGACTATCCATGACATCAAGCCAATCTCCAACGGTTGGTAGTAAGTGTAACTACAAAGCCAAGTGATTCCGATGGAAGAGGAGTATTTGCATCAAAAGAACAAGTTCTCTCTGGATTCCGGTTCACAATTACATAGTAGACAAAGAGGAGATGTGTGAAGGCCCCAAGAGAGAAAACAGTCACTCGTTGACATCGTTAAAGTGAATAACTAAGCCATACAATGATGTCTAGGGATTCCCCTTTTAACCCATATCAGAGGATACCAATAGACATGCGGAGCAAGAGGTTTGATGTTGTTGTACACCATTGAAGAGCAAAAGGTAAGCTTTATAGATTCATTAATAATCCATTCATAAGTATCATCTGAGTATGAAAGGATCACCGTGGTTAGATGGATCATGGGATCTTCCATTTGCGATGATCTAGTAGGTCTCAATTGCCCGTTACCTCTACTCCAAGCCGAGGCAAGCTGAGCAGAAAGTGGTATTTCAGTTTGTCTTGGACCTCGAGGGCCAATAAAGAAATAAAGAAAATCAGAAGACCAAAGGGGGAGGACCAACAATCATACCAGAACTGACATCTTCTTCCATTTCCATGTACTACATGAATCCATTGACGAATGATACCTCTAAGTCTCAGAATCTGCTTGAACAGCCAAGTTTGATTTTGTTTTTCATTCATTTCCCGAATATTAGTGTCTTTGATGACATTCTGATGAATCCAAGCAACCCAGATTAATCAGTTTTAAAAATCAACGACCATAAAAGCTTGATCGTGCAAGTCGTGTTCCATACATCCATATTTTTGATACCCAAACCTCCCTCAACTTTTGGTCTAAAAATCAGAGGACCAAAGGGGGAGGACCAACAATCATACCAGAACTGACATCTTCTTCCATTTCCATGTGCTACATGAATCCATTGACGAATGACACCTCTAAGTCTCAGAATCTGCTTGAACAACCAAGTTTGATTTTGTTTTTCATTCATTTCCCGAATATTGGTGTCTTTGATGACATTATGATGAATCCAAGCAACCCAGATTAATCAGTTTTAAAAATCAACGACCATAAAAGCTTGATCGTGCAAGTCGTGTTCCATACATCCATATTTTTGATACCCAAACCTCCCTCAACTTTTGGTCTAAAAATCAGAGGACCAAAGAGGGAGGACCAACAATCATACCAGAACTGACATCTTCTTCCATTTCCATGTACTACATGAATCCATTAACGAATGACACCTCTAAGTCTCAGAATCTGCTCGAACAGCCAAGTTTGATTTTGTTTTTCATTCATTTCCCGAATATTGGTGTCTTTGATGACATTCTGATGAATCCAAGCAACCCAGATTAATCAGTTTTAAAAATCAACGACCATAAAAGCTTGATCGTGCAAGTCGTGTTCCATACATCCATATTTTTGATACCCAAACCTCCCTCAACTTTTGGTCTAAAAATCAGAGGACCAAAGGGGGAGGACCAACAATCATACCAGAACTGACATCTTCTTCCATTTCCATGTACTACATGAATCCATTGACGAATGACACCTCTAAGTCTCAGAATCTGCTTGAACAGCCAAGTTTGATTTTCTTTTTCATTAATTTCCCGAATATTGGTGTCTTTGATGACATTCTGATGAATCCAAGCAACCCAGAATAATCAGTTTTAAAAATCAACGACCATAAAAGCTTGATCGTGCAAGTCGTGTTCCATACATCCATATTTTTTATACCCAAACCTCCCTCAACTTTTGGTCTAGTTACATCATCCCATGAGACCCTTGCATTGTACTGACCCTCATAGCTCCCTATCAATAGGTAAGCTCCCCACATTGAGTCTATTAGGTGTATACATTCCTTTGGCAAGACAAATGCACTACACCAAAAATTTGTAATGCCTGCTATGACTGTATTAATGAGGACTTGTCTTCCTGCAAAAGACAAGTACGTTGATGTATAGGAGTTTATTTTTTCTTTAATGCTTTGCGGGAGCGGTTCACAATAAATTATTGACAACTTCCTGGTGCATAAAAGAAGACCTAAATATCTAGTAGGAAGCGTTCCCTGTGAAATCCATGAATCAGTGGCAATGGAGGTAAGTTCTTCATCACTAAAATCGCATGAAAAAACATGATTTATGTGGGCTTATGGAAAAACCTGGCATTTATTTAAACTTGTTTAGAAGTGTTAAGATCTCCTAGATTGATGAGGCATAACCATCACTAAAGATGAAGAGGTTATTAGCAAAACATAGGTGAGTAAGTATAGCCTCTTCACATTGATGATGGTAGTTAAATTTCCCCTTTGGGGATAAAGGGTCGCCTTGCCTTAGATCTCTAGGGCCTTTTAAAAAACCCATGCAACCTACCATTAACACTGATTGAATAAGAGGGAGTTGTGAAACAAGCCGCTAGCCAATTGATCTACGTTTCTAGCATTTAAAGAGCATGTAGACACTGAATCAGAAAATCCTATCTTATAGAATCACACGCTTTCACAATATCAACCTTGATAGGTACTCTTTTGTCTCCTTTGTTCTTATGATTGCCGCTAACTATCTCATAAGCAAGGAAGTAGTTATCAAGTAACCATCTTCCCTTTATGAATATTGTTTGGTTTGGATGAATAAGCTTT
This sequence comes from Arabis alpina, assembly GCA_900128785.1. Lineage (NCBI taxonomy): Eukaryota > Viridiplantae > Streptophyta > Magnoliopsida > Brassicales > Brassicaceae > Arabis > Arabis alpina. The sequence continues at coordinate 22,305,103 of LT669789.1, forward strand.
GGCAGAGGTGGTTTTAATCTAGCAGCTAAGAGCTTGGAAACAGCTTGTAGAGAGTATTACATCATGTTATAGGTATGAAATCTTTGATCACAGCAGCTCAGCTCCTGAGAATTTTGGGATCAGAGTTAAGATTGTAAAGTTTGTACCTTGTGGCATGTTTAGCTTTAGAAAGAAACTGATGATTGAAACTAACACTTCCTCACCTACACATGGCCATGCAACTTTGTAAAAATCAGAGGTGGGACCATCTCGGCCAAGGCTCTTATATGAATTGAGCTTGAGTAGTGTAGAGGTGATTTCATCAGAGGTTTGAAGTTTGGCTAGAGCATTTGATCTTAATTATATCAGAGATGTCAACCTAAAAGCTTTGAGAAGGATGGCTAATGAGAGGGCCTAATGTTCTTTTGAAGTGGTTAACTGCTAAGGATCCAATGGCAATAGTTGTGGTAACCACTAGTCTATCCAATCCTTCCAATGTATGGATATTATTAGGTAATTCTTGCTTTTGCAACCATTTGAAAGTATGTTGGGTAAACACGTTTTCTATATGAATGGCAATTAGAAAAACCAAAAGCTATGAAATAAAAAAGACATGATATCACCAAATCTAAAAACACATGAGAAACTCTGAACGTTTAACTAACGTAGCTTGGTGATTGCATACTTGGAAAAGTTTATTTCTTGGCCCCAGAAGATTTACAATAGAGCTTTAAACACATGAGAAATTCCGAACGTTTAGCTAACGTAGCTTTACATGAAAACAAACTATCATCCGCTAAAAGTAATTTTAAAATAGGTGGACACTTTTTCGATAAACACATCCCCAATATCTTCTTATCTTTTTTTTAACACTGCATTTTTATTATTAGTTTATTAAAGAATTGTTACATCGACGATTCTACACAGATATGCCTTCCGTCTTAATCCACGCTGGACGATTTTATCTTGCCCTACGATGCAGATATCATGCAAGCTTGTCGCATTAATTTGCAAATATAATAATAAATCGCATATCTAGGATTGAAACCTCAAACCTCATGGTGTAGAAGCTTTAAAGCCTTTGATCAACCATTAAACCAAGGGAGCTTCCACGATATCCTCTTATCTTTCTCTGCTTTATTCATAATATCAGTAAGAGCCTCTGGACACAAGATAAAAGGAAAGGGAGAAAGTGAATCACCTTAACAAATTTTCTTTTCCGGTTTGATATATATGTGTTTACTATTGAGTTGTACCGTATTGGTATACACCATATTTTACTATTTTTTACTATGTATTTCGTATGATAATTCTATGAAAACCTCATTATACAAGTAATTTATTATCTTTTCCATTGTTTTTCGTGGATTTGAATATTTTTAAGAAAAAAGCACTTTGAGCTTAAAAGAAGGAAAACAAATCTTTTTGGAAAAAGTCAGATTATGTCCATCACATGTTTTGGCCCAAAATGAAATTATCTATTAAGGACGAAGTCTATCAAGGAGAGTTAAGGCCGATGCTATCAAGACATGGCCGAATTTCTCCAAGCAACACTTCGGTACGGATAGTACGGACATGTACGGACACAGTACAGACAGTACAGACAAGTACGGACCGAAGCAACAATCCGGACTTTGAAGGCATTTCCCGGATTGGGTACGGACTGTACGGGCTGTACGGCCAAGTACACATCCGTACAGAAGGTACAAGGAGCCGTTGGACACTTGTGTTTGAATAAAGAAGATTCAAAGGAGAATATGACCGTTGCATATGGATCAGAATTGGAGAAGGAAGAAGACAAGGGATAAAGAGACCACTTGCAACCTTATCTTCAAGGAATCTTTTCAAAGTATTTTGAAAAGTAAAGGCTCCTCATGTAACGGCTATTAGCCTTTGGTTCTCTATATAAACACTTGTAATGCCATTTGAATCTACAACATTGATAATAAGAAGTGATCTTTCTCTCTTAAGTAATTAGCTTAATCTTTCAATGTAATCTATAAGTAGTTTGCTTTTGTAGAAAGGCTGCCATTAAGGCAGCCTTATCACTTCTCAAACACTTCACTAAACTCTTTTAATATTTTATTTACTTTCTTAATCTCTAGCTAATTGATTCATAGATTCGTTTCTCCATAGCATACAAACTACAAGTGTTGTGATGCTTATAACAAATCTAGCTTCATACTAGAGCTATTCTACTTATTAGGATCAAATTACTCTCTAGTAATCTCGGTTCTATCAAGCTCTTATGAGTGAATTCCATCACAAGTTGATGGTCTCCTCTTAATCTTGAGAATGAGTTATTTGTGTGGGTTTAAGAGGATCCAATCACAAGTTGATTGTATCCTCCATTCATGAGCTTAATCTCATGAATTCCAACATGGTATCATAGAGCAAGGTTCTCTTGGTTCCACCTAAAACTCAATTCTCATTTCTGTTTTTGTGTTCTTCATATTGTCCAATGACTCATCTAAGAGGACAATAGTGAAGTTCTCTGTTTTTGTTCTATTCTCTTCCATTTATGTACAAGCTTGGATTCGTTTTGTTTTGGTCTTTATTGGAGATCCTAGACCAAGCTTGAGGGAGGGAAGAGATCTAAAAGTCCAAAGTCTTCAACCTTTGCTTTATCAAATGAATAATAGCTTTTACATGGTGAAGATCTTTGGTCTAGTTTGCTTTTCTTTAAAACCATGAAAAACACTAAAATTTGTATTATCTCGTGGTCCTAGTTGATTAAAGCTCATGGGAAACAACTTGTTCATGTGTTATTTCGTGAGTACTTGTGTTAAATCGGTGAGGAAATCAATTTTCCATCGGTTCCATTCTGTTCCAGCCATTGTAACATCATAGTCTTGTGATTATTGGTGTTCTTGGCTACCATTTGCTTCCGCTAAACTCAAGAAAACAGAGCCAAGTCTCTGTCCATAAGAAATCTTGAGCAAAACTCGATAAAACACTCTCGATTGTTACTGGTTTTCTTCAAAGTTCTTGATGAATATTTGAAGTTCCCAAAAATCAGAGATGTTGAAGGATAAACAAAGAGCAAACTCTTGTCAATGTCCAAAATTTCTATTCTCTTATTCTCCATTCTCCATTCTCCACTCTCTTTAATTCTACTTATTTTATAATTCTCTAAATACTTCATATTCTCTATAATCTTTATAATTATCTATACTCTATACTCTATACTCTCTTTATTCTTCGTTATACTTTAAATAAGTGCAGCAGCAAGCTTGGAATTTGATCATGATAACTATTAGGCTTCGGAGACCACAAGACAAGTCCAACCTAGTTTAAACCGAGGCTGACTTGAAGAGGCAGACCGAAGAGGCTGACCTGAAGATTGTGGTTCTTAAGGTGGCTGTGGTGGAAGTTCAAGTGGAGAGGCAAGCCGATGGTAGACGATGAATCAATCCAAAGTGGTTGTAGAAGCTTAAAATTGCGGGGGAGTTGAATACTCCAACTCTCGGCCAAATGAAGTCCACTCCAAAATCAGGCTATTTCTATACTTAATCTATTTCAATATGCTTATGTTTATGCCCTTAGAATGTCACTAAGGACTATTTTAGGTTGCTAAAATCAGTAGAAAGCCTAGGAGTGGTTAATAAATGAGATTGCAAACTGAATTTTGCAAATTGGGATTGAATTGTTAAAATCAGTAGGCTATGGTTAAAGAAAAATCAGTAGCTTAGCTTGGTTCAATTTGATTAAGCTATGAATAAAATGACTCTCTTTTTCCTTTTGTTTAGCTTAATTGTCATCTAAATTATACTTACCTTGTTTTCTGAAATTTCTTATAGGAGATTAAAGAAAAAGGGGTCTTAGATGCAAACGCTTAAAACAAGAAGGAAAGTGGAGTCCAAGAAAGATGAAAAGGCTACTCTCTTAACTCTTACCCATTTAAATTTTAAATTCATCACCTTAGTTTAAATTTTATCTTGGCTTAAAATCTCTCATTTGAAAATTCTTTAGAATTTCATGTATGTGTTTCTTAATTCCCACGACATATACTTTAAAATTTCTCTTTAAATCTCACAATGAAGGTTAAAGGGAAGGAGGAATGCGTGGACATACTCTAAAGAAGCACTAGATGAAACAAAGAGATCCATAAAGAGTGAAATCAAGTCAAGAAAGGCTAAGAAATGAAATGAAGCACTTGGAAGAAAAGCGCCGGTTATAAATCATGTTCAAACCGGGGTCAAGATACATCAATCCACCGTAAATGCTATACTCTTTTTCCCTTAGCAAGGTTTTATCCCATGAGGTTTTCTTTGTTGAGATTTTTAATGAGGTAGTCATTTGCGGTTGGCAATCTTGGTCTTTGGCGTCTCGACGACCAAGCTTGCAGGGGAGTATTAAGAAGGAAGTCTATCAAGGAGAGTTAAGGCCGATGCTATCAATACATGGCCGAACTTCTCCAAACAACACTTCGGTACGGATAGTACGGACATGTACGAACACAGTACGGACAGTACGGACAAGTACGGACAGTACGGACAAGTACGGACCAAAGCAACAATCCGGACTTTGAAGGCATTTCCCGGATTGTGTACGGGCTGTACGGGCTGTACGGCCAAGTACACATCCGTACAGAAGGTACAAGGAGCCGTTAGACACTTGTGTTTGAATAAAGAAGATTCATAGGAGAATATGACCGTTGCATATGGATCATAATTGGAGAAGGAAGAAGACAATGGGATAAAGAGACCACTTGCAACCTTATCTTCAAGGAATCTTTTCAAAGTATTTTGAAAAGTAAATGCTCCTCATGTAACGGCTATAAGCCTTTGGTTCTCTATATAAACACTTGTAATGCCACATGAATCTACAACATTGATAATAAGAAGTGATATTTCTCTCTGAAGTAATTAGCTTAATCTTTCAATGTAATCTTTAAGTAGTTTGCTTTTGTAGAAAGGCTGCCATTAAGGCAGCCTTATTACTTCTCAAACACTTCACTAAACTCTTTTAATCTCTTATTTACTTTCTTAATCTCTAGCTAATTGATTCATAGATTCGTTTCTCCATAGCACACAAACTACAAGTCTTGTGATGCTTATAACGAATCTAGCTTCATACTAGAGCTATTCTACTTGTTAGGATCGAATTACTCTCTAGTAATCTCGGTTCTATCAAGCTCTTATGAGTGAATTCCATCACAAGTTGATGGTCTCCTCTTAATCTTGAGAATGAGTTATTTGTGTGGGTTTAAGAGGATTCAATCACAAGTTGATTGTATCCTCCATTCATGAGCTTAATCATGAATTCCAACATCATCCCACCGTTGGATCAGTCCCCCAAATCTTTTGAGGATTTACCCTAAACCTCAACTCTTAATATAAATAGAGGAGAGCTGCCACAAAAGAAAGCACCACGTTCGACACAAAGCTAGTTACGAAGTCATCAAGGCGATTTCATAGAGTTTTCAATAACGAGTTTTTAGTATTTCTATCTTTGTTTCATCCATTGAGAAGTTTTCTAAACTCTTTACTTTATATGATTCATTCTTATTCTAGTATCATGAGTTTATTCTTCATGAGTGAGTATTTGCTTGTTGGGTTTAAGGGTGTCTCTTAAGGGGTTATTTACATGAATCGATAGGTAGGAATATTTTTGATTAGAGTTTAGAAGAGTCTTCATCTTTACTTATATCTATTGCATACCGTTTGTTTGACCAAACTTATGGTTGATTATAGATCCGTTTTTACAATCATATCACTTGATTAATTAGTCAGATCTAGTGTGAAAATGAACGTGGTACTTAACCTGCGAGAGTCGTGTTAGGATTCGGGTTAACATATCGAATCTTTTGCTTTAATACTTGCTTATTGATTTTGTCCCCTACGATAGTAACGCGGCGAATTGATTTAGCTTATTATTTTTCACTGCGATAGTAGGTTAACTATACATATAAGTGCATTCGAGTTAAGTATCAACTCTTCGAAGAGCATATGTTTCCTAAATAATTCGGTTCATGAACCCTGAGACATCGCTGCTTCCCAACGTTTGTTTTATTGATTCATTTACATCGCATTACCGATTTACAATCGTGATTTCACAATCCAAAAATCCCCATTGTTTGCTTTAACTTAACTCTAACTTCCAAAAGTCTTTAGTGCCATATCGATCTCTAGTGGATTCGACCCTTAAGTATTACATTGATTGTTGTGCCCTTGCAGTTTATTCTCTACGATTACTGAAGTAAAACTTATACCTCATCATGTATACGAAACCGAACAAACACAAAACGTTATCCAAGATGTCCATTTCATATCAAAATCCAGTTTTAAGAACAATTCTTCTCAAAAATTTCGATCATATACTTTCGACATATCTGTTTTAATAACCAGTCTTCAAACCATGTACTCTCTTTGTTTTTTTTTAATTGATGTTTTAGAAAGAAAAAAATTGTTTTTAAGAGATTGGTTTTTTACGGTTTCTATGCAATTTTAATGAATGTATAATGCTGAATTGTTAATTCCAAAACATATTAACTCATTTTATTGAATTATTATAGGGTAAAACTTATGGAAAATTGTTTAATTTAAAAAATAAAACATTTATAACTAAGTATTTATGTGTTTTCTTAATATGTGTAAAAAAATCTAAAACATCAAATATAAAAGAAAAGAACGAGGATAATGCACTAAGTTAGATTCAACTTATGATTATGAGATATTTTAACGGATGTCATATATATCATTTCATAGAAACAACGTAGATATATTGATCAAGACAAAACTTTATCAAACTTTGTTGCACGTTGAAAGAGACGACAAACTTCTATCAATTAGGTTAAATTATTAAGAGTGTCATGGGTTAGTGATTAGCATTTAGAGTTAGTTCTATTGGGGAGAATATATTTTTAAAATAGATTAAATACTAACTTCATATCCATAAAAATTAGAATTTCATACCAAATTTCATGGCTACAAAAGAAAAAGAGTTATATATTAATATGTCGAATCTTGTAAAAATAATTAATTTATCGAAGTTGAGACCGAGGTTTAGATACTTCTGTGACGTAATAATAAGACAAAACAAATTAAAAGCTGTAAAACAAATTCTATTCTTCAAAAGTTTACAGTACAAGGGAAACACAACAATGATGATGATGTCCATCAAATTGTGAAATTATGTTTTATTTTAAAACGTCTTTAATCTTCTATGCAATTTGAGCATCCACATGCCGTCATGCTCTGACTCTCCACACGCGTGTCCCTAAACAAACCGTATTGAGACTCAAACAAAGTACATCAGTTTAAATTAATAATTTGCGTATTTAATTACATGAACTCAAATTGTCCAAAAAAAACAAAAATTACATGAACTCAACTCTATTAGATAATTAAATTTTGATCGATAAATTATGATTTGCATCATGACTTTTTCTGGGGTCGAAGCGTCATATTAAACTATCGTTTGTAGTAAGATAAAATCAAATAAATTTGAAAGTATATAAATTTATATGTAACATTTCGACCAAAAAATGAATAAGTAAAGTATATATATGAATTATTTTTTGTTAACTTTTAAATTCGGATCAAAACAGTAATATTCGTGAGTCCAAAATAATATTTTAGCTTATTTTCGTTGAGAATATTTCTCTTTTCAAAGAGAATTGAACTTGAAGTACAATTAACACTACAAGAAATATGGGCATTGATAACACTTTAGGATAGCACGGTTTCGCTAAGTGTTATTAAAGATGGTATTCAAAATTTAGCAAATATATGATAGCATTTAAAAAATGCTAACCCGAATTATTTGAGACCGCCAATATTTTATCGAAAATTTTACACTTACCGCTCAACACTTAAAAAAAAAAAAATCATTTTTTTGGTTTTGTCACTCTATCGTCTCGAGACTCTCCACATATTTCTGTCGACTTTCTCCATCTCCAAATTTGAATCGAAACCCAGATCTTCTTCTTGTCTTGGTCAATAAGCAGACTCGTCTTCCTAAATCTCCTCACCGCTTTTTGAAACCGCCGTCTTCCTCTATCTCTCGACCGCTTTTCAAACCTCAGTCTCCAATTTCCCTTTTCTCTACACATCTTTCAAGTTTCAAAATTAAGCAATGGTAAGGTTAATTTTGGCGTCGACGCTCTCATTGATGGTATTGACTTCTCCGATTTGTTTCGGTGTCTTTGTTTATGCGGCTTGTGTGTCGTCTTAGTCAAAGAAATTAATAAAACCTAGTTTTTTTGTTTTATTGATTTGCAGCTCTTGAGGATGAGAATCGAGAGGTCTTGTTAACCTCTTAAAGTGAGTTTCTTCTATGTGTTGTTAACCGTATTTTGTTGTACTTGAAGAAGAAGAATATGGGATTTGGGGGTTTAAAATTCTGACCTTTCTGTTAGATTTCTATGATATTGATGTGTTTAGAAGAATAGATTCGTGCTTTGTATATTGTCTCTCTGGAGATTTGCTATAATTGTTTTGTGTTTTATTCACAGAACAAGCTACAGAATATGGCTAGTCAGCATTCAAATCCCTGCTAAACCAAATCGAGACCTCCATGAGAAGCTTGACAAAGATCTGCAAACCCAGGTTTCGAAGCTTCTTCATCTGTTCCTCCTTGGTCGTAATCATATCAATGTTGCAGCTTGTCTTCAAATTGGAGTTGAAGATCAAGGAGTTGAAGATCAACTTCGATTTCAAGAGTAATCATATTAAATTTAAACTTTTTGTAATTGGATTTCGATTTTGGGTGTGTAATGATTTGAGTAGTGGTGGGTTTGTGTTTGATTTTGCAGATTTGATGAGACGAGTTTTACTGTGAATGGGGTTCAATATGAAGGTAGTTTGCTTTGTGCTGGGAATTTGTTAATGTCTTTGAGTACTCGTAACTTCTTTGAGATCACAACGGATAGGTATTGTCTATGTTTTCTTCAGCTTAATTTAGTAACTGAGAATGTTCTTGAATCTTGGGAAACTAATGAAATGTTTAGAGTTCAGAGATGTTATAGCTGCTTAAGGTTATATTCTTTGATTCTTGAAGAGCTAGTGATGAAATGATTGAGCTAAGAGATGTAGCAACTGTGTTTCTGTTAGTGAAATGTCAAATTTAAATTCTTGAATCTTGAGCAGCTAGTGAAAGTGTATTAGAAAGACATCTGTAGTTGGAAATGAATAAGTCTAGATTTGGAAACCAACCTTTTCCACTTGGATCCTTTCTTTGCTTAGAGGCTTTATTTGGTGTGGTCTTGACAATTTATCGATTTGTTTGGTTTGATCGAGCTTTCGGTGTTCATTCATAGTTAAATGCTCCTTCTTTCTAATATACAATATGTCGATAAGTTATGGAAAAACACTTTACATGTCTATTTCTCATTGTTGCAGCTTGTCAATCTTTCAAACAGTTCGACCAATTCCAGGTTATATACACTTAGCATCTTTTGTGTTGTTTAAGTCCAAGTTCCTTAAAAAATGAGAAATACACTTGATATTTAATTGTTTCTACATATAGAATGGTGTGGGAGGGTCTAACATACTCGATGAGCATGAGGGTCTCGTTTAATACAACCCTTCATCAGCCTTCTCTTAGTCACATGTAATCTTTAGTTTTCCAAAATATACATGCCTGTGTCTCTGATTCTATATATACACACACACTTGATGTGTGCTTATCACCACCAGCTCGGCTGCATCTAGGATCAGCTCGTCAACTTCTCTTCTCCTCATAATCTTAAGAGTCACTGAGTTGGAACAAGAAGTTGCGAAATTTAAGTCCCAGGTTAGCCATATTTGAAAACTTGTCAATTTAAACATTAAACTTGTCAATTTCTACTCTCAGGTTAGACTTTGTTCTTTTTATGTTACAGAGACAAGAACCTGAAGTAGGTGAAAACTCAGCTGCTGCAAGAGTAAGTAATTTATATAAGACCATGGATTTTTTCTTTTCTGTTTCTAACTAGGAACATTTTTGTAGAGTGTCAATAGAAGATCAGAACCTAAGTGTGTGTTGGTTGATTGGTCTGTAGGAGAAATGATTGCATGGCCTGCTAATAAGTGTGTTCTTTCAGCTCCGGGTTTGGAAGCAGAATACACTACACCTAAGGTGAAGTTCCTTATTTATAACCATCGTAGTCTTAGTACGTGTAGTTAGAGTCTTGGTCAGTTTAAGTATATCTTAGTATGCGATTTAACAGAACCATGATCACTTACAATATGTTAGTCAACTTGAATTCTTGGGATGCAGTTCAAATTTCGGTAGATGTGGTGAAGGTAAATGGTGCAGTAGTTTGGAGACCATATGACGAAATAGAGTGTATGGGAGATGCAATGGGTACAACTATTGCATGGCCATAAGACAAGGTGATCATGTGTTAAATTGATGATGTCTAGTTAAGTATTGTTTCTATGTAGTTGGATTGGCTTGTGTTATGCATTTTGGATTGAGACTTGCGTTATGTATTTTGAATGGAGAATTGAGTTATGTAATTTGGATTGAGACTTTGTTTGGTGATCTAAAATTATGAAATTTTTATAAATCAGGAGTAGATATTCTGCAAAATTGGGTTCAAAACATGTCAATTTAACAATAGCATAAAGAACTGTCATAACATCACATATTATCGCATCAGCCAAACTGCTACAAAATCATAGATAATATCCTAAATCATGCGCTATAACGTAATGAATTATAACATAAAAATCTGTTATAACAAAGTTTAGTAAAACACAATAATAACGCTATCGTAGAAATACATATAATAGCATGTCCCAAAAACGCTATCGTATGTGACCGACCTAAGATAGCACCCCCATAACATAGCGTTTATAGAAACGCTATTAAACACATATAATAGCGCTAATCGTGTGCTATCAATGTCCATTTTTCTTGTAGTGTAAACTAATTCCAAATTCTAACCACTAGTCAGCCACATTTTTAACAATAATATATGAAATTCCATGCATTTATTTTAATAAACAGGTTATTTATGATTACATATTGTAATTCACAGTCATATTTAACTTATTAGTCAGTTTCGATGACCTCTTATGCCAATTATCAATGATTTGTTATAAACACGACATCACAGTTCTTTGAACAAGTTTAGTTTAGATATAAAAAGAAACCAATATAACAATGCTATGGTATTTATGTAAAATCTAAAGTTTGGAATTTTACAACAACCTAATGACAATTCTTAAAGGTTCTTGCAAAATATTGATTAGTTATTACTCTCTAACATCTTTCAAACGTGGAACCCCTTTGACCCAATGATCAAGAGTTTAAAAGCTTTTACACCAAGTCTGGGGTTCGAATCCCAGATGTTGTCGATACGCCTATGATACTAGCTCGATCTTTGTGTCACGCAACCTCATAATCTCTCCGAGTCACTCGTGTGTTACGCAACCTCACAATCCCTCTGAGTTACTCGTTTGTTTAGCGGAAATAGAAAAAGAAGAAAAAAAGAGATTGACACACAAGACTTATAGAGTTCCCCGAAGGTACATCTCTCTTCAGGATCGGTACCTGGAATCCACTAGAGCTTTTGCTGAGTTTTTACAGAGAGCTTTGCTACAACAACAATGGCGATTTCTTGTGGCTTAGAGAAAAAGATAAGATTGGTTAGTTTTTTTTAGATAATCCTTATCCTCTAAGTCTGTTTTATGCCATTGACTAGCTTTGACTGGGTCTGCCACTTATTCCGAGGTCCAGCGTAACGCTCTCTCTGTTTCTTTGACTTGGACCAGATAAATGGTAAAGCCCAAGTGACTCAGCTTCTTGGTTTGATCATGTTGTGTTAAACCAAACCGGAATTTTGAACCACTTGATCACGCCAGATAATACAGTTTCTTGCAGATTAATGGAAAAACGTTTTTCGGAGGTTCCATCGTCCAGAGAGACCATGACCACCAGGGGAGATGTCGTACATGCAGAATTGTCCGTCGGGGAGTATTTGTCCATTATAGGAGATGTCGTGCATGGAGAGTTGCATCATGGAAAGGTTTGTGGAAGTTGTTCACCTTAATCGCATAGACTACAAATAGATTAAATATATTTAAATCTGATGTAATACACTATCTGATAATTAAATGTAAAAAAAAAAAAAAAATTCAACGAGTTTTATTTTGCTAAAGGCTAATATTTTCCCAAACACATTCTTTTAGACAAAATTGAAGCTTCAACAATATTGGGCTTGGACCCAATAAAACAATAATGGGATATGTCTGTGTGCTATTGGCAAAAGCAAATTGTTGGATTTGAATATTTTAACTTCCCGTGTTCTGTTGGTATTCTGTTCTCTCTCCAATCGATGGAGTGAATCTGATTGCCTCACGGGAATTAGATCAAGCTCCCGCTGCGAAAGCGTGTCCGTGCCGTAAAACCTCATTACTGCTCTTCATCATCTGAATATGGCAATAGAGAGAATTGATTGGGATCAGAACAAAGGTGCTTTTTTTTTCTGCTTATTTCTTCATCTTTGAAAATTAAAGCAATTCATAAATCTTCTTCCGCATATGAAAGGAATTGAGAATTCTGCAAAATCTGACATGTCTTTTTATCATGTTAATGGCATTCTGTTCCTTAGATTTTACTATGGTAGTTGCATCATTATTTCCTTACAAATTCATCTTGAAAGAATCTCGATCTTGAACATAACAATTCGCTATGGATATTTTGTTACTCAAATGTGCAAATATAGTTTTTGTTCTTGGAAGTGTTTTTGGTCACATTTTACCTCTGGTGTTAGTTCATGTTTGAAAATTATGACCCCAAGATTTCAGGAGATGTAAGAACCTCCTAAATTAGTCTTTTTAGGCGTTAATCTTGATGTCAAGACATATTTCTCAAAGCGAAGCTCTTTACAAAAGAAAGACTTGTGAGAGAGCTATTCTTCAGAGACCCTAGTGAAACAACTCTAATGTTGATAAGGTTAGTTATAGAACCAAATAGGTAACGGATAACTTCTTTTCATAGTCATTGCGATGCGTCTGACGTCTGTAATTACATAGTCTGTTCTGTTTTGCAGGTTTTATTGCCATTGTTGTTACTTCGTGGAGCTACAGATAAATCTCACACATTCCACAATGAGCAATATTTTACCACAGGCCTCATTGTTGGTTGGCTCATGCCCGTCATGCTCCCGAGTAAAGTACGATTTTTTTTCTCCATATTCCTACGATTAATCTCACTCTTCTGAAAACTCTCGAGTCTTTGCGATTAATTACATCCCAAAAGGACAAAAAAGCTATATATGGCTTACAATGGATACAGAGCCTTGGCCCTTGCTTGCTTAGCTAGTGTCTCTAACGCTACATCAACCGCATCTGGCAAATCATAGTTAGTAGCATTTGGGTGCGCATAAGTCAGTCTTGGAATCAAATTGATGACTGTTTCCCTCATTTTAACCACCTCGCTTTCCGAGATCCTCAAGAGCTCGTATTCAATTTGAGTGCTGTTCTTATTGTCCATGAACACTGAGTAACTTCTTTTATCGTCCGGAAGATACCACATGTATTGTGTATACATTGTGTGGGGTGAAAAAAAGACTGGTATGCACCCGGCTAACATTGAATCGAATGTTGACCTGCGCGTGAACGAGTCCCCCGGTGCTTGTAGGCAGAACCGTGACCGAGCCATCACTCCTAATACAATCATGGGGTCGTGACACCTACATTAATAAAATATTAAGGTTAGAAGAACAAAAACACATCCCTAGCTTTTATGTATATTATGCTTTAAAACATTTTCTACCAAGACAATTAAAATAGATACATAAACAACTTAGAATGTAGTTGCACAACTAATTTTCTTGCCTTACTAATCTATTAAAACAAATTTAGAGAGTTGTTCAAATTTCAAAACAAAAAAAATTGAGAGAGTTAAACCAATGAAAATGTAATGTAATAAAAGTAAACGAATGTGGCAGTAGTTGTCAATAAATAGTGTTGAATTCATGATTATGGACCCCTTCTAACATTGAAGTTGAGGTCAGTGTAATAAATACTGATTAATTGTGTACCGCACAATTACAAATTAGTGAATTTACTAATTCACCAATTCATAAAGTCAAAAAAAGAAAAGAAAAAGGTATCCGTCTATTGTCTAACCTGGACCCTCCACTTTGACACTTGAGAAGCTCACAACGGCTCGAGCCGGCACATTGTCTGATCAGCTCATCTCTAATGGCTGCTTTCTCCAAGCCCTTTCTCGGCCCACCGACAAAACTAAACAAGTGTGGTCTCTCGACTCTTCTCATCTTGTCTTGCCACGTCACCATCTCGGCTGACGTGTACGGGTGAAAATAAGAAGGGTACGGTAAACCAAACTGATTGACACCTTTCCACGGTTGCCTCTCCACGGTCAACACCGACATGTTCATGACACGTGGCATTTGCATGAGCATGTTTGCACCAAAGTCAGTGTCTTGATCACCTAACCGCATGAAATCCCAAGCTGTTCTTCCAATAGTCAAGAAATGATCAAGACCGTTGGTTCTCTTCCACCATCGTTGACCACTAACGTAGTCTACTAATCTAACGGCTAACTCGTCACGCTTCGTTAGGTTTTGTTCACGGAACACGCTTGAAGCGTAGAGCCCACCGTAAAAAGGAACGTAGAAAATGTCGGCATTGTGTGGCTCGAACGTGCGGCACGGGTGGTTCAACACACGAGCGTGGAAGATCATCTCGGCTATGAACTGGTGCGTGGCGAACCACGTGCCGCGGCTGCCGCCACGACGAAGAGGCTGTCCCAGACCGTTGTTAGCCACGTGAGGACACATGTCGGTGTAGATGTTCAAGTGTCGGCAGTTCTTGACGAGACCGATGTTGAACTCTATGGGAAGATCGTAGACGTAGACGGTGAAATTTTGGTGGCACGTGCGAGGGAGTGAGGATGTAAATTTTGTTGTTTGTGGTGGAGATGTCAAAGGGTAAAGGAGAATTAGGAGGATGAGACAAATGGAGCACATGAGAAGAAGAGTTTGAAGTGTTATTAACTTAAGGGTTTCTCTGTTTTTAGGGTATTTTTCTTTCTCCTTCTCTGGCCAAAGATCGATCTTGACATGCTTCTTAGTGTAAGACATGGCAATTGGAGACAGAGAAAGAACGATGAGGTGAAAGAGGAACAGAGAAGAAATAGTGAGAAGTGTTGAAAGAGAGATTTTTTCTTTGACGGTGGAACATGAAAACAGGGATTGATTGATATATTAAATGAGTAGAGGGATAGGGAAAGAAAACGCAACACACAGAATATTTGCATGTTGTTCACAGAAATAATGGTATTGATTGGTAATGTCAAATGCATTGAAACAATATCGGAATAATCAAATCATCTAATAATGGAAATACTATCGCTAAATAGAGTTTTTACAAAATAATTATGAAACGCTATAACATTGTTTTAATTGATTTTGATTTCCAACACATTGGTTTTAAAATTTTAATTGATTAAAGACGTTATTCGTTTTTGGTTACTTTTTTTTTATTTGTCTAAAAATATAAAACGGATCTCTTTTTTTTTTAAAACGGATCTCTAAAATCAACAATTGGCGAACCAGTGATAATACTCATTACCGTTGGTAGGCCAGCCGGGCCATGATACTTTTCAAAAACATGATTTTTTTTAATGAATGTTGTGAATGATATACAATAATGGAATTACGTTTTTGAACAAAATTGTAAATCATTCATCAAATTTAGTTTTAAAATATCGAAGAGCTTTCTTATTGTGGCAAATTCAGAATACATCTTACAAGCAACTGATAAGAAAATCTGTTGAGTATCAAGATTTGGGAATGAAAATGGTGGTTGGCAAAGAAAAATTCAAAGAAATGCAAATGGTATAATGTAAGGACACTGAATCTGTAAAATATGATAAATTGGGAAACGAATATTGCTGACAAGATACCCATCGAGGTTTACCATGTTACCTAGAGTTTTTCTATTCCAGTGGTATTATTTTAATCAATAGAGAAACGTTATAAATGTTACAAATAGATTTCTGGATTCGAGGTTTCCAGTCCACTGTAATTAATATTGTAAAAGGGCACTAAATATTTTACATTATTTTGACATTTGATCTAATATTTGATTGTTAATTACCTATAATTTTGAAAGGTTTTCATGCAGATTTGTCATATTGTCATCAAGAAACAAAAATGCATCCCATAAAGCCATTCTACTAGGCTTACAAAATCCTAGGCCCATAGTAACGAGAGTTTTTCAATTGGGACCTTGTTACTTTAGGAGAATGGATATAGAGCTTGATAAGATGATAAGGCCCGACAATGATAACTATTTTCCTTCCACATCATTTTGAGCCATTCATCATGACAAGTCGATGCGTCTAGCATATTACTTTTCCCATTCCCATCAAGTACTTTTAGAATTATGGAAAAAATTCTCTACTACTAAAACTTTTATCAGTTGGAAAATTTTGCTCATCAATTTACACGTTGAAGAGTTTAATAACAAAGTCTCTCTTTAAGAAAAGAAAACATTTATAATTATTATATTTAGACACATATGCGGTTTACAATTAGTTAAATTCTTCATCTTAATTCATATCAAAACATATTAATGAAATTATATAAGTTTAATACCCTACGTAGAGACTAGAATATGAGATATTTTATATGTACTGATTGAACTTAAACATCACGTTTTGTCTGAATGTGTCAAAATATATTAAAATTCATTGATCAATCCAAATTATCCAATCCAATATATAAAGTCAATGGGTACAAAAATGGGAAAATTTGGGTTTAATGAATATAATGATTGGGTTGAAAAATGAGTTGAGAGTTATTCATAACCAAATCAATAGATTACAAAAACCCAAATTAACAAAAATAACTAAATTAATTGTGTAAAACGATATCAACCAAATTCTAAGAGACCGGTATTAGGGTTATAGAAATATTTTCATTGTTTCGACCTCCGAAGAATATTTCCAACTGTTTAGCAAAAAAAAAATAAAAAAAAATAATTCCAACCTCGTGGAAACACGAAATTTGAGATAAAAGCATTATGGTTATACATGAACAAACCGTAGCAAAACTCAAAACTATCACTCGATGTCTCCACCTAATCCAGCAACACCTTGTAACAATTAGTATTAATCTAAGAGGTTCGACTCGCAATATTAAAATCTGATTTCCAGTAAGGTCAAGAGAATTAAGATTTGAGATTCGAAGCACATAATTTGTTTGTTATACTCAAACTAGTACTAATGGTTTGACCATGCAAACTTTTTCTTCTAGAATGATAACTACATAGAAGAATATCCTTCCAAGTAGTGGCGGCGATGATGGACAATCATCAGTAAGTGCATCACAATCTAGAATTCTGGTAAGTTCTTCTTTTTATTTTAAAGAAATTAAGAGTTCTGGAATATGGAATTACTAGATCATAAAAAGAAATAGGCATAGTGAAAACTGGCTTACTATAAGAAATATCCAAAAACACTATTTGTGTTTGCCAACTAGTGGAACATATAATTTGAAACGAGAGATGTTCAAGAATCCATATGTTGAAAGAGGGAGAAATTTACTCAGTTGATTATTCGATTCTATCCTTTACGTTGAACATAAGTGTTATGTTATAAACATTAATGTTGCCAATGTGGTTAAAATTAGGAGAAGAAAAACATAAATTAAAGTATGAGCTAGAAAATATTCCTAGAAGGATATGCTTGACTATGATTGTTGGACCGCTATTTATGGTGATGAATATATAGTTTTGATTGCAAATTATGCTGATTCAAAATGGATATTGAATAGCAAAATTATGTCGTTTTGTGATATGCTTCCTCCTCACACTTGTGATGCTTTAGCTAATAAAGTTCATGAACTCTTAAATGAGTAGAGAATCGAGAAATTTACTTCTTAAGAGATTGACTTAATTTTTTATGATCATTTGTTGTCCCAATGGAAATTTTTAATATACGGTGTTGTGGACACATCTTAAACGTCATTGTGCAAGATGATTTAGTTGTTATTAGTGGTGCATTGATTAAGATCAGAGACACTGTGAGGTATGTCAAAGGTTCAGTGTGTAGAAGATTTGCACTCGCGGCATGCGTAGAAGGTGATGATAAAGTTGCATGTCTTTGGATGCCGAGAAATAGATGAAATTCTTAATGCTTGAGATAGACTTGTACTATGAGCGCACGTTAAATGGGTTTAATATGGTGGATAAAAACTATAAGCATTGTCCCTTGAATCTAGAATGGAAGAGGGCAAAGATTATCCATGACATTTTGGTATCTTTTTATAGTATTACCACTCTAATGTCAGGAACGTTATTCAACATTAAAATTTAGATTTTGGGCATTTTTGAAAGATTCAGTGTTTGTATGAAGTGAATAAGAACAACGACTTTTGGTTTTAGATAATGTTATTCAACATCAAAAGGTTCTTTTTTACCAATGTGGTTTTAGGTTTCTGAAGCTTCTTTGTCTATGTTATTTTTTATTGGCAATGACTTTTCATAAAGAATTATTTTTCATTGGAATTTTAATTTTAGCAATTGTTTCGAGGCCTGTAATGTGGCTTTGTTGGGTTTTTTTTCTTCCAACCATTGAGAAACAAAATTAAACTTATATTTTCTTATTTTAGATTTAACTTATATTTGTTCCTTTTAGATTCTAACATGTGTGTTACAAAAAAAGTTTTATTCTAACATCTGTAAGCTTCAAATGATACATGCTCTATTGAATTAGATGATGTTCCAAATTAAATGGAAAATAAAATTCGGCTTTGACTATGTATTTAGATCATGCAAAGTTAGATATGAAAAGTCATCCTAATTTGAATGTTTTACACTAATGAAAAAAACATACATCGTTTTGGCGCGCTAACATATTTGCATATGGATGTTCTTAGCATTCCATCACCATTGTGGCTTCCAACTCTTCTTTCAGGGTTGGATCTCATGTGATAGCCAAATATTAGAGTCGCCTCCTTCTTAGTAACTTCGATGCTTTACTTTCTACGCGATCCTGGATATATGGTACATGATTATTGCTGAAGGAATACACTTATCATTTTTTTATAATTGATTTACTCTTATTTAATCTAGTTTTTATTGCTGAAGGAATACACTTAACAATGGCAAAAGTGAGATAATAATGATTTGTTCGAATTTTATTTTGTGGTAAACAATTCTATAGAAGAACACAAATGAGATTTTATTTTTATGACTTTGTCTTTACTATTATATTCTTCGCTTGTGTTTTTCTTTTCATTGTATATTAGTATTTGATATATTGATATATTTTGGGACTTTTATCCATATTTTGTGATTTTTATGCTTAGAATGTATGAATAATAATGAGGATGATGATGAATTATCAAAATTATGAATTATGATCATTGTTTAAATTATGGATTATGATAATTATTTATTAGAATATTATTATTATTAATTTTAATAATTATTTAATGTACAACAAAATTATCTCATGGATCAACCCATTAAATTTAACGATGTATGGAACTCATGATCTATTTAGCATTCAACATTTGGGTATGGATTGGTTTGGTTTAACCATTTTGACACCTCTAGTTTTGTTTATATTTCATATGTCATATATGTATAATTAAACAAGATGAGTAAATGAGTATTGTGATTTTGTATCCTACTTTATTCAAACTCAAATCATATTAAATTATTTAGACTAAAATATAATGTAATTTGACTGTCTTGGTTGTTCCATTAGATTATGAATCATTGCTTTTAATGATACTTATATACCTATTCGTATGAATGTCTATCTAATTATTTGATTGAACTGAACAACCATGACAATCAAATGTTTTATTTGATTTTTGATGCAAGTATATATATAACTCGAATACTTAAGTTTTCGCTTCCTTTCATCTATCTAGGTAATGCTTTGTATATATTGGATGAATTTGTTGTATGAGAGTTCTTCTGTGTGGTTTGGAAGAAGACAAACGAGAGAATAAAACAATGATGCTAATTAATGGTAAATAGAGTAGCATGGTTGCATGCGGGCATGGCTAGTATAGGTCTATTATAATAAGTGTTTCAGATTTTTAGATATCAAAAAGGAAAATCTCTTCTTTCCTATTTTCATCATAGGTATAGGTAAATAACATAAAATGTTACTCCGACTAACTTAATCATATAAGTATCTATAACCCCACTTATTTTTTTTCAAAATTTTCAGCATTTTTTTTACATAGGTTTAGCTAAATAACATAAACCCAGGTATAGATAAATATATATATAGTGTACGGTTTGATGAGGGCGTATATTCATATACACATAACCTAGCTCCTACTAGACTTCTAGTCCTAGCTTCAGTAGAAGCAGAAAGATACAAAGTTTTGAGTTACATCAATAAATATTTTTACTAACAATGATAACAACAACTCGGTCTTTTAAATTTTTACTTTTTAACTAAAAAATATTTATGAAATATACATGGGTAAAATATTTGGTATTGTCTTTATCAAACAAAAAAAATGATAACATTGACTAAAACTGCAAGTTAAGATCAAGTCCCATGTGACTGTATAAAAACTTCTACACAAGTTTCCAATAAGAGATATTCGTAATTAGTTAAGTAAATAGAGACATAATTAAATGAATTGCACGTAAGAAATAAGTGAATTAAGTAATAAGGAAGAGATAAAAAGGGCATGCATGTGTAATGAAAATGCAAAAATGAGAGAAGATATTAAGGCAGCAACTTTAAACATTCTTCTGTATTTTGGACTGCACGACGGTCCAGAGTGTTTGAATCGATGGCAGTGTAGATTGATTGCTATTTAACAGTTAGCTGCAACATTTTTAGTGTAGTTCTGAGCCTATCACTAGGTCCAAATCATACCTACTTCTATACATATTGCATCATGTATATATTTATCTATGTGTATTTGCATATATGTGTATGTATTTATCTATATACATGTAGATGTGGTGGATTGCGGACGTAGAATCCCGAGATAAATCCGAAGAAAGGTACGGGACGAAAACGTTTTGCTTGACGGATCTGTCTCTGCGTGTGTGCTTTTTGGATTTAGCGATACGAAAGATTTGTAATTAGTTAAAGTTTGTCTTCACATTGCTTTCTCTCTCTCTCCCTCTCTTTTTCTTTGTCTTAATCGTGACTTGTTCACATCTTTCGTTCGTGCTTCAAGTTTCTTTTTATGGCTTACTATTTTCTTTCTTTTTCGTTGAATAGTTAGGAGATATATTGTTACACAACCATTTTTTTTCGTTGACAAAAAAACCATTTGTTCAACTTTTAGTGTAATGACCGCTTCCTCTTTATTTATATACTAAATTAGAAGTTTATAATAAATAGTTAAAGTGTGGGATTCATTCTCAAGTTTTAAAACTTGATGATGCTTAAAAGAAAAACTAAACTTGCGATTATCTTTTAAATCCGAGTAATTTATGAGAATATTTTGGGATAAGAACTATGATTCAACTAATCGATATATACAAATTATGGATATGTATTAGATTGTGCCCTAAAAGATCGTTACTAATTCAAAAATCGGTAAGAACCTCAGTTTTATTTTTATATAAAATGTTAGAATGACCACCTAGTGTGCTTAGTTTTAATCCCTAAACAACACAGTCCTACAATACCATGGTGATATCGATGTAGGATTTAGGAATCGAAACCACCAAAACTAAGCAATTATTCACTAAATAAGCTGAGGAATGTTTTTTGATGTTTCTATATACTAAGCAGATAAAGAGGCGTAAACGAACCAACGAAGATGCAAGTATGTCAAATAATCAAGCAAAAGACTACTAAGAAATCAGATTAAACGAGGCAAGAATATAATAAATAACCTCAAACAATTAATCAAAGATGTAAAGTATGGACAATAGACAAAGTAATTGATAAGAATATATCTCTAATTAACTCACGATGCTAGCAAGAACACATTAACCTCATTTCATAGACAGGGATCACATAATATGCATAAATTCATCTCCATAAGGCTAATCTATCTAACAATCACCCAATTAAGCTAATTTTCGTTTGTAATTAAGAGATCAACATGCAAGGCTTTCTTTTAACACGTACAAGTGGAGCAATCAAACATGATCCCGACTCGAGAAAGGGAAAAAACTAAACAAATTTTTAATTATATATAAATTGAGGTCTCTATGTTTCTATAAACTATTTTAATTTATTTGAACAGGTTTTACAACTAGTTTGAGACATTCATGTGACAACATTCATCAGAAATTCTGTTTAATCACTAATCACCAACTCTCGTTGTTTTTGGCATTTTGTCAAGGCGTAACACATGAAGATGTATTAGTTGCTGGTACAGCGGCACAACACACAGTAAGACAGTAGAAGCATAACACAATATGCAAAGGGGTTTTTCTCAAAAACGTTTCTACTAGATTAAATGACAAGTTCTTTGCAAGATCACTCACCAACTTAATCCTAGTCTCACGCGTTCACAGATCACACACGATCTAGTGAACCTCTCACTACCCCTTAGCCCCTTTGATATAAGATCTTCTTTTTGCTAGAACAACCTTAAACCTCTTGCTAAGAAATATGCTTCAATTGTGTTGTTTTTCCACAACGTTTTACACCTCCTATATATACTCTATAGAAGTACACGGCTGACCTAGCCTTTCTCTGCAAGTTTCAGAAGATCTCCAAATCTTCTTTTATGACAATCTTTCCTTAATCTTCTACAAGATACGATCAAATCTTCTTACTCCATATTTCTCTCCAAGCAGCAAATCTTCTCTACATAATATCTCCAAGTCACGTGCTCTAATGTTCACAGCCCAAGCCCATTAAGATTTGTCCAATCTGCTTCAGCTTCAATGTTCCAACCGTACTTCAATGCTTCAATCAGCTTCAGCTTCAGACTGCAACAACATCAGAACAGCTACACCTTCAACACAAAAAGTCCTAGGTCTAGATTTTACATGATCAAAAGAAATCTAGCATTTATAATAGGAGAATTAACTTAGGGTTACAAATGTCATAA
Source organism: Arabis alpina (assembly GCA_900128785.1). Lineage (NCBI taxonomy): Eukaryota > Viridiplantae > Streptophyta > Magnoliopsida > Brassicales > Brassicaceae > Arabis > Arabis alpina. The sequence continues at coordinate 22,328,051 of LT669789.1, forward strand.
CAAGCCTGAAATAGTAAGTGGGAATATGATTCCGAGCCCGCTAGAGCAAGGTCGGATTCGACCGAAAATAGGATTTAATGTGGTGGGCAGTCACCAAAAAAATGGTATTCTCGGATGATGGGGTTTCAGACGACTGAGGGATCGCCCGGTAGGTGGGCATTCGCCCTCTCTAAGACAAGATCTTTCCCCTATTGTACTGCAATCTGGGTTTTAAATAGCGTGCTATTTTTTCGCTATAGCAAATAGCGCCCATAGCGGTGTTCCCATCGCTACAAGACCCTATAGCCATGTAGTTTACACAAAGCGACCGCTATCGGCGCTATTGGCGCTATATTGAAAATCTATGAAAGCGCGCTATAGCGAGATATATGTAAAAGGTCACCAAAACAATGTGTTTCGAGAGAAATAAATTATGTTATTGATTTTAATTAACATAATTGAGAGTATTCGAGTATATTTACAAAGTTAAGTTAAGAAAAGGATTTAGGAGATGGTGATTTTGCTATTGATGATGATGTCGAGTATGATAATCTTGAAGACCATGATTCTGTTAGATTATGATTATGATTTCGTTTTTTATTGTTTTTGGATTTGGATTGGATCGTATGTTTTATTATTTTTCGATTCGGTGTTTCATTGTTTTTGAATTTGGATCGTTTGTTTGAATTTGAGTTTGTTGGTTATATTATTTGCACTCTCTTATTGATTCTTTAACGTTGATACACAAAGCGATCGCTATTATCGCTATAGCGAATAGCGGAAAGAACCCACGACATTGCTATGGTTTGCTATTTGCTATTTAAAACCCAGACTGCAATAATCGGGTAAAAACTCAAACTGCGGCTATTAATCTACTAAGAGGCCTTAACACCTATTATATATATATGGCTAAGTAGTGGTTAAATATGTTGACCATCAAAAATTTACGGCCTCATAAAATTATATATGTGGCTAAGTAGTGGTTAAATATGTTAACCACCAAAAATTTATGGGCACATAAAATGTTAAAACCTTTTTTTGAATTATTGACATTATTAATTTGGAAATAGGGATGCAGCATAGCACCTTTTACATATCGTTCACACCTTATATATTTCAATCGGCACTCAAAGTCTCAAGCATTTCAATATGACAACCTAAAAGTTTAATAGGTGCCTTGTTGTACGGCACTGCCATGGACTTATTCGCAACTCTTTCGTCCAATATGTAATATCATCGTATACTATATAATCTTCTTTGGTCAACATACTTTTGAGTTGACATCACCCGATAGAATAAAATCGCAAAATAAAACAAACGATATAATAATTCATCAGTAGGATCGGCCGAAGCTACGTTAGGAAAATGTCCAATCAGGTCGAGCTACTGATAGACCGGTTTGGGTTAACTATATAAAGTGAGACAAAAATTGAAATTGGGGGGCTGGTTATTGTGATCCCTTCCATCTCAAGTCACATCCAATTTTGTTACTTTGATTATTTGAATAAGTTTTTAATACAGACCAAATAGAATCAAAATGATAAATCAGTTAAGTTAACATATTGATAACACTACAAAAACCATGAAAAAAGAAATGCAGAATTGAGGAAATAAGCGAATCAGTTAAAAAAACTATCAAATAAGTATGTGGTATTGTGACTCTCTCTAAATCTATAAAAAAAATGTGATACCTAAGTCTCTTAGTTTAAATATCGTTTGGAAGGGACGGTGATTTTTTTGTAATGAATCGAATGTCTAATTTGATAAAGATAACGAGCTAAAAAAATACTATAACTTATTCGTCAACAATAAAAATAAAAAAATAAAAAAATGTTATTTTACAATTATTTTTTTTATCTTGTAAAGAATCACATAATGAATGGAATATACGATTCTACTTAAAAAAATTATTTATAAAAAAATTTCGGATAAGAACATTAGCAAAATCATAAACTATCCGAGATTGTATGATTTTAATCTGCATGACGAACCAAAAACGTTGCATATATATTACGTGTAGTATATATATACACTTAATTAAGTAAAATAGACAGCGATTCGCAACCATCACACGTTGCTTCGTACGTAAAGACCCATCCCTGTTGTTTCTCATATATATTACTTACATATGCTTCTTCAAATACGTTTGTGTCCGTACACAATTAAACAATGCAACCCATGACATCACAAACCCAATAGAAATATGTAGAGATTCGCCCACCTCACCAATCTCTATATATACATGCATACGTGTATATACTAATATACATATAATTTTCTCTGTGGTTATAATTTAGCTGCTACTGGTCAGGATAAATAACAAGAAACGATGGATGTGCTCGAGGCCATATTGCCTCTCTAGTATAAGGATATAGCCCCCTGACCACATATAACATGTCTGATGTCTCAGTACATACATTTTCTTATTAGTTAAATTCATGTGCATATATCACGTTTCTTCTTATTCTTTTTTTTTTTTTTTTTTTTTTATCATTCAAAGGATATAATTGAAAATTTGACAAAGTAAAATGATATATTTGAAAAATGTTAGTTTGAATTTCTTCAAACGAGGCCAGGTACACTATAGATGCGCTGTCCAACATTTAATTCTTTTGTTATACAGTTTGTGCATACTTTACTATCGCCCCCTATCTGATTCCATCAGGGTTTGTAAAAGGTCCCTTCTTTTTGTCAATTGCCAATGAAAACAAAATTGTTAAAATTTTGCAAAATTACTTTTAAATCATAATCTATATTTTGTATAGTGTCATTGACTCTACTGGTATAACATACTAATTTTCTGATGCGAAGTTTTGCCACAACATTGTTGAAAAGAACAATTATCATTTACTTTTATGGCTAACAGTTTTTAAATAAATACTAACAAGAGTAGTAATTAAATAAATTAGCTGATTATGTCATTTTATAGGAATAACAAATAAATATGTGACATGTAAAGGGCCGTAAGTGTTAAGATCAGTGTATGCAAGAATGAAGTTTTATTTTATAACCAAAAACAAAGAGTCGAGTGATTTTAAATAGGCTATATTCACAGACAACAGTGAAGAATTATTTTTATAGCGAAACATGTATTCAAAAATAAAAATAAAGAAAATGAAAGTGGTAGTTGATAAAAACTAGAGTGAAGCTGAAATGCAAATGGGAAGTTTTACTAGTTAGGGGAATTCAGCTGGCATCTAACGGTCTCGACCTGGATCTAGTTACTTCCTTCTTACACTTTTATAACTATAGAGTATAATAATAAAATGTTACATATATTTGAAACATCCTTTTTCATTTTTGATATTAAACAAACCAACCACCAAAAACCACAAACCAATTCCCTCCAATCCCCAATCCTCGCAGCTAGCTTCAGGCCAAAGTAGCTCAGAGTTGTAGATGAGCTCAGATAAAGGCTGTTCTAATCTCACTACACATTGTATCATATATTATTATCAACACAATCTCTCTCTCTCTCTCTCTGACCCATTTGTCTGGTTCCTCTGTCCTCTCGTTGTTTTCCATATTATTTATATATTGCAAAAGCTTTATTTTTTCCTTAGATTAATCACTTCCATTGTGTATCCATAAATGGAAACTTTGTTAAACGTTTACCTTTTAATTTATATCCACTAGTACACATCCATGATGGTCCCTCTCATCTCCTAACTTGTTAACTTTTCTCTTAAATGAAGTGATTTAACATCATTTGGCATCTGCGATTCAGTACGATAATTTTTATATTTTGTATTTATTCCGCACTAAAATCGAGCGCAACACAAATCAAAATGTCATTAATTAGATGGTATATCAACAACATAAAACAAAACCCGGTCGAGATTACTTGGATACAATAATAATTATTTTGACATTCGTTATTTCAACTAACAACAAACGGGACATTACGATAATAACACATGTAGGATCCATATGGCGTTTAGACAATTCAAGATCCAACAAAATTACAAAACAAGAGTACCAGAAATACCAAAAAAAAAAGACAAATAAAAATAAAAGAAAAGGAGAGGAAACATGCTAAAATTCAGAGCGAGTGATGATCTTGAAACCGATTGATGGGTAACTTAAGAGAGTGATCCAAACGCTGCCGTGAAGCGTCACCATCACGACCTTGTGGCGGTTCGAGCGGGGCACGGACGCTAGGGAAACCGGTCTGACCAAGAGGTGCACCAACACAAGTATAGCTCGGTTCCACAGGACCATCGGCCATGTAATTAACGGTTGTTGTAGTGGTTGAGAGATTAGGGTTTGGAGAAATACTTCTGTTACCTCGAAATGATTGGCTTAAGTAGTAGTCGTTGATGTGATTGTGTGGTGAGTATTGGTTTGAAGGGTATGGATATGGAGGCATTGGTGGTTGAGGAACCAAGTTTGTTGAGGAGCTTCCGGTATATAGCATTGGCGGTGAGTAAACCGACCGGTACATTGTTGGATCTGCGGTATGGTAACTGCCAATAATTCCAATTATAATCACTTCATTAGTTCATACGATGAATTTCTATAAGAAGCACAAATAGTAACTTTTATTTTATGATTTGAAGTTTTAGAGAGTACCCGAATGGTGAAATTCCAGGTGGGGTTAAGGTATCGTTACGATAAACCAATTGACGAGCTTGATTTAATGTCTCGGTCTCCCTCTCTTTAAGATTTTTAGAAGAAAAAAAGGACATCAAACTAAAGCGCAAGCCTTAAATGCAATTAGCTAATGTCTAAAGTTGTAGTCAAAGAATAGATGTGACATCAATCATTAATCAAAGACAAATTAAAGATTTTTGGGTTTTATTTGCACGAACTAAAAAAGTGTGAATATGAAAAAGTTAATAGAAGTTGAAGGAGATAGTATGTATAAATGGACATGCCTTGTCGGTGGCGATTCATGTGGCCACCAAGAGCTTGGGATTTGCAGAACTTGAGTGAACAAAATCGACATTCGTACACCTTCCCGCTCTCATCTTTTCCTTCTTTGCTTCCTTTCTTCTTTCTTTGACCTAATTTACCAACAAAAATTAACCTTCAAGTTGTATAACAACATAGCCCATTTATACGCACTAATACTAGTATAAAAACTCCAACTCTAACCACTATATAAGTATATTATCTTCATGTTTCATATATAACGTTAAAAGAATTAGGGTTTCTTTCTTGGTCTGCATACCAGAGGAAGAGCCTTCCTCGAGGACTTGCTTATTGCCATCTCTGGAAAAATCATCTGGCAGATTGTTGAGGTCTAAGTAATTATCCTCATGCCTCCTGCCAAAAAAAATGACAAAGAAAGAAATAGTGAGATTAAAGATTAGGAAAATGGAAGATGATATTAAGAAAGTGAGTTTTGTGGGGCATATACATAGTGGGAAACGAGAGATTGGCGTGAGATAAGACTTCTCTTGGAGAGCTATAATAATTGAGAATATATAGTAGAAGACTTTCAGTTGGAGGCTGCACAACAAAAAGAAAAGAAAAATGTAGAGAGTAGTAAAAGTTAAAGAAGAGAGGTTCGAAAGTTTTCTATCAGTTTATCTGCCACAAACCCCTCCCATCTCTCTCTCTCCGTGTGGAAACTAAATAAACAAAGTGGGTCTCGTGACCTTAAAAAGATAGAGGTATAGTGTGGGCTTAAGGGGTTTAATTAAACCAGAGAAGAAGTGTTTGTGTTTGTGTTTATGTTTGTGTTTGTGTGTGTGTGATGAAAGAGAGAGATGAGAGGGACATTTCCTGAGTGAAAGGAGATGCTAGGGCTACTACCCTAGAACCCTATTACACTGCAATTAATTCATGTTAAAAAAGACATATTCTTAATATTTTCAAGAACTATTTTAGAAACAAATTAATGCGTTTTGGACCTTTTCTGTGTATTTATCTTCATTTATATTGTCAATACGATTAACTCTGGCTAAGTTAATCGTACTTGTAAGTTTTTTTCTAGATAAGCAAAAAGTTCTGGATTTTACTCACTCCTTAGGTGGGAAAAGTTGACTATTTTATTATAACTCTATAGGGAAATTGAAGAAAAGTTATGACTTGTTCTCATGTTTTAGAATTATCAACCTCAAAGCTACACATAATGAAAAGAAAGTGTAAGTTTCCGGATAGAGACGGTGGGGGATTGGTGTGGTGCGGACGGAATAGAATTATTTTTTATGGAGCCGGTGTAAGTTGCACTTGTTAGAATAATCTAAAGAATAGTATGATAAAAAGTTGAATATAGTTAATTAGTTTTAACTTAATATAAGGGGGGTCTTATAAGAAACAAGAGTAGTACTTCATCAACAATGAATTAAATGTGGAAAGACACATCTAGCGAATCATTGTCTCTTGATAAAGAATCTTTCATGAATAGTTTGCAGCTTCAAGATGGTCCTTGATAGACTTGTGATCCTCACTTAAACACTCAGAGGAAAGAACCAAGTAACTAAAAGAGAATAGATTTTATACTTTTAAGGACAATCCGAGACATGGCTAGTTATATGGTCCTGCTGCTTTGAAACATTACGTTTTGAGAAGTTTTACAATAAATATTTGTATATAAATGTGAGAAATATTGTTAGCTAGTAATGGTCCCCCATTTATAGATGTAATGTAATGGCAATAGGCCTCTCCTGGGGCATCCACATCAATTGTTTTCCTTTCAAATTGTTTTTTGTACCCTAGGGTTTTGCAAATGGGACATGCAAGTGTTGCTATCACATAACTAATTATTAGGGTCCTGTGTGATCTAAGTTGGATATGCATGTGTCTTCTATTATCCTTATACCTTCCCATTAATTGTTGTAATATTACATGCCTGATCTCGTCGCTGATCACACCATTTAACGTAATGCTATCCAGGTCCCTGCCTCAGTACAACGTGCTATTTATAATATTGTAGCCATTATCTTGCAGAATTAGCGTAAGAAAAAAACTTGATGCTATGTAAAACTCCATCCATAGAAAAATGTATAAAGACCTAAGCGTGTGAGTCACGTGCCAAGTGGCTTGAAGTTGAAGGTCAAAACTCGGAAAAGTATGCTCATGCCGACCTACAAAGAAAAAATATACTATTTGTCAAAAAAAGACAAGCCTAAACATCGTTATTTCACGGCGTTATGTTTGTGTAATAAGCAGTGTATGAATGGTGACGAGACGGAGATTGATAATTTCGAGTTCATCAAATCAAAACCAATGCGAAGCCCAATCGTAGTCGACACTATATAGCTAACAACATCTTTTCTTTGTCGTTAGTTTGGATACTTTTGGTTTTAGTTAGATCGACTTCAATTTATTTGGCACAATTAGTGGATCCCATCTTTGTACTATTAATCATGCATGAGATAATAGTAAGAATTTACAGTCCATAAATGCGTAAATTCTTGTTGACAGCAAAATGCGTAAATTCTTATAGTTTTACTGTTTTCACGTTTTAAATTAAAATAGTATCAACATTTATTTGTTTTTATTTCAAAGAGATACTAGTAAAGTATAAGCGAAATTAATAAATAAATAAATTTCGAAAAGCTTTTTTCCAGCAATAAATTAACAAATTGACAAAACTTCTTAATTAGTCAACTATTAATTTAACATATGTCATTAGCCTAGCTAGACCAATACAACCCCAAGGGGTTTTTCCTTTGCTAGCAAGTGTATACGTGTTTTTATATTTTGACATGATCGATGCCTTCTTTTCTTAGGTAAAATGACTTACATATAAGAAAAACATAGAGCTTCAAGATGGTCAATGTAAAAATAAATATATGATAATTAGAGTGTTAATGATGGAGAGGGAAAGAAATCTCTTGATGATGGATTTGCATAGTTATGAGTGGAGTGATGAGGAGAGAGAGAAGGGATCAGGTGAGAGAAGGACCACACTACTACTCCAAGACTGTCACGGCTAGTGAGCTACGACTTCTAATCTCTCCCTCTTCATGTAACATCTGCAACTCTCTTTCGGACAATCATACTTTTTACTCCTTTCTCTTACGTGGTCCTTCCCTTTCTTTTTCTTGGTTTCTACCTTATTATTTTACATCTTTCTTTCTTCCAATATATTATAATTGTCGAGATGAAGAATATTACACAAATGTGTGAGTCAAAACCCCAAATTATATGAGCATTAAGAATCAATTGATTTGAGTCGTCTTTGTTCATAAATTGTATTCAAACTTTGTATTGTGCGAGTGTGATTTGTAAGTCGCAAAGAAAAATCCTGTATAATAATCGCATGGTCGAAGTAGAAGTAGACCGAGTTAAACAAGTATAAAATAGGTAAAACAATATTAGCTAGTATTTAGCATTATCTCAAAACCGTAATACTCGTGTCACTACAAAGAAACCCATAGATTAGACCCCTTTTAAAAATGGCATTTTTAACATTTGCTCTTAGTTTAAAAGACGATAAAGAAACGCTAAAAAAAACATAGTCACTAAGAAACTTATGAACGAGTATAGAGCCCTCTTTTATTTCTCTTAAATTGCTTTGATTCTACTTATTTTGCATAATTAACATGAATGACAAAAAAAAATATTTACAGCCTCACAAACTATAAATATCTCTCATAATTTCTAAAATATTTTACGATAAAATCTAGATATTATTTTATAAATATCTAGATATTAATATAGTAATAAGTAACTATTTAATTTCTATAATTTTATGGAACATTTAAAAGAGCGAAGTTTCTAAAGTATTTATACAACTCTAGAAATTAGATCTAATTTGGATTTGGCCCAATGAACAAAAATCATCATTGACCCTAGGGTTGGGCAACCGGGTGTACCGGTCGGTTCCGGGTAATAACCGATCGGTCCCGGGTATGTTTGAATTTGGTGTCTTATACTAAAGACCGACCACATACCGGGTCGGTTGCACCCGAGACCGACCATCTTAACCGAAATGCAAGAAAATTATGCTTACTAATTGTAAAGTACTAATGTACTAAAATTAGATGAGCTATAAACCTGTCAAGTTGTGTCTTTATTCTCAAATTTTCATAAGAAGAGCTTTCAAGAGCATATGGTAATGGAAGACAACAAAGTCAAAAGCCAACAAAGTCTTAGAAACTCAAAATGAAACAAAACAAATTGTTAAAACCAGAACAACAAAAAGCTAAAGTCTATCTTCACACGATATATACTAGGGGTGGGCATAAAAACCCATAACCGAAAAACCGAACCGATGTTATGGATATCGGTTAAGTCCATAACCTACATACACTACCTATTGGTTAGCTTCAATCTTAGTCCATAGGTTCTGGTTCGGTTTTGGTTTACAACCATAACCCATAACCAAACTCGAAACTGAAACCAACCGAAACATAGAAATGCCCAATACTCATACTTGCCTTATAATATGATTTAGTCATTTATAATGAATCAATTTATTCTTTTTACATTGCCTTATAAACAAACAACCCGAGATTTACTCTAACTTGGTTTTACTTTGGTTTAATACAATTGTCATGTTTGAGTTTCACTTTGCTTGATACTATGTTTGAGTTTCAATAAAGATGTTTCAGATCTATTTAACATTGTTGACGTATTAGGTGAGCTTAAATTAAATATGTTTAACAATTGTGTTCGACACATTTTGGTCTCGGTTTGGGTTTGGGGTATACCCATAACCGAACCGTACCGAATGTAGTTCGGTTCTTATATGGACTCTTTTAATGTTAAACCGAACCGACCGCAACCGAACCGAAACCGCAATATACCGGACCAAAACTATTATGGTATTTATACGGACCCTTTCTCCCTAGAACCGAAAAACCAAAAAATCGGAAAACCGAACCGCAACCGAACCGAAACCGACCATGCCCACCCCTAATATATACATATCAAGCAAGAAAATCAATCAAAGAAATCAGCTTCATAATCAAATCTTCGAAAATATATGAGAATCAAAACAAAGTTGGTTATATGGAAAGTTGAGATTTAAGCTTGAGGAGGATGAATTATTGTCGGGAATATTTATTGAGAGCATAAGCATTAAAGGAAATATGAAACCCTCTACATGTATAAGAGGTTTTATTGTGGGTAACCGGGTATCGGTTCGGTGACGGGTAATACCCGAGTCCGATTGGTTTAAAGCGTCATACCCACCGGTTTAATTAGCCCTTACCCAATTCGATTTCAAACGGTTTTATTGGATCGGTTCGTCGATACCGGTTCTTTTGCCCACCCCTAATTGACCAAATTAAATGAAGTTTAATTTCACTACTCTTCATTAATTTAATTTCTTCCAACTTAACTAAACTTAAACAGAATAAATAGAATCGGTCATTTGGAAGTGATTCGTAAAAGTGTATGTAGCATTGTCCCCAGTTTGATCCTCCATTTATAATTATCTTCGCCACATGACTTAGCAGCCAACTTTCTAAAAACATCCTAACCAATGATTCCATCAAGTTGATGTTTACCATTTAGTTAGTTTTTTTGCTTCCATATAGGAACCAAAAATTAGAAAGAAAATATGCATAAACATGATTAAAAAGGATAAGAGAAAGAAGATTTTTAAGAATAAGAACTATATTGAAGATTATTATCCAAATGTCTTTAGGTTTCTGAAATCAGAGAGAAAAATTTGCAAAATCAAACTTATAGAAATCCTAGGTTACAATGAACTAAACAAAATAATATATTAAAATCAACTAAATGAAGACGATTTGTGATAATTTTATTGAGGTCTTCAATCATTCAAATGGTCGATAATATAATGTTCTATCTTCAGTTTCTCTCGACCTCATCTGTCGGACATTTGCCCGATAAAATTATCATGTCTTAAGTAAGTGTCGATTGTCCAGAACGATGATATATATAAATGAATCGAAACCTTCAGTAAAGTGGAGCTACTTAAATTTTCTATGATGTATGTAAATTTGAGCTTGATCTGAGCAAGAGTAGGCCTCCATGGCTCCACTTGAGATCCCATTATTTTTTTGGTCTTTGATTTCACTAAATCGTTTATGAATGACTGGAAATCACTGTCAAGGTGAAGCTCACTCAATTTTCTATGGTGTGTCTAAATTGAGTTTAACCAACAACGGAAAGACCTTCTTATAGTATACTCTTCCTTTTGTTGACTATGCATCATAATTTCACCAGTTTTACGTCCAATAATGCATTTTCCAGTCTTCATCTTTCTTCAAACTCTATGTATTTTCTTTGATACAGACCACATAATTGAACCAAATATACAAATTAAAAAATTCCTAGGACATCTAAATGGATACAAACTCACATAGTTAAGTTCCAATCCCTTTTCTCCTGATTCCTACCCATCTCATATTTTGTGGCTGCATTCTGTTACTTCTGTCCCCAATGACAATATGATCCTAGTGATAAGCCTGTTTTAGTTAATGGGTCCTCTCAATGTCAATAAAAGTCCAAACTTGTTTTTGCAAGCAATTTTTTTTTCCAAGTTCAACGAACTTAAAAAATATATAAACTAATGGGAATCGGGAACGGTATTAGATAAGTATATGCATATATACCACTATAATTGGTAACCTAATTATGCGAAAAATACTTACAAAATAAAGATTAATAATTCTAGCATGTGATGAACGGGCCAAATAGTTTGTTTCTACATTAAAAAAAAAAAGTTTAATGATAAAAAAATAGAGGGAACCAATCGTACATTTCCCTAAATTTATCTAATAAGATGGAATAACAGACTACTACTCAAATATACCGGGTGATGTCAACTAGATTTGAGCAGTCGGTCTCAAAATATTGGCATTCTAACCCTTTTTCCAACATCGCCCTAAATAAAGCTTTCATTATCGAAAATCATGTTAATTTTTTTTGTTTCATCTTAGATTTGAGACATGAAAAAGATGTTCTATTTTCTGCGTTAGGTCATAAAATGAAAAACAAAAATGGGCTAGTGATCCTCGTTATTATTATTTTTAAAAGTGGGTGTACAAGCCCACTGGGCTGCTGAGAAGAAATGTGATTTTATAATTCAATTCTAGGACTGTAATTTTTAGGGGTGGGCATTTCTGTTTGTTTTCGATTTCGGTTCGGTTTGTTTGGTTGTAATAAATCATGAGCCGAAGTTAAATCGAAGTAAGTATAGTTTGGTTCGGTTTGATTTGGTTTACTTTGGTTCGGTTTTCATTCGGTTTGCTTGAAGGTCGGTTTTTAAAAGAAAATAAACTATTTCCATTATAACAATCAAAATTCTAAAAATAGATAACGTAATTATTCAAATTTCAAAGTTTATACTAAATATTTAAGAAAAAAATCATGTAAAAATTTAAAGGAAAAAAAACTCAAATGTATGAAAATCAAACTTAATTAGTAGAAGAAAAGATGAGAAACTCCAAAATAGTAGTAAAATTCAAGTCTCCAATAATCAATACCATCTTTTTTCTTTCGAAATCTGATATAATGCAAAAAACTATATAATAAATCAATAGTTTGCATATAATTTTTACATGAACTAAATCAATGGGTTATTCATTGCACAAAACTAATATATATATTTTTATTAATAAAACCGAAAACAGAGACAACAAGCATAAATAAAGACAATTAAAGCTTAAACCGACTAAAAATATCAACAACACCACAACACTAATATAATCGGAGAAGTACAATACATCTCTAGAAGATAGCCTTTTACTTTTTAATGTTTAAGATTTAGGTTAAAACTTAAAAGTTAAAACAATGATAGTTTTATTAGGAAAAATTAAATTTATGTAATTTAGTGGATCTAGGTTTTAGGAAGTAAAAACATATCTATAATATTATATATGATTATATGTATTTAATAAATTAATACAAAAGCACATTGGTTTTTCAGTTTGGTTTGGTTTTCAACCGAACCGTTCGTGTTGGGAATAAATCCAACCAATGGTTGGGTTGTATACTATGGTTTGGTTTGGGTCGGTTTAAATTCGATTGGTTTGGTTCGGCTAATTTGTCCACCTCTAGTAATTTTGTTGTGCCATTTATGATTTCTTGTTTTTTTTTTTTAGATGGAATTTTCTCAGTTTTATGCAATGTTTTTAAAACCGGACCGGACCGGCGGTTGAACCCGGTTAAACCGCGAACCGAAAGGTCTTCCGGTTTGGGTCATCACAAAAAACCGGATTTAGAAAAAACCGGCAAACCCGGATAAAAACCGGCTAAAACCGGTGAACCGGATCGAACCGGCTAAAACCCAAAACCCGGTTTTTAGGTTTTTCAGATCTCCACCATTGAATTCTGGAATTCCGTTGTCAATCTGGTTTGATTAGTTTAAATCATAGTATATTGATTTAAAAATATAAGAAGAATACAAAAACAATATGAAAGAAAATTTACAAAAGAGTAAGATTTGAAGGATTTGAAAAAAAAAAAAAGAGTGAAACAAATAAAAGCTATGAGGCAGAGAAGAGAAGAAAAGAGAGGTAGAGACGAGTGAACGATTTTTAGGTCTACGTGTACTTTACACATAATTTTAATTTTAATTTAATAAATGATTATTTTTTAGGTGTGTAATAAATCAAATATACATATATTAGTTGTGGAAATATTGCAACACGTGTATAATCAGTTAAGATTTGTCAGATTTATTGCCATATATGATATATGCATGGTTTCTATATGTAAATACAATATAATTATAATTAAAAATTTGTGAATTGGGTTGAACCGGTTGAACCAGTTGAACCGGGTTGAACCAAATTGACCCATGACCCAAAAGATGTTCCGGTTCGCCATCCGGTCCGGTTTTAAAAACATTGGTTTTATGAAAACGGAGTTCAAGCTATTATGGGGCTTTTGGCTTCTGGGCTATTACTATATCTTTTACAAAAAGAAAAGTATTTTCCGTAAAAGAATTGTGAAAACAAGCATTTTTCAAAATTAGTTACAAAAATATAATTGATTTCCATTATATATTTTTATTACAATTCACATAACAAAATTTTACAAGCTCAATGAAAATTTAATTTTGATTGCAAAAATGTCCAAGTGTTCTAAACAATTTAAAAGTCCTATTTTCGCAATACCTTTTCAAAAACTGATCTTTTGTATTTTGATGTATAAAGACATAATAATTTGAGGGAGAAAAAAGTATATGTACGGTACGTGTAGCAAAATTGGAGGTATTAATGAAAGTGGATCTGCTCATGAAGTGGGAGTTTGATACTATGGGGACCCTATAAATCAAAGGCAACATACGGTGACGATATTCATTACAAAAATAGTTATAATCATATTTTAGTTTTAATTTCTTTTGTTAAAACTATAAATGGTTGGTCCTAAACAGGTACACTTGACAAGTGCCTCGTCAAATGGGGTTTGGAATAAAGCAAATAACATTACGTTCTATTACAATTTATTTAGGAGTGAATTAGCTAAATAATCTTGGATTTAACGAAAGTTTTTTTTTTTTTTTTGCATGTTTTGACCAAAATTAGTAACCTTTGGAGACTATACATACTCATAATTGAAAAATTGAACAACACAAAATGAATATTATTTTTTTTCACTAAAATTTTATTGAGATTGAGAAGGAATTATTTACAATTTGAAAAAGACAACAACACATACACATATACATAAAGAACTCAAATGACTACCCCGCAACCAGTGCCGTCTCAATTTAATATGGGGCCCACGGAAAAAAAAAAAAATTTAGGCTTTTTTTTAACTAAAAAACGTTTTTTCAAAAAATAGGCCCAAATTTCTCTTACTAATTTTTTTTTTGAAAAATGGGCCTATTTTTCCTATGTAATTTTGCTAAAACTGAATAAAGCCCATGGCAAAAGCCACCTTTGCCTACCCTTAGAGACGGGCCTGCCCGCAACAAAGACATGCTTCTTTTCAACACCTTTGGAGATCTTGATCTTGAATAGTTGCCTTCATAAACTCAAACTCAATGTCAAGCTAAAATAACCAAGAACAAATCATAACGCATATAAAACAAAAGGGGACAATAATGTAAACCTCAACCAAGAGGGAGCGAAGTCTCAAACAAGAAGGAGCGAAGTCTCAAACAAGAAGGAGCGAAGCCTCAAATAGAAAGAGCGAAAAATACAACAAAAAGAGACCGAAGCCCTATAAACAGAAACGCTTGAAAGATGGTAGGAATGATTGAAATAACGAGATTCAAAGACCAGATCTGAATTTGCACAGGTTCACCAAAGACGAATAACGATCAGTTGCGATAAGAGACAAGAGTTTCAGAGTTTTCGGAGACTCACTGAAGAGGAGCGCTAGTCAGATCTGAGCCAAAAGGTCACCTAGCCTTCGACGAGATCTGCACACAGCCAATAATCTAATCCAAGATCCGCGAGCGAGAACTGCAGCGGGCCATATTGTCGATCACTAGAGACGACAAAAACTGAGATCCGTGGTTAAAAACTCTTCAGATGTGAGTCTCGAATTTTGATATTCCGAGTCGTTAAAAACCACCACCTTTCCCAAACCGAGAAAGAAAAGAAAAATCTAAGTAGGAAACTGAAAGTTGTGACCGACGCCGACGCTAACTGAGTCGCCACGCACCGGTCAATCTCGCCGGAAAAGGGTGTGTTGAGAGGAAGAGAGCTTTTGTGACGTTGAGATAAATCTTCACAAAATGAATATTATAAGTGTTTTTTCTCACTCGTACTCTTCTATATAAAATTATAAACATATCACTTGAAAAATTAATACTCTCTTCATTCACTTATATAATTATAGGAGATTTTTTAGAGTTATTTTATTTGATTTTTGTTTTTTAAGTTTCTAGGTAAAATTTAGTGTATAACGACAATTTATCATCTTGTAATATATTTTTTATTGGTGATTTTTTTTTAATTGGGATTTTTTTTGTCATACCTTAAATCTTATAAATCAATGGATACAAGTTTCCATCAATCAAGAGTTGTTACAATCAAACATGGCTGAAGAGTCAAGGAGAAGAATAGCAACATTGATAAAACATGAACTAACTAAAACCATGATAGAAAACAAAACTAGGATAGAAACAAAGGGAAGAGAAGCCTTTGCGTTGAGTAGGGAGACACGATTCCACAAACCCAAAAGCATGTTCGGTTTGGAAATCTTTGTCGAGGCCGAGACGACAACCTTCTTGAAACTCAAAACCACGGGGTGGTTAATTGATGCTCGCGATGCAGAGCTTTGAAACCAAATCTCCAAGAGGGAGATTGGTGTTTAGAGCCTCTCCACGTAGGCAGAAAATTTCTCTTTGCAAGAGAAGTAATTAAATGCAAGAATTCTCACTATGGTATAGGGGATGGACACGAGGTGTACCAATGACAATATTCTGATTCTTGTTCTCGTTGGGGAAACTTTGGCCGGAAAGGTGACCACATGAGCAACCGTAAGGGTCATTGTACCGTTGGGTCGAGTCGCATGAGATGTGTAATTTAGTGGGCATAGAGCATTAAATCTGGCCAGAGGAGTTCCACTTCGGGAGATCTTGACATTAGCAGACCCAAATATTGTTGTTAATGGGAGATGAGGAGATGTGATGATACATAGTTGGAGCTTGTAATCGAGACCCGACGAGGCAGAAGTCCACCATGACGGATAAAGATCAGGAGGCAGATCTAGGGGCACCAGAAGTTTGGGAGGGTTCGGTGAAGCCGGAGATGTCAAGTTTCGGATGTGGAAGCCAGAGAGGGAGGATGACGATGCGACTAAGTTCACAGGATTCCATGGCGAGAAAGTGAGGATTGTAGATGAAGCCATAGATTCAAAGTCAGAGTTCTGAAAACCTTTTGGACAGATTCTTACCAGAGATTGCAAGGCGGCAGCCGAAGATGAGCGATGGTGAGCAAACGGTGGTGAAAACCTGATAGGTAGAGATGAGCAACTCAGATATGGTCGGAGGAGCCAAGAAGAAAATCCATCGTCGAAGACAAAAATGCGGCGGCCGACTTATATTAGGTCTCGGGCCTGCGAACGTTTTGCTAGGGAGAACTTAATATAAATAGTTCTTAAACTCACACATTTTTAAGAAAAAAGTCTATATAATGAACACACAAAGTATATTTTTTTATCCTACACATAATGATACAGTCATTGAACGTATTTTCACCAATTGAATTTAAAGTTATAGAACTAATAAAATGTTTGTGAACATTTAAACACAGTTAAGTTAAATTTAATATAATATTTTTTTTCTATGTATTGTTATTTATATTGTTGCAAATAAAATATCAAAAATATATGAATTCATATATAATTTGCTTCAAAATTAAAATATGGTAACTCATAAAATTGAAAGAGAGGTTTTTGAAGCATATGTTGGAACAACAAGGAAGATGTTCCAACACGCAGAACAAAGCGGAGATGAGCTTTTATTGAATTAGAAAGCCCAATTATGAAAGAGATTGAAAGCCTACATAACATGAAATTTAGGGTTTCGTGGTAGTATATTAAATAGGATTAGACGGTGACAAGAATACTCACGCGCCTAGGGTTCTATTGTAAGAGGCACACATGTGTGTGTGGCGTCGTCCACCAGAGAGGAGATCACATAAAAAAGATCTGCCTCTTGGTGTTTGAATCCATGTTATAGAAAAGAGTGGTGTGTATCCATATAGCAATTGTAGGTTGCTTCTTTTTCTAATGGATTGATTCTGGACTAGGTCCCAGCGATGTAGGAAATGAACCTCGTGAAAAAACTCTATTTGTTCTTTATTTTATGCTCATACACACACAAACATACAAATCTAGCCACAATACCATTTTTTCAATTGGTATCAAGAACGGGACTCGATAGATATTCATTCTTATTTTCGGGTATGATCCTAGACTCGGAGTTGGTGGTTGAGAATGAAGAGTAAAGTATGAGATTAGGGTTCAATCATGTTTCTTGCTTGAGTTAATGGTGGCCTCGAGATAAGACAAGAGAAGAAAAGAAAAAGAGAAAAATCAGAAGAAGAGAAGAAAAGAAAAAACGGAACCACTGCGACAAGCTATATTGCGGGCTGTTTTCCCAGCGGACCCGAACAAACCAAAAGTTGATATTTATATGGTTGCAAAGATGACGAAGTCATCTTTCCACAGGAGAAAACGGAACTCAATTCGGAGGTAAATTGTGAAAATTGTGAGCGTTTGATTTTACTCAAATATGCAGAACAACCTGCAATTTGAAACATGCAGTGAACGAGAAGCCAACTTCAAAGATGTATTCCCGCCGACTCATGTAGACCCCGGTCATGAACTAGGTGTCCCTGGAAAGATCTCACTGCAAGGAAGAGATATAAAGTGGCGGCTTATCAATCAAGGTTAAACTCCATCTGCAAATCGTGGTGAAAGTTGTCCAAATATCATATGAAGTAGAAACTATAGCAGAGGCTGGAACACGAAAGGGAATGTTGGAACATGACCGGGAACATAGATAGGCTTGATTAGCTTGAGAGTTTTTGAATGATTGTGCCAACCAAACAGGGGGAGATTAATGTGTCGATGCATCTCCAACAAATTCCGATGAGGAGCCTAAGAAGTGAGTATGAAGAAAGTGATGATGCTAACCAGAGAGGGGGAGTCGAATGCTGAATCTAGAGTGTGTAAAGATGAGTTTGGATGCACACATTCAATCAAAAAGGGGGAGAATGAAAGAGAGGTTTTTGAAGCATATGCTGGAACAATAAGGAAGATGTTCCAACACGCAGAACAAAGTGGAGATGGGCTCTTATTGAATTAGAAAGCCCAGTTATGAAAGAGATTGAAAGCCCACATAACATGAAACTTAGGGTTTCGTGGTGGTATATTAAATAGGATTAGACGGTGACAAGAATACTCACGCACCTAGGGTTCTATTGTAAGAGGCACACATGTGTGTGTGGCGTTGTCCACAAGAGAGGAGATCACATAAAAAAGATATGCCCCTTGGTGTTGGAATCCATGTTATAGAAAAGAGTGGTGTGTATCCATATAGCAATTGTACGTTGCTTCTTTTTCTAATGGATTGATTCTGGACTAGGTCCCGGCAATGTAGGAAACGAACCTCGTGAAAAAACTCTATGTGTTCTTTATTTTATGCTCATAGACACACAAACATACAAATCTAGCCACAAAACCGTTTTTTCAAAAATCCATTGTCTTCTTTCATCGTCAAAGCTACTACCAAATAAACATTTAAAATGCTATCCAAATACGGGATCTAAACTCAGAAGCACAAATATGCACAACTAATTTAGGAGACATTGACATAACAAAAAAACACTTAAACAGAGAGAAAATCGAATGAAAGAGATATCCATATATATATATCGCTGTGTAAAACTGAGAATCGTTGCGAAAATATGTGTCATCTTTTTGAAAAAACCAGAGCTCCAAACTTCACCGTGATCAAATTTTGATGGATTTTAGGGAAAAATGCATCGTTTGCAAAAACTTTCGAACAAAATATTGTGTAAAGTTAAAATAAAAACTTAAGAACCTAAATATATTAATTTTGGTGATGGTGTCGAGGGTATGTCCACCGCCAAAACAAATAGAAGATTACGCTGGAGATTAATAGAGATTCTTCGAGGGTTTTTTATCAAGTTTTGCAGTTGAAAAAAAATATATTGTTGTTCTCGATTCCAAGTTCGTTTTTCTTTGCACTTACATTCGTTAATTTCACTTGGAATTCAACCTTTTTAATTAAATGACAGTTCTTATTTCTATGTTTTTCTATTTTTTATGTCAATAAGTAATTTTGTTGCCATCAAAAACAAATTCGATAGAGCAAAGAAGAGAGAGGAGTATTTTCTCTCTCTCTCCTCTCCCGAGAAAGGCGAAAAAGCAGCCCCTCCTTTCAAGCCGTCGTCGCTGTTCACGGCGGCCATAAACCCTTCCGATGATGAAGAAAAAGAAGAAATCCCCTCAGAAAAGATCCCCAGCTCATTCCCCGTCTGTTTCAATTTTGCCTCAACCGTCAATTTTGGCTTCCCCCAATTTGATGGAAGAGCCAAATTCCTCAATCCCTATGAGCATCGCTGCTATGCCTCCGACAGCTTGTGACTCTCCACCGCAGGCGTCCCATGACTCTGAAGCCAGTGCTAAGCCACAGGCAGTGACGGCTCCTCTGAGTCATATCCCTCGGATTCGATTAGCCCCACTAAGCCTCTGGCAGTGGCTGCTACTCCGTCAACTGAGCCTCCTTCCTTAGAGGGTCTAAATGTTTCTCTGGCCTCTGGGTCTAACAATCAAGTCCCAGGAGCCTCACCTGCTCCTATCCTAGCTGCGAAGGCCACTTGGAGTGAACTGGTTCAGGAGTCCTCGACCAAGATGAAGAAGAGGGGAATTCCTTTTGTTCTGGAATCAGGTGAATTGTGTGTTGAGATACCAAATGACGTGATTAAGCGTAACCTCAAAAGATGGGATTCGTTTATTCTTGGTCAATTCCATGGCAATCTTCCTTCTCATGGAGCCCTCCACGCTATATTCAATGGAATCTGGAGCAACAAGCTTAGGGACATCACTGTCTCCAAACTGGGTCCTAAGTCAGTCGTAATCCGTGTACCTAGCCCTGCCACACGTAAATGGATTTTGAGCCAAGCGCTATGGCATATTGAAGGTCAAACGATGTTTGTGGCTTCCTACTCTCCAGGCCTCACTCATGCGGTGCCATCTTTGGAAGAGGTTCCTGTTTGGCTTGAGTTCAAGGGAGTCCCTCCGCATTTCTACTCAGAAGAAGGCCTAGAATATGTGGCTTCTATTCTTGGAGACCCACAATATTGTCATCAAACAACGCTTCATATGACAAACCTGGAGGTGGCAAAAGTCTTGACAATCATCAACCCTTCTCAGCCTATCCCTGAAGCTCTAAATGTCCAGTTTGAAAATGGGGAAAGAGCTAGAGTTTAGGTGTTTTTTCCTTGGCTCCCTCATATATGATCTTTCTGTAGTCAAGTCGGACACAGTATCAGGAGATGCCCAACTGCCCCGATCACTTGTCAGGCCTGCAACTCATCAAGCCACTCTCCTGAAGGGTGTCCTCGGGCAAAGAAACCTGAACCAAAGTCTGCAAGTCCAAGCTCCATTCCACCGGACATTGATCCTTCTAAGACTTTGGAGAAAGAAATTATAAACCAAACCTACAAGAAGAGTAAGAAGAAAAACAAGATAAGAAAGGAAGTAGGGAGAAGAAACTCCCCTCTTCTAATCAATGAGCCCTCTAAAGAATTGTCAGAAACTATCAGAGCAGATGAAAGGCTTAAAGGGAAAGGCTTCTCAACCTGGCAAAGGTGGATAAAGGAAAGGGAAAAGCAAGTTCCCCAGTCCCTTCATTAGAGGATACATATGCTGATTCTGACTCATCGCATGAAGTTATATCAACCTCTTTGGAGGATCATTCTGAGCCAGAGTTTCCGCCTTTGAAAAATTGGAGCATGGTAGAAAATTAACGAAAAAACAGAGACGTTTTGCTAAGAAGTTAGCGGGGAATCGCCCCAAGTCCCACCCCTCTAAATAGAAATGATAGGCCCGTAACTTTTTTGTTGGAACACGAGAGGTTTTAATGATCGGATTAAGAGAAGGAGTTTTAGGAAATGGTTAAGGAAGAACAAACCACTTTTTGGGAGTATCATAGAGACAAGAGTGAAGATTTTGAAGTCTGGTAAATATTTTGCTTGTTACTTTCCTAGTTGGGAACATGAAGACAACTACGCTTTTGCAGAGCTAGGTCGTATTTGGGTAGTGTGGAACCCTTTGGTGAAGTTGCAGATCATTTCCAAATCGGCTCAAATGGTGTCTTGTCTACTGAAATTACCTCATTCAGCAAATGAGATGGTGATTTCTTTTGTGTATGCTTTCAACACGAAAGAACAGAGGCGAGTTTTGTGGGAAGAGATTGAGCAGTTGGGGACAAGTACCCTGGTTGACTCCAGACCTTGGGCTATTCTAGGAGACTTTAACCAGACTTTGAACCCCAGTGATAGCTCTAAAGGAGGATCTAGGATCACTAAGGGAATGGAGGAGTTCAGGCATTGTACTTTACAAGTTGGTGTTAGTGACCTCACCTTCAGGGGAAACACTCACACTTGGTGGAACAAACAGATTGGTGACCCCATTACCAAGAAGTTGGATAGGATTCTGGTAAATGAAAAGTGGAAGCTTCAGTTCCAGTTTAGCTATGGGGTTTTTGGTGTTCCTGGCTTCTCAGACCACTGCCCTAGCTGCATCTATACAAGAACCTATCTTCCCCCTAAGAGACACTTCATGGTTTCTCATTTCCTGATGGATCATAAGGACTTCCTCCCTACAGTCAAGGATCATTGGGATAGTATGGAGATCAGAGGAACAAGAATGTTTAAAGTTTCAAAGAAGCTGAAGTCTTTAAAGGCTGTTATCAAGGACATTAATCGCTAGCATTACTCTGGCATTGAGCAAAGAGTGACTGAGGCGCAGAGTAATCTTTCTCATTGCCAGGAACAGGCTTTGCTGAACCCATCTCCTATTTCTTTCTCTGAGGAAAAGGCGGCTTATGAAAACTGGTTGATGTTTTCAAAGGCTAAGGAGAAATTCTTAATACAGAGGTCTAGGGTTAAATCTATCTCTCTGGGGGACTGCTGCAGTGGGTTTATCCATAGAATTGTCTCGTCTAGACGGTCTGTAAACCATATTCCCTACCTTAAAACCCCATATGGGTTTAAAGTTTCTTCAGCACAAGATATTCAGAACCATTGTGTGGACTTTTTCACTGGCTTGTTTGGTACTTCGTCTCTGAAGCTCTCTAGCTCTGAGATTCAGGAGGTGAGGAACCATTAGCAGTTCAGATGTAGTCCCCAAGCTAGGGAGTTGTTAAGCAAACATGTTTCTGCTGAAGAAATCAGGAGTGAAATTGCAGCTCTTCCCTTGAATAAAACTCCAGGGCCAAATGGGTACACAGGGGAATTATACAAAAAGAGTTGGGATATTGTTGGTGAAGACATCACGGCTGCAGTCTCTGAGTTTTTCAGTTCTGGTAGGATCCTCAAGCAGTGGAACTCAACTGCGGTTTTCTTGATCCCTAAAAGATAAGGCGCATATATGGTGAGTGAGTTCAGACCTATTTCCCTTTGCAATATCCTCTACAAAGTAATCTATAAGATTCTTGCAAGAAGGCTGCAGCAGGTCATGCCTGACATGATAGCTCCCTCCCAGTATGCCTTTGTCAAAGGTAGGCTTCTTGTTGAAAATGTCCTCCTTGCTAGTGAATTGGTTCAAAGCTTCAACAGGAAATCAGTTTCTGCTAGGGGCCTGCTCAAAGTTGATCTTAGGAAAGCTTTTGACTCGGTGAATTGGGAGTTTATTCTCCTTCTATTAAAGATTGGTGAGTTCCCTGAGGTGTTCAGAGGGTGGATTGAGCAGTGTATCACCACTACTTATTTCTCTATTAATGTGAATGGCGAGCTATGTGGTTACTTCAAAGGCAAGAGAGGCTTGAGGCAAGGAGACCCTATTTCTCCCTATCTCTTTGTCATGGCAATGTAGGTGCTGGCTAATATGCTCCATTCAAAGTTATCTGAGGACCATATTGGGTACCATCCTCTTTGTAAAAACCTACATATCAGCCAACTATCTTTTGCCGATGACATTATGATTTTTTATGATGGCAATGCTGCTTCCTTGGCTTCCATTGTGAAGGTTTTGAAAGAATTTGAACAGCTTTCTGGCTTATCTGTGAACTCTGGTAAGACTGAAAGGTTCAACGCTGGAATTGGTCCTGAGGAAAAGGAGAAGTTACAGCTGTTTGGTTTCTCTGAGGGTAAGCTTCCCATTAGATATCTTGGCTTGCCTCTTGTTCCAAGGAAACTGAGAATTTCGGATTGCTCTGCTTTGTTCGATTCTATCAAGAAAAAATTCACTCACTGGTCGGTTAAATGTCTGAGTTTTGCTGGAAGGTTGCAATTGCTAAAATCTGTGATATATAGCACCACTAATTTTTGGTTCTCAGCCTTCCTTCTACCTAAGGGCTGCATTAAGGAGATTGAGAAACTTTGTAGCAGATTCCTTTGGGGTAATAACATTGACAAAAGGGCAGCTGCTAAGGTGTCTTGGAGTGCTGGTTTCTTACCAAAAGATGAGGGAGGTTTGGGTCTTCGAAGTTTCAGATTATGGAATAAGGTTTTCAATTTAAAGCTAATTTGGATGTTGTTTGTCAAGACTGACTCCCTTTGGGTTGCCTGGAACAGAGCACACCGCCTCAAGAGGATTAGCTTTTGGGCTGCTAAACCAAATAATAACTCTTCTTGGATTTGGAAGAACCTCCTCTCACTTAAGGATTTGGCAAAGGGATTTATAAGATGTCAGATAGGTGATGGAAAGGTGGCTTCCTTTTGGTTTGATCAGTGGAATGAATTTGGTTGTTTGATTGACTACATTGGCATCGATGGACCCAGGCTCATGGGTATTCCTCTTCATGCTCCAGTCTCTGCGGCCATGAAAAAGGATGGGTGGACATTCTCGACTCAGAGGAATCCTGCCATTAAGAACCTCCATGACTCGTTGCTATGTGGACCCTCCCCAAATCATAATGATACAGACTTGTTCATGTGGGGATTGGGAACATAATACTCTCAAGACTTCTCTTCTGCAAAAACTTGGGATTGGATTAGGCCATCGGCTAGTAAGGTCCCTTGGGCAAAAATGGTGTGGTTTAAACATGCAATCCCGAAGCACTCTTTTCATTTCTGGATTGCAAATTTAAACCGGCTCCATGTGAAGCAGCGTCTCCTATCTTGGGGACTCATTGTTAATCTCAATTGTTGTCTATGTGGTTCTGTCTTGGAAACAAGGGATCATCTTTTCCTTCACTGTGAATTCTCATTAGCCATTTGGGGAAAGCTCTTGCATCGTCTCTGTGCAGGCCCTGTTACTTTTGCTGATTGGGACTCTCTCATGTGCTAGTTATCAGCTAAAACCCCTCAAGTTTCATCCAAGCTGAAAAAATATGTGGTCCATTCTCTCCTCTACAACCTTTGGAAGGAACGTAATGTAAGGCTGCATACTGATATCTCTCTTACCATAGACACCGTGTTCACAAGGATTGATCGCAACATCAAAGACACTCTTCTTGCCCGTCGAAGACCCGAAGGATGTAACCTACTTCCTTTGTGGTTTTTAAGATCATAAGTCTCTTATGAAACTATACTCCTTCTGTAGCTCTTTTGGTTTTTTAATTTTTTTTGGCCAAATTTGCTTGTTGCTAACGCTTTTGTAATCAAACTCTCTGTTCCAAGTTGGTAAATATATATTCACATTTTATCAAAAAAAAAACAAATTCGATATAAAAACTTTATTGTTGATTATTATTATCTTTCATTTATTTTTTCAATTCTGTAAATACTTGTACGATATGCAACATGTTGAATAAGCTTCTAATAGTTAAAGCCCAAGACATCATTAATAAGTAGCAGAATGACAAGATGGGCTTATTGTAATCTTAATAGAATTAGGAGTTATCTAGTTCTAAGGATAAAAGAAAATAGGTTTAAGAAAAGGAAGTCCTAAACTATATATATATACATGATCATTGAGTTGTGATGAATCATGAGAGAGCAATAAGAGCTTTTGTTTAGTTTTTGAGTAGTTTTCTAAACATTAATAAAGAGAGTCATTCTTTATAATCAAAGCTAAGTTTGTTCTAAATCACTTTATTTGGTATCAAGAGCTTAGGTTATAGGTTCCTGGAAGAAGTTAGTCTATCCGAGCTATGGAATAGACTAAAAGGACATCGAAGACAAAGGACCATGTACCATCTGCGGTACTTTGTCCTATGCTAAACTCTTCTAACTACACCGTGTGGTCAATGAGGATGAAGGCTATTCTACGCGTTCACAAAGTTTAGGAAACTATTAAACCGAGAATAAAAGAAGACGAGAAAAACGACATAGCAACTGCGTTATTGTTTCAATCTATACCTGAGGGTCTAATATTGCAAGTTGGTGATCAAGACTCTCCAAAGAAGATTTGGAAAGCAATCAAGGCAAGACACCTTGGAGCAGATCGTGTTAAGAAGCTCGTCTACAAACCCTAATATCTGAGTTTGAGAGATTGGAGATGAAAGGCTCTGAATCGATTGACACCTTCATTGGGAAGATATCGGAGTTAGCCTCAAAGGCCTCATCATTAGGTCAAACTTGAAAAAATCGAAACTTATAAAAAAAGTTTCTAAATAGCTTGCCCAAGAGCAAGTTTATTCAGATCATTGCTTCTCTTGAACAAGTACTTGATCTAAACAAGACAGACTTTGAAGATATAGTTGGAAGACTCAAAGCTTATGAAGAACGTATACTTGAAGAAGATCATCATACCGAAACTCAAGGGAATTTGTTGTTTTCAAATTCAGAGTCGTGTGAAAATTCAAGAGGAAGAGGTCGATGGCGAGGACGAGGTTTTTGAGGAAGAGGTCGAGGCCGAGGATGAGGTTTTCGAGGAAGAGGTCGTGGGATATCCAACTCTCAAGACAGAATTAGAGAAAAGAAAGATCGATCTCACATAACATGTTTTCGCTGTGATAAAACATGACACTTTGCCTTTGTATGTCCTGAAAGAAAGCAGAAACTCCAAGAACGAAACGGAAGAAGCATATCTAGCTTTCTATATGCATGAAATTATCTTTTTGAATGAGAAAAAAAGTGATGCCAAAGAAGTATGAGATAACAGAAAGAAAACCAGGAATGGTACTTGGATAATGGTGCTAGTAACCATATGACAGGCGAGCTATCATATTTTTCAGAGCTTAACGAAAATAAAAAAGTCAAGTTTGGAGATGGATAGTATGTTGATATCGAAGGCAAGGGATCAATTCTTTTTGAAGCAAATATTTATTATATTCCGGAGTTGAGAAGTAACATACTTAGTCTAAGTCAAGCCACAGAGCAGGGATGTGATGTTAGAATGAGACGTGATTATCTAACACTAAGAGATCCAGATGGAAGGCTGCTAGTAAAGGTACTAAGGTCGCCTAACAGACTTTACAAGATCAATCTTAAAGTCGAGAAACCAGTATGTTTACATACAAAAACCGATAAAGAATCTTGGAGGTGGCACGCAAGACTTGGTCATATCAGTTTTGGAACCATGAATTATATGGGTACTCACGAGATGGTTCATGGTTTGTCAAAGATCGAAGGAGAAAAGCAGATTTGCGAATCTTGTTTGGTTGGAAAACAAGCTCGTCAAACCTTTCCAAAGGCAACTCAGTATAGGTCTTCTCGGCCATTAGAATTGCTACATGTTGACTTGTGTGGCCCAATTACTCCAGCCATACCTACTCAAAATAGATATATCTTTGTTATAATACATGATTATACAAGATACATGTGGCCGATTTTGTTGCAGGAGAAGAGCGACGCATTTGGAAAATTTAAGAATTTCAAAACTCTTGTTGAGAAGGATTTTGATAAGATGATTATGACACTACAAACGGATAGAGGCGACGAATTCACTTCACTTGAGTTTCAAGATTTTTGTAACAAACACGGAATCAAACGGTATTTGACATCCTTACACTCCACAATAAAACAGAGTGGTAGAAAAGAGAAATCAAACATTGATGGAGATTACTAGAAGCATGCTCAAAGCAATGAGTATACCGAATTACTTGTGGGGTGAAGCAGTCCGTCATTCCACGTATTGATCAACCGTGTTCCCACTAGAGCTCTGAAGATTCAGACACCGTATGAATGCTTGAGGAATAGAAAGCCAAATGTCAAACATCTTAGGGTTTCGGTTGCTTGGCACACGCAAAGATTGATTCTACACACCTCAAGAAGCTAGATGATCGATCAAAAACCCTGATTCATCTTGGATAGAACCGGGTTCTAAGGGTACTGACTCTACAATCCAATTACAAAAGAATCATTGTAAGTCGAGATGTGATTTTTTAATGAGAAAGTAAGTTGGAATTGGAAGGAATCCAATAATGAAGAGCAAGGTGAACCTGGCATGTTTCGTTTTATATGGGGAGATGTTACGGATAATGGTCAAGGTCCATTCGTAGCCAATAACAGTCAAGCTATAAGTGATACTGAAATCAAACCATAGCAAGATCAAGATGATAATGAAGTCGGAGACGTAGCAGAAGAAGGTGTAGACGATCTAATAAATCACACTCCAAAACAAATTCAACCAAGAAAATCATCACGCTAAGTCCATCTCCCAAGCTATCTCGATGATTATGTTCTAATGGCTGATCTAGAATGTGAGATACTACTTTTATCTCTCAATGATGAACCATTGAACTATCAAGAAGCTAAGGATTCTATCAATGGACAAATGCGTGTTTCGACGAAATTGATTCAATCAACAAGAAAAAAACGTGGAACCTGGTATACAAACTAGTTGGAGTGAAAGTGATCGGCCTCAAGTGAGTTTGTAAGATCAAACAAAGTGCGGATGACTCAATAAACAAGTTTAAAGCAAGACTAGTTGCAAAAGGTTACCTGCGACAATATGGAATTGACTCTGATGAAGTCTTTGCACATATAGCTCGTATTAAGACTATTAGGCTACTAGTTGGTTTAGTTGCTTCTAAATGATGGGAAATCCATCATCTCGATGTCAAAACAGCTTTCTTACACTGTGAGTTGAATGAAGATGTGTATGTATCTCAACCCGAAGGATTTGAAAAGAAAGGAGAAGAACTTAAGGTTTTCAAACTTGCTAAAGCCTTATGCGGATTGAGGCAAGCCCCATGAGCATGAAACACTAAACTTGATCAGATTTTGAAGAGCATGAAGTTCAAGAAATGTTTAAAAGAAAGCTTTGTGTATCGAAAGGAAGAAGGAGCTGACTTACTCATTGTAGCAGTATATGTTGATGATCTCTTTGTTGCTGGAAATACAATCGAGTTCATCAAAGAGTTCAAAGATGGAATGTCTACAAAGTTTGAGATGTCTGATCTCGGAAAACTTACCTATTACCTCAGTATAGAAGTGAAGCAAAACCAAGATGAGATTGAGATCAAACATGAAGCATATGTTCAACGTATATTGAAGGAAGTTGGACTAAATGCTTGTAATCCAACTCAAATTCCAATGGAGTTTGGTTTAAAGTTATATAAAGCTCTAGAAGAACATGAGATTGATGCTACACTATATCGCATGAGAGTCGGATGTCTTATGTATCTTCTTGTACACGAGACCAGACCTAAATTTCTCGGTTGGCATCTTAAGTCGATATATGCAGTCTCCACGAGAATCACATGGAATTGCATTGAAACAAGTATTGAGATATCTACAAGGTACACTAAGTTTTGGTTTGTTTTTTAAACGTGGTGGAACAAAGAAACTTGTTGGTTATAGTGACAACAGTCACAACATGGACCAAGATGATGGAAGAAGCACAACAGGCCATGTGTTTTACTTTGGAGATACTTCTATTACTTGGTGTTCCCAGAAGCAAGAAAGTGTTGCTTTGTCATTTTGTGAGGCGGAGTTTATGGCAGCAATAGAAGCATCAAAACAAGTGATATGCTCAAATTTACCCTGAGCTACTCTCTCAAATTAAGAGATCAATTGTAGTAGGGGTCGAATCACTGGGAGTCAAATCAAACGATAGGAATATTGACTTCAAATTCGGCTAAGTAAAATAATGTAAAATAAAGACAAAAGCAAATTGAAACAGAGAAAGATTGTTGATTTAAATTCAATTAAACAAAGAGCTAGGCTTTTGGGTTATTCTCAGGATGAATCAAAATTGCAGGTTAAACAGAATCATGATTTAATTAAGAACCGTTCTAGAACTTGGAACACTAAAATATAATTAACCAATTGTCGTTGCGAAAACTAACTATGTCTAAACCCTAGAAAACCAAATTTCTTTGCGAATTCAATCAATTTAAACAAGCATTAAATTCAAGTCCAATTTGTTCACAAAATCCCTAAACCAAATTTCTTTGCGAATAAGTAATTTTGCTCACCTAAGATCTAGTTCTGGCTAATCAATTACACTTTCGTGTCAATCTATCAACCTAAGATAGCTAATTTAGAGTGATCAATTCTAAATCAGAGTTCAAGCAATCTAGTGAAGAACCTAGCAGATAATCCTAACAAGTGAGTTTACCCTAACAATTCATCATCATTCCATTCGAACTACCCTAAACCTAACAAGCAAACTACTCAGACATGGCAGCAAAGCAAATCATAACTGAATAATACTGCATAAAGAAAGAGTAAAAGAAGAATTACAATAGGGTTCGAAGAATCTCAAAGTAATGAAGTAAACTTGTCTCCCTAAAAACCCTGAAAATCTCTCTCTTAAAGCTCTCTAAACTTTGTTAAGTAAAATCTAAAGTTAATGTTCTAAAAACCTAAAATAAACTATTTATAGAGGTAAAACTCGTGGTGGGCTTTTATGACGGTTTATTGGTAACTTCTGGCCCGAAAAGGAACAATTTTCCTTCTTTAGGTCGGTCTCTGCGAGCACCTGTCGATCGATCGTCTATGTGTCTGTCGATCGACAGGCTGTAGTGTAGCTGTCGATCGATTGTCCTTCTTGTGGCTGTCGATCGACAGGCTGCTTCATATCAGCTTCTTTTCTTGCAAAATCCGGTTCCAACCTTGTTTACGTTCTAAAATGCACCGTATTCACCAAATAAGCTCCTTACGTGCAATAACCTGTTAAAATACTAAAAAGACTCGAAATACAACGAAAAGACTCGATAAAAGGACTTATATCATGGTCGAAAACCGGTAAAAACCATGATATATCAACAAGCATTATGGCTTCAAGATCTCTTAAGAGAAATCACATGCAAGAATTGGGAGAAAACAACAATTTGTGTGGACAATTAATCCGCCTTAAGCTTTGACCAAGAATTCGTTTTCATCGTCGAAGCAAACATATCCACAAGCGGTATCATTTCATCCGGGAGTGTGTCAAAGAAGATTACATTGAAGATGAGCATGTATGAAACGACCCGACCCGTTTTTTTTTTTTTAAACAATAAGCTCTTAGTCTCAGACTAGCATTCCCATAAATGCTTGTCCTCCACAACCAAGCCACACAAACAAGCAACCAGCGGATAACACACTAAAACCAAACATGCAAATTCAATTAAAACTAAACCAGTTCAATTCAAACTCCAATACAATAAACCAACAACCTAGCGAAGTTCTAAAACAGAAATACAGCAATAAACCACACAACACGAAACCGAGACCCTAGATCATCTCCCTCTTCGTTGCCATGATTCCACGATCACAATTTGCCTTTACCTGCACCACATGGTTAAAAGAGATGCGTGAGTATTATCACAAATACCCAGTGAGGCGGTCCTCCCATCTACGACTGCGCACACAGACGCGATGGATCCGCTCAGGCAAACACGCATCAAACAATACACAAAACAAACACAACAACACGGCTCAACCACAGCCCAACAGGCAGCCTGTCGATCGACACTACCACTAGGTGTCGATCGACAGCCCCGTTCACACCTGTCGATCGACACACACACGGTGCCTGTCGATCGACAGCTCAACAGGACCCTGTCGATCGACACAACCTCTAGGTGTCGATCGACAGCTCCTCGATCACCTGTCGATCGACACAACCTCTAGGTGTCGATCGACAGCTCTCGTGTGACCCTGTCGATCGACACACCCTAGGGCTGTCGATCGACAGGTCGTCGCAGATTCATGGGAAATCGATCATAATCCTCTCGGATCGATTCCTCCTCTGCGTTAACACGAAACCTGCACAACAAACATAATCCAAACAATCCACAAGCAACAAAACAAACAGTTTCAACATCAACCATCACAATCAATCAGTTTTAACCTACCACCAAACAACCCTAACGAATCCACCGGCCCAGAAGCCATGGTCACGCACTCACCTTAGATTTTCGGTTAGATTCTGGTAGAATTGAGGCTAGACACGAATTCAGCAACAACCACCACGAAATTCCACCTCAAATCGATCAAGAACGAAACCCTAATCACAAACTATCAAGAACAAGAGAAACTCCTCTCAAACTCTCTGTTTCTGATTTTTGGGACTTTGGTTCGCTCAAATGCGGCCAAAAACTCTTAAATATGAAGCCCTAGGGTTTACCCAAACCGGCCCGGTCCAATTGAACGACTTAAATCGAACCAGAAAACCAACCAATTCGAGCACCTGTCGATCGACAGACACTAGGTGTGTCGATCGACAGCCCTTAAGAGCCCTGTCGATCGACAGACACCATGTGTGTCGATCGACAGCCCCTCCATTTTACTAAAAATGGTTCACGGGCGTCACAATTCTCCCCCACTAAAACTGGATTCGTCCTCGAATCCTCTAACACTACCCACCAATCTACCCTGGCCTAACCCGCCAGCAACACCGGAGACTACATCTCCCAGACCTTCCCGAGGTTCACATCCGTCCTATGCACATAGACCCGTCTCAGACATTGATTGCCCATAGCTCATAACCACCATCTAGCTTCGGGATCGTCACCCCTCAGCTCTAGGTGTCTAGTATCAAACCACCTCAGTCCGCGCAGTCCTGACGGTGTTCGATACTCAATCATCTCCACACACCTCAACCCATCAAGACACACAGTCTATCAAGCTCTTGGTATGCAAAGATCTGCCAGAGGTCGCAACCTCCAAAACCATCCCCATACCCTCACGATCTCAGTCCGCGCAGTCCTGACGATCGATCGGTATGCAGGGAACCCACTGTCCCCCGGAGAGACGCATCTCTCAAGATCTGCCAAGAAAGACCGAGGTCTAACTCTGAGCTATGCAATCAATTCCTAACGTCTATAATGCACCTCTGACCGGAACTACCTCCTAAGGTCTCACATGATATTCCCCTCCCGGAATACCATCACAATCGTGATCATCACAGATCACCCGGACCATCCCTCACCCCGGATGTCCCTGCAGAGTCTCTCCCGGAACTAGACAGTTCTAACAACCGTAAAACTTCTATTCCGAGACTCTCACACACACACACACACAACCCGCTAGAGTCCCCACCGAAACTGGCAAGTTCTATCCGCAATAAAACTTCCATTTCGGGGTTCTCTAACCACAAACACATGACTCGCAAGTCAAACACATAAGAAAAACACTTTCTTATTCACTGGAAAAATGTCATAATCATTACAACTTTAATGAAAATACAAAAATCCACAACCAAAAACCTCACCACACACGGTGATCACAACACAAAAACTGAAACTGGAAACCGCAAAGAAAACGAATTCACTCTTCTGCTTGCTTCTCGAACCACTTCTTGAACTTCGTTTTCATCTTTGCCTCTGGTTCCCAAGTCTCCTCCTGAATACCGTCACAGTCCCACAAGACTCTCAACAACGGCACTCTCTTCCGGCGCAGAACCTTGATACTTCTCTCAAGAATCCTAACCGGCCTCATCCCAACAGTCAGATTTGGCTGAAGATCTGCGGGAATCGTCATTGCTACCTCCTCAGAAGCATGCAAGCATCTCCTGAGTTTCGAAACGTGAAACACATCATGGAATTTCTCCATAATCGGAGGTAGCTCCAACCGATAAGCAACTGGTCCCACACGTTCCACAACCCGGAACGGACCCATGTACCTCGTACTCAGCTTATCCTCGGATATGGACCTGTTCAGACCCCGCATCATCGCCATCTTGAGATACACTCGATCTCCGACTGCAAACTCCAACTCTTTCCTTCTCCTATCGGCATAACTCTTCTGCCGATCCTGAGCCTCTTTCATGTTCAGCTTCACAACACGGATCTTCTCCGTCGTCTCCTGAACAAAATCAGCCCCAAAGATGCTCCTCTCCCCCACTTGGGTAAAACATAGCGGAGTACGACATGGCCTCCCATACAACGCCTCAAAAGGAGCCATTCCGATACTCGCCTGAAAACTGTTGTTATATGCGAACTCCACCAAACTCAAGTGATCCGCCCAATGACCACCCCAATCTAGCACGCACATCCTCAACAGATCTTCCAGTGTCTGAATCGTCCTTTCGGACTGCCCATCCGTCTGCGGATGATTAGCTGTGCTCATGTGCACCCTAGTGCCCATCTCAGCCTGAAAAGCTCTCCAGAATACTGACGCAAACCTCGGATCTCGATCCGACACAATACTCGCTGGCACTCCATGCAACCTCACAATTTCCTTCACATACTTCTTAGCCAAGACCTCCGCTCCGTCTGTCTTCTTAATGGCCAGAAAATGTGCTGACTTAGTCAGACGATCCACAATCACCCAAATCGCGTCATAGGTCCGAGAAACCGGCAACCCTACCACGAAATCCATAGTGATCATGTCCCACTTCCACTCTGGAATGGGTAGACTCTGCAATAAGCCACTAGGAACTTGGTGCTCAGCCTTCACCAACTGACACACATTGCAAGCTGCAACCCAATCTGCCACATCTCTCTTCATCCCGACCCAATGATAGTACCTCTTCAGATCCCTATACATCTTAGTCGCTCCCGGATGAATCGAAAACTTACTCGCATGAGCTTCTCTCAGAATTTCCTGCCTCAAGTCCTCATCCTTAGGAACACAGACTCGTCCATGCACTAAGATAGTCCCGTTAGCAGAAACCTGATATTCGGAACCAGTAGCCTTGGAGAGATCTAACAACACCGGATCTTTCTCCTGAGCTACTCGGATCCTGCTCAATAGATCCGCTTGATCCGCCGCCGCTAAACCCAACGGTTCCTCTGAAGTAACACATAACCTCAAAGTACTAAGCATGCTCACCAAATTCTCCACATCCCGCTCCTGAGATGAATCATACCTTCTCCGACTAAGAGCATCTGCTACAGTGTTAGCCTTACCAGGATGGTAAACAATGTCCAAGTCATAATCAGCCAACAACTCCGACCATCGCCTCTGTCGTACATTTAAATTCTGCTGAGTAAAAATGTACTTCAGATTATGATGATCAGTGAACACCTGAACTCTGCCACCATACAAGTAAGACCTCCAGATTTTCAACGCGAAGATCACTGCAGCCAGCTCTAAGTCATGAACAGGATAATTGCCCTCGTGCTTCCTCAACTGCCTTGAAGCATAAGCAATCACCTTTCCCTGCTGCATCAGCACACAACCCAAGCCAACTCCCGAAGCATCTGTGTACACCACATAAGGCTCACCCGGTTCAGGCAACGCCAATACTGGTGTACTAGTCAACATCGTCTTCAGCTTCGCGAAACTCAACTCACAATCAGCAGACCACACGAAAGGAACATCCTTCCCTGTCAGCTTCGTCATGGACTGAGCCATACTCGCAAAACCTTTGACGAATCTCCGATAATAGCCTGCCAACCCAAGAAAACTCCTGATCTCAGTTGCATTCCTCGGTCTAGGCCAATCTCGGATAGACTGAATCTTCGCCGGATCTACAGAAACCCCTTCTGCAGAAACGATGTGACCCAAAAATCCCATCTCTCTCTGCCAGAAACTGCACTTACTCAACTTTGCAAACAGCTTCTGTTCCCGCAACTTCTCCAGAACTTTCCGCAAATGAACCTCATGTTCCTCCAGACTCTTCGAATAGACCAGAATATCATCGATGAAACTGATTACAAACTCATCCAGATACTCCTGGAAAACTCCGTTCATCAACCTCATAAATGCCGCAGGTGCATTCGTTAACCCGAATGACATCACTACAAACTCAAAATGCCCATACCGAGTCCTGAAAGCCGTCTTCCGAACATCTGCTTCGTCGATCGGAATCTGGTGGTAACCGGATGCCAAGTCAATCTTAGAAAACCAAGTAGCCCCTCTCAACTGATCTAACAACTCATCAATTCTCGGAAGAGGATACTTGTTTTTCACAGTGACTCGGTTAAGACCTCGATAATCGATGCACAACCGGAAACTACCATCTTTCTTCTTCACAAACAACACCGGTGCTCCCCACGGTGAAGTACTTGGTCGAATAAACCCCTTCTCCAATAAGTCCTCCAACTGCTTCTTCAATTCCGCTAACTCTGCTGGAGCCATTCGGTAAGGCGCCTTAGACAACGGCGTCGTTCCGGGTTCTAACTCAATCGTGAAAGGATCCGACCGAGATGGCGGTAACCCTTGCAACGACTGAAAGACATCTTCGAAATCCCGAGCGACCCGAATATCTCTCACAGCAACCCCACCAACAGCTTCCGGCATTACAATCGTGGCCAAGTAAGCCTCGCAACCCCTCTCAATCATCGCCTCAGCTTGAACAAGGGAGATCACAAGACTACCTGAAGTCGGTCTCACTCCTTGATAAACCAACCTGCCACTTTCACGTTCAAATACCACTCGACCCCGATGACAATCCAGATGGACTCTGTACCGATTCAACCAATCCATACCAAGGATAACATCGTACAGTTCCACCGGACTAATCACTAAGTCAGCTGGCATCAACTCTCCCGCTACCAGAATATCGACCTCCTTTGCCCGGCCATGCGTAGCTAGAAGTTCACCCCCAGCAACCATAACCGGTCCAGTCCGCTCACCAGCGTCACTCCGGATACCACTTCTCTCGGCATGATCCGGAGTAATGAAGCAATCATGCTCCATAATCGAACAACCCGTGGAATTCACCACTGTCCACTACAAGGTCTCCACACAACTCTCTTGTGCTAAGAAACCTGACAAACTCGCCAACTGCAACTCATGCTTCTACACCCGAAGCATCCCGGCCACTCTGCCTCAAACCGAAGTATCCTCCACTTCCTATTCTGTCCCTGCATAGGCTTACCGCCATGCCAGGTATCACCTGCTGAGGCTTAATAGACTGAACAGCTAGGCTAACTACCATAACCTGCTCTCTCGAGTCTTGACAACGCCTCCAACAGTCTCAAACAACTATGCTCTCGCCGCATACTTAGACACTTTGCACCGTGTCCTCCATAGATCGAGGTATTCGCAAGAATCTCTTATCCCGGGCCTCCTCGCCCTCCATGCTCCTACCAGCATGAACCAGCCCAAACCATGAGCCGATTAACTCCAATACATACTCACGAACTGATCTTCCTCACAGCTCGAGTTCCAAACACCTCGTCTCTAAACGATCTGCAGCCTCTCGAGGAAAGAACTTGGCATCACACTCTGCCCACAAGTCCGCCCAGGCCAACACTGCCTGAACCCTCGTAGCTACAACACACCCCTCGCAAAGAATCCTATACCAATCCTCTGCACCTGTTCCCTTATCCGCAGATAAGACGGAACCCTACCAACAACCGCAGCCCTCCGCCGCACCTCTGCCACTCGTGGCATCACCGGAGCCTAACTCGTACCGCACTCGGTAACCGCTCCAAAAACTGCTGAAGCCAATCCGCCAGACGATCCACTCGACGTTGAGCCCAACCGCGGGCGCACCCGCACTACCAACCTCACGAGGACCCACACCGGCCCCCGGCAGCCAACCTAGGACCACACTGCCCCCACCAGCCCTCACACTGGCGCTCACACTTGGCTGCACGCTGGCAGCCTAAATGACGCTCAAGCCGTCATGAAGCGTCTACGAATCACTCTCAGCCACTTGCGCAACACTCTGAGCCGCCCTCTTGGCCAACTCCCTTACTAGTGCCCGCCACAACACCTACTGCAACAGATCTATCAGCCGATCAACTCGTCACCTAGACTCCTCCTGCGGGCGCACCCGAACAGCGAGCGAATCCAGCACTAGCTCAAGTACCAGCCCTGGCCCAACAGCCCTCACACCGGCTCTCACACAGGCACTCCCACTGGCACTCGCACTAATACTCAGACCCTCTTGATACGTCTACGGATCTGTCACAGTCTCAACGTGGAACCCTGAGCCGCATCCCAGCCGACTCACTCACTGGTCCCCGACCACAATCCTGACCTCTACAGTCACCCGGCCCCCACGGCCACATTCTCTAGTGCCTCTAGCTAACACCATGCACTACTACAGTACACAAGCTAAGCACTAAAGAATAACAATAAAACACACTTACCGTGGAATCTCTTTGAAGGCTCGAAGGAAGATGATCTAGAACCCCCAAACTCACAGAATTGTAATTTTACCAAATTCAATCCTAGCAGTTCTAGCCCGTCCTAAAACCGTAAGGGCTCTGATACCAAACTGAAACGACCCGACCCGTTTTTTTTTTTTTTAAACAATAAGCTCTTAGTCTCAGACTAGCATTCCCATAAATGCTTGTCCTCCACAACCAAGCCACACAAACAAGCAACCAGCGGATAACACACTAAAACCAAACATGCAAATTCAATTAAAACTAAACCAGTTCAATTCAAACTCCAATACAATAAACCAACAACCTAGCGAAGTTCTAAAACAGAAATACAGCAATAAACCACACAACACGAAACCGAGACCCTAGATCATCTCCCTCTTCGTTGCCATGATTCCACGATCACAATTTGCCTTTACCTGCACCACATGGTTAAAAGAGATGCGTGAGTATTATCACAAATACCCAGTGAGGCGGTCCTCCCATCTACGACTGCGCACACAGACGCGATGGATCCGCTCAGGCAAACACGCATCAAACAATACACAAAACAAACACAACAACACGGCTCAACCACAGCCCAACAGGCAGCCTGTCGATCGACACTACCACTAGGTGTCGATCGACAGCCCCGTTCACACCTGTCGATCGACACACACATGGTGCCTGTCGATCGACAGCTCAACAGGACCCTGTCGATCGACACAACCTCTAGGTGTCGATCGACAGCTCCTCGATCACCTGTCGATCGACACAACCTCTAGGTGTCGATCGACAGCTCTCGTGTGACCCTGTCGATCGACACACCCTAGGGCTGTCGATCGACAGGTCGTCGCAGATTCATGGGAAATCGATCATAATCCTCTCGGATCGATTCCTCCTCTGCGTTAACACGAAACCTGCACAACAAACATAATCCAAACAATCCACAAGCAACAAAACAAACAGTTTCAACATCAACCATCACAATCAATCAGTTTTAACCTACCACCAAACAACCCTAACGAATCCACCGGCCCAGAAGCCATGGTCACGCACTCACCTTAGATTTTCGGTTAGATTCTGGTAGAATTGAGGCTAGACACGAATTCAGCAACAACCACCACGAAATTCCACCTCAAATCGATCAAGAACGAAACCCTAATCACAAACTATCAAGAACAAGAGAAACTCCTCTCAAACTCTCTGTTTCTGATTTTTGGGACTTTGGTTCGCTCAAATGCGGCCAAAAACTCTTAAATATGAAGCCCTAGGGTTTACCCAAACCGGCCCGGTCCAATTGAACGACTTAAATTGAACCAGAAAACCAACCAATTCGAGCACCTGTCGATCGACAGACACTAGGTGTGTCGATCGACAGCCCTTAAGAGCCCTGTCGATCGACAGACACCATGTGTGTCGATCGACAGCCCCTCCATTTTACTAAAAATGGTTCACGGGCGTCACAATGTACCCGAAGAAGAGCAATGTACATGCATTCTAACAAAAGTTTTAGCAAAGATCAAGTTCAAGAAGATAAGCTTAAGAGACCTTATCAGAGTTCAAGACCTTACGAAGACTGATTTGAAGCTTAAGGGAAGGGTGAATGTCGGATAAGCTTCTAACAGCTTAAAGCTCAATATATCATTAACAAGTAGGTTAATGACAAGATATGCTTATTGTAATCCTAATAGAATTAAGAGTTATCTAGTTCCAAAGATAAAATGAAATATGTTTAGGAAAAAGAAGTTTTAAACTATATATATACATGACCATTGAGTTGTGATGAATCATGAGAGAGCAATAAAAGCTTGTGTTTAGTTTTTGAGTAGTTTTCTAAACATCAATAAAGAGAATCATTTTCTTATAGTCATAGCTAAGTTTGTTCTTAATCACTTTACAACAAAATTGATGTATTGGGCTTGAAAACAACAAAGTCATAAATTCTTCTAAATACTTTGTTAAATGAAGTTAATCGTGTTGATTCTTAGGTTGAAGAATATAATTTGCAAACTTCAATTTCAAAGAAGATAAAAGAAATCTCGTTCGGAATCGATTGCACAAGTAAAAAGTAAAAACTATTCAACACCACTCGATAACGGTAACTTCGAAACGCTAAAAGGAAAACAAATTCACAATCGTGAAACGAAGTCACAAACAAGCATTCACTATCGTACACGTCTCTTATCTTAAAGCGAGAGGTTTGACGAGCTCGCGTGTGGTTGAGGCAAAGTATTTTTCGCGTTTAAGGCGGTCTAAACTCTCTGATATTTTTGGCAACTAATTAGAAAAAAGCGCTTATACCGATGAGATTTTCTCACGGGAGCAAGGGGACCGCTAACGTGGGTAGATGATAACAAATGAAATAATTATTTATGTTAGAGAAAACATTATAAAATAAAGTAAAAATATTTGTGTAGAGACATACAAAAAAATAAAATAATAATAATGTTTTAATCTACTGTTGAATGCCTCCCCACACTCCGTCCCTACCCTACACCGATCCTTCATGGTGTTATAATTAATCATTGTCTGATTTTTTTGTTTGCTATATTTTTAATTAGTTTTTTAGTGGTGGGACCTGGGATTGATTGGAAATGCAAAGATAGTGGGAGCAATTGTTTATAATTTAAATTTATACTAATTCATTGTTACCCAAGATCTATAGTTTTTATAATATTAAAGTGTATTCACATGCCCAATAGTATTTAATGATTTTTTGCTGAAGTTGCGGTAGTTATATATGACTAATAATATTTATAGATATAGTAATCGAATGACACGTAGCTTATAACCATTAACAAATCTGACCTTTTTTCTCAGATCTAATAAATTTATATTTTGAAATATAGTGAGATCATCTCCTACTCATTTTTGTAATTCAGTTTTAATATAAAGTTTAAGTTTTCTAATTTATACGTTTATTTTTTCCTTCAAAAATATTTTGTTTTCTTGAATTCAATGTTAAATTCAATCTTTTAAAATTATTTTTACATAATTTTTTTGAACTTTATGATTTGAGATAATAGATGTGTTTACAAAATTAAAACTGAAAAAAACAAGTTTGGAGGCATTTTCATATCTTCGACCTCTAGTCATCTTTATCGATTTTAATGGATTCTTTATTTGCTTGTCCATTAATCAGATGAGTTGAGGTGAGCCAGAGTTCATACCATGTCTTCTAGCATTTCGTTATTTTCAAATGGTGTGTATTGTGACTTGGAATACAATACCTCGTAAATAAGTTGTGAAGAAGCTCTGAATACGATTGTGTTTGTTAAAAATGTACAATGGAATTTATTATTACTCCCTCTTGTAAACTACTTGTTATTCTAAGTGTTTTCATATAAATTAAGAAAACAATTAAATTTTGTGTTTTACCCCTAATTATTACATTATTTTGTAGGATATAAGTAATTATTAAGCTGAAAATTAAGGGTAAAAAATGGAAAAATAGTAATAAATCTGCATTAGAAATACAAAATTACAAAAAAAATTAAAGCTAGAATGACAACTAATATGCAACGGAGAGACTAATATGTAATTCTAATTTATTACTAATTATTCATCAATTTTACTAACTTTAACCAGCTTA
The DNA here is from genome assembly GCA_900128785.1 of Arabis alpina. NCBI lineage: Eukaryota > Viridiplantae > Streptophyta > Magnoliopsida > Brassicales > Brassicaceae > Arabis > Arabis alpina. The sequence goes on from LT669789.1 coordinate 22,369,456, forward strand.
ATTTTTTCCCTGTCCATATATTTTAGATTATCAATATTTCAATAAAACAAAATATTATTCACGTAAACATTTATTATATAAATAAAATTGCATTATATCATCTAAATAAAAATTATGAAAAAATCATTTAAACATTAGCATTAGTTTTTTCAAATTAATTTAATTTCTTTTGATTTGTCTATACAAAATTTATTGGAATGAATTTTTTTCATCTTATACTATTTCGATATCCATCTTTTTTTTCTTTTGAAAGAATTTATCTTCTCTTTTTTCAACTCAGTTTATGCATCGATTTAAAATCATGCATATCTTCAATTATCATGTTCCGAAAAATTATACATATAATCATTTTGTCATCTATTATATTTTGGAAAAACTGTGTATTTACACATGAGAAGTATCATCTATGAACATACATCCACCAAAACTAACCTCCGTAACACTCTCCCTCATATAACTATTTATGTCTATTTCCCCACTAATTCAAAATTGAAAGCATATTTACACGTGCGGTTTGTTTTAATTGGTTATTGTATCATTTAACCATATGTAAAATAATTAACCAATTTAAAACCGGGTTAGGATCCGATTGGTATAATAAACCAAAACAAAACCCTTTGTCCTTCGTTTTATCCCCAAATCAGACAAAATCGAAATTAAACTCCTAAACCTAGAAAAAGCCCCAATTCAAGAATCATCAAATTTGAGAGTGTAATTGATGTCGGAGGTTACGAGTGATGAATTTCCGGCGATGTCGGAGGTTCCAAATGATGAGTTTCCAGTTGATGATGTGTTGGCGGTGGTGACTAATGAGCCTGAGGTTGATGAAGAACAACGGGAACGATATGAGCATGAGATGGAAAGGATTATTCACGACTTTGTAGATGAACCGGCGGTTCAACATGATGCCATTCCGGAAAGTGATTCCGATGAGGACGACGGTTGTAGAGAGAGACGAGGAGGAACACATATCAACCGAGGTGATGGAAGATTGTACTTCAAGCAGACATTCGTCAATGGCGTCGCTTTCAAGGAGAGTGTCCTCGATTATGCACTGCAATCAGGCCGGAATCTCTTCCAGTACATGTACGACAAGCATAAGCTAGGGTTTAAGTGTTTAGGTGGTGATCCTGAGGAGAAAGATTGTAAATGGCAAGCTTATGCATCGATTCTTCCAAAAGATAACACTTGGACGATTAGAAAGTTTAGAAAGAAGCATAGTTGTACTCCAAATGGTGAGTGTACGCTGTTAAGAGTGCCTGTTATAACTAGGTTGTTTGTGGATAAGATTCATGATGAACCTGATTACTATAAGCCACTTAAGATTGAAGAATTGATTAGGGAAAAATGGGGAATCACTGAATCTAGATATAAAATTCAGGCGGCTAGGTGTAAGGCATTAGTGGATTGATAATGAGTATGATAACCAGTTTGCACGGCTAAGAGATTATGTTGCTGAGTTAGAGAGTTCTAATGAGAATTCAAGTGTTGAACTTCAAACTATTTTAGATGAGGAGGGTAAGGATGTGTTCAACCGATTCTATGTTTGCTTTGATATACTTAGAAAAACCTGGAAAGAGACATGTAGGCCAATAATTGGGGTAGATGGTACATTCTTAAAAGGAAAAATCAAGGGTCAACTATTGGTTGCTTTAGGAAGAGATGCTAATAATGCTATATATCCAATAGCATGGGATGTTGTTCAAGTTGAGAACAAGGACAATTGGATATGGTTTGTGAACAAGTTGAAGATTGACCTGGATTTAAAGGATGGTAATGGGTATATCATGGTTTCTGATCGGCAAAAGGTATTTCTTCTTATCCTTTTTGGTTGTTGTTTGGCTCTATTGTGTTACTTGTCTTTGGTTTAATTGTATTGTGTAATATGTGTTATGGTTTCAGGGACTCATCAGAGCTGTAGAGTTGGAGTTACCAAAGATGGAACACCGTATGTGTGTTAGACACATATACGGTAACTTGAAGAAGAACCATGGTGGAAAACTGACCATGAAGCTCTTGCATGGAGCTACAATAAAGCTGAGTACATTGTCAACTTGGACAAGTTGAAGCTTTATGATATGAGTGTTTATGATGATGTTATGAAGTCAAAACCGGAGACTTGGTGTAGAGCTTTCCAGAATATTGGTAATTTTTGTGAAGATGTTGAGAATAATCCAACGGAATCCTACAACAACACCATCAAAACAGCAAGAGAAAAGCCTTTTGTGCCAATGTTGGAGATGGTTACGACATTAGCCATGGCACGGATAGCTAGAAGATCAACCCATCTCATCGTCATAAAGGTTTGTTGTTTTGTTGTGCAATCTGTTGAATTCTTTTATGTTGTTTATGTGATTATTTTGTGTTGTTTTGTTGTTTGATATAGGGATTTGCACACCATATGTGACCAAGTTTCTTGCCAAATAATATGAGCAAGGTAAGGCATGCAAGATTAGTAGGAGTACAAATGGAATGTACTTGTCAAAGCTTCGTGGTGTTTCTTACCGTGTGAACTTGGAAAATAGGACATGTACCTGCAGAAAATGGCAAATATGTGGAATACCTTGCCAACATGCTTATGGAGTTATTCTAGATAAGAAAGTTCTTCCTGAAGACTATGTGTGTCACTGGTTCACAACTGCTTTGTGGAGGAGGAACTACACTAAAGGCATTGTACCAGTTGGTGGTGCACCCTTTTGGCCTCCGACTGATGGACCAAATGTTCATGTTCCGCCTCCTCCACCACAACCTGGGAGGAACAAGGTTACTAAGGTGGATCAGAAAAGAAAAAGAGGTATCAATGAGTCTCCATCCAAGAAGCAACCTAAAGAGAAGAAAAGAATAATGCATTGTGGACTTTGTGGTAGTTCTGAACACAACATTCGTTTTCATAAGAAAGATCAGAACAAGGTTAGTAAAACTGTTTCTATGTATGTGTTCTAAGTTTACATTTATATGAGTTACATATATATGTTTATCTTGTAGGCTCAAGCTCTTCGATCTTCTCAGGTGACTAATTCTCAGGCTCTTGGATCTTCTCAAGCTCCTGGCTCTTCTCAAGTCACTCCTAGTTAAGCTTTTGGATCTTCTCAAGTCTGACGGATGCAGTGTGTACTTTAGGTGTTCTGAGGTTCATTTTTTTGTCTTTCGACTATTGAATCTCATCGGCTTTAGGTGTAATTGATGTCACAGATATATTCTATCTACTTATTTTGGCTACCTAATTATGAATTATGATTATGATACATCTCTTTTGGTCATTTTGCTTTCGTCTTCATATAATTAATTCATCACAACACCACATCTCATTACTAATTTTCATTACCAACAACAAGAAACAAAAGACCATACACAACACTACATCTCATTACAAATTTTCATTAAAACCAACAAACAAAAGACAATACACAACACCACGTATCATCACCAATTTCATTTCCAACAACAAGAAACAAAAGACAACACCAAACGATCAACCAACAAGTTTGATACACCCAACCATAACCATACACACAATGACAACAACAATCATGATTTTCTTCACTTTGTTTGATGACTCAACCAAGACAACTTCCATCTTCTCAAATATCTCCTTTTCAAGCTTCATTTGAAGCTTATCAAACACTATACTCTCACATTGGTTTCTTTCAGCTAGATCCTCTTTAAACTCCTTCTCAAGCCTTCCATTTCTCATTTGTAGAGCCTCAATCTCGTTTAGTAGTGCTTCATCAATCCACTTAAATATGTGTTCATCATTCATGAACTACAAATCACAATCCAAATTACAATCGTTCATAAGCTACCTTTTAAGTTGCAAAAACAAAACATGAGTAAAATACATTCAGCAGTTATCCACTTACCTTTTGAGAAGCCGCAAAACCACATCGATAGTAACGCCGGTAAGGATTGGCCTCTGATTTTGAGATCAATGCCCAAATCGAGCTTCCACACCAACATCTCTTAGGGACTCCAAGAACTCTTCCCCTTCCTCTTGGACGGCCACAAGACGATGAAGAAGAAGATCCAGAGATATTAGTCATCATTTCTCTTGTTTTCGTGTGAGAATTTAACGGAATTTCAAAAATTTCAGAGTTAGGGTTCTTCTTATTTTTGATTTGGGGGTTTTTAGGATTGAGAGAGGGTCGGGTCGGGTATTAAAGAACACAAGTTTTAAAAATGGTTCGGGTTTGTGTGTTAACCAGGTTTTTGGGTTTCTGATTCGGTTTTTTTTTTGGTTATAGGTGATCTCTTAAACCGAACTAAATTCGAATTGATGGGGAAATAGACATAAATAGTTATACGAGGGAGAATGTTACGGAAGTTAGTTTTGGTGGATATATGTTCATATACGATACTTCTCATCTGGAAATACACAGTTTTTCCTTATATTTTAGACAAAAACAAACCGATCATCACAGTTATGAATGATTGGACAAACATGTATTCGGATTGGGTTCTGGTTGGGTCCATTCGAGTATAGATTCCGTCGGATCTACAATTTATGTATCTATAGTGGAACCTATTAGTTTCGGGTTGGGTACAGATTCGGGTCCACTCGGGTACATGTTTGGATCGGGTCTAGGTTCATTCAGGTTCAATTGTACTTTAAACTGTTTTTTTTTTAAATCTATAAAAAATATGAAAATATTTGAAGTAACAACAATACAAAAACATTTGAAATACCAAATCTCAAAATTCTAACTAGTTGAAAATTTGATAAAATACCAAAATCTAAACTTCAAACTACTTAAAATGTGACAAAAGATATTAAGACATACATACGGATACGGGTACAGGTTCGGGTTCGGGTCGGATGCTATCGAGTAAATTTTGTATCCATATAGGTACCTGTAATTTTTTGGGCCGGATACAAATTTAAGGGTTTTTTTGGTCAGGTACAAATTTGGGTATACGGATCCGAGTATTTTGTCCAGGCCTAGTTATGATATATGATTCGAAAATTTTCAATGCATATATCACAAATTTGGAAAACTGTGACTCCACGTTATGCAAATTTGTGTTATTGTTTGAAGCGGAAGAGGATTCCTATTTAAAACCTTAAAGTAGGTTAGCTATTCTTGTGTCCCACTAAAATGAATTTCGAGATGTAATTGTTGATTACTATGCTCCGTTCCCGAAAATGACAAAAACATTAAGTGGTTAAATACAGCTGAAGCCAATCAGATGAATGTCAAGCCAGCATAAACTCTTACTCCTATTAATTAAGTACCTAATTATGTTTTTGAGTACTGCATTTAGCGCACAACATTACCAACGCCAAGCAAAATGACAAATCTAATTTTCTTCAATCAAAAATTCTAAAAATGGTAATAACTTGCTTACTATGTAAAAAAATGTTTGTATGTACAATAAACCATATGACTCAAAAGTTTTTTAAAATTGAGATAAGTGAATCGATTAATAGTATGTATTTATGTTCTAGGCAAACCCTTAGTTTTATTGGCATAATTTATTATAGGACCACCAACTTTAAGGTATTTAGTTTTGAATAAGCAATGGCCTAAATAATTTAATGGGTAAGCGCCACTAATCCCTATCCCAAGTATCAATATGGGTAATTTAAGTTAAAATCTAAATGGTTAGACGAACATGTTCCCCTATCAACACCCATAGGCAACACACATAGCCTGACTTCTCCCTATCAAGAACTTAGAGTAGATATGAAATATCTTCCTTATGCGTTAAATTATAATTATTTCAAATATTTCGGTTTGAATCATCGTTCAAAGTGTACAAATTCTATCTTATACATGTTAGAATAAAAACATGTGATTCATACCCAAAGAATGATTAAAGCACAAAGGAATCAATTACGAGCGAGCATTCATGCGTCAAACTTGTATTATCAGATTCAGCTATGCAAAACCGTAGTGTCAGCCAACTAAAACAAAAAAACAAAGGAGTTAAGTGAAAGGCCAGTTCATCATACGATTCATACCATATCAAATCCGAGAGTCCAAACCCGACCAACCCAAAGATGCATAATCTAATATATGAAATCATGTATGTAAATTTTTGTATAAGTACTCTTTTATTTCACTTTAGAAAACGATTAGAATCTCATATTAAAACCCCATATATTTTGTCCATTTTTCACAAGACTATCACTCAATCCACTGAATTCTTAGTCTCATTCCGACTATTTAGGGAAATTATTTCCGAATTCTTTCTCGATCTTTTTTTGGTTGTGCCTTAACCAAATTCTTCTCAAACATTCTATACTTCGTGGACCATTTTTTGCTAAGTCATTAGTCACTATTTCTCTTTTTTTATTGTTATTTGACTCCCCATTGTCAAAAAAAAAAAAAAAAAATCTCACCGAAAGTGAGAAAAGAAAGATAGTAAGAAAAATAAATTTTTTTTTTGCTCATATGATAATGAAAGAATCTAATGCTAGTACATACATTATTACCTATGAGAATGCAACTTGAAATCATTGATGCATTTATACTCCCAAGTCTAAAAGTTAGCCGAATGATAAAATATATGATCAAAGTTGGGTATGTTATTGATTCTAGTGTGGAATTCAATTTGAGATAGATGAACTTGGAGTTTATCATCTTGAGGGAGAGAATTTAGGAATTTCATGTCGAAAATAAGTGACATATTTAGAAGATTATGTTCACTAAGTTCTTCGAACAATTCTCAAAGGAAAAGTGTGATCACTAGAATGTGATATGACATAAAACTAGTTATGTGATTGGTTAAATCTAGCTATATCCAAGATTACAAAACTAAAAGTCTGTGAGTGAATATAATTCAGCTATGTTTAGAATTACTTGCAAATTGATATTATATTGAGAGAATATCTCTAATACAGAGTTGGTAAAGCATACATAATAAAATTTCCATGCAAGTAGTGTTGTCCTATAGACACAAAGTCATGAACAAGAATTTAAGAAATATTATGGATTCTTCTTGAAGATAAACAAATATATATGATTTATTGATAATAAATAATACTCATATTTGACTAGTTTTGATATATTCCCTGAAGTGAATATAATATCTTACATATATAAAAGAAAAGGATTATACAAATTAAATCCTTGAGAAAGTAGCTACCAAATTGACCGCATCATCATCACTTTCTGACGATACTCATCATTGGCTTTGGATTTTCCGGGTACACTCCATTTCTAAATTCTTGATTCTTATACCATATATTTATATATGTTTTAGTTAAATTAATCTGTAAGATTTACTTTACTTTATTATCGATTTACTGTAAGATTTACTTTACTATAATATCTCGTTTATTGCTACATGCTTCATGGTCCAAATCCATGCTTGGTTATCATGGACTAGAGAAGTTCATCTGATTATGATATCCCCTGGAGGGAGAAAATGATTAGCAATAAAAAGTAAACCAGAAGTTTACTAAGAATGAAAGTAAACCAGAAGTTTACCAAAAATTTATATGATTGGCTTAACCAGATTGGTCATCCTGGTTTGATAATGATGCGAAAAAATAATTGAGAATTATGTGGACATTAAGTGAAGAACTAGAAGATTCTTCCTAATGATTTATCATAAGTTATTTGCTCAGAAAACAATATGATAATATGGCTTTCACCAGTCAAAGATGATTTGGACTCTATCAATTTTCTGAAATATATACAAGGTGATGATTGTGGGCTGATCACCCACTATGTGACATTTAGATGCATCGATTCAATGGACGCATTGACTCAGTTGTTGCATCCTAGAAGGTCACATTTATCCTTGTTATAAACCAGCAACCGGGAGTTTGCGAGGTTACTTTCTTATAAGTTCCAAAATTTATGTTTGAAGCCTAATTATTATATATGTCCATTGGGATATGTATTGAACATCCGGAAGCTCATGTTCATATACAAAGTTTTAGTAGCATTGATTCGCATCAAGCCAATGAATAACTAATTGTTCTCCCCATCATTATTGGTTTAGGGTTAGAAACCAAATAGTTTCCATCTGAACGATCTTTGAATGAAAGATCTATGAATGTGAAAAGTGCTCCACTACATCACTTGATGATGGAACTTCAAAAGAGTCATCCCTGAAGGATTTATATAAGACTCAATTTGTAGACTCTCATTTTAATGAGTCAGTTTTTCCAACATTAGGGGGGAGAAATTAAAGAGCTGGAGAAAAATATAAGTTTCTATGAATTATCATTGATCCTCGGACTAAAGAATTTATATGAGAAGTCCAAAAAGATAATTCATAAGAAGAACTTAGCGTATTAATTGCCATACGCATTTACTAACTCAAATAGAGTGATAAAGTCACCTATACCAGTTGTATAAGCTCCAAATGATAAATGATGTCTCAGAAGGGCGATATCAAACTGCTAGAGAGTCTAACGATCGCCTGAAGCGTGATAGACCTATTTAGTTCCAAATATAACTATCCTCGAAAAAGAAAAGGAGCAAGAATTGAGAATGACCAAATCGAGGAAAGAATTTTTTTGAAAAATCTCCAGAAGAGATTGGATGATCTCTAAAAGAGACATAAACATGACAAATGGAAAATTCAAGTACTTGAAAATGAAGAGATATAGCTAGCTATGTCATGTGTGGAATTAGATGGAACCATAAAGCAAATCGACGTCGTAATATTTTTGCATGCAATGAGCAATTGATATTATGAAATTGAGGATCATGAAAGAAAATCTATTGAAAAGTGTACACAAAATAATGATTGGAAGAAATAGACATATATAATCTCTTGTAGAGAAATATATGGACCAGTAGTCCTTGCACTTAATGTGTAAAACCAGTGTCATATAAATCAATCTTTTGTATGAAAGAATAGTGAATATAGTGAAATTCACAAAGATAAAGAATGTTTTATGAAGAAATATATTCTCTTGTGGTGGTAATTATATTAGATATCTTACAAGTTTGGTAGGAAGAGATGAAACAATGGATAAAGACATTTATATGCAATCCTTGAATGATATATATGTGAAGGATATAATTCCTGAAGGATTAATGATATTAGAATTATATTCTCAGGAATTCTACTCGATAATCGATCGAATGAAAAGAAAGTATGTAGCATGGGGTATAATCATGTAAATACCCATGTAGACTTATCAAAATATTTTGATAAAGTGATTCTTCATTTGAACATCATCGAAACTCCGGCAGAGTTATTACAAGTTATGCGATAAGTAACCACTGTATAATGATATTTATATACTCCAAGAAGGATGTACACTGCAAGAATCTTCTTAGTGAGTATTTGCTACGAGAAAGGCAATGAAAAAGATAATATTAGTCTATGCATATTTATAAGAAGATTTAGAAAATGATTTGTTATGATTGCAGTATATATTTGATTATTTGAACATCATATAACTCCTGAAGAGGTTTATATACAGTGGAATATCAAAAGAAAAAATTTGAGATAAAAGATATTGAAAAGACAAAACTATCTCAAGATGTCTCAGATTAAACATTTAGCGAAAATATGTTATGAACTAGAAGTTCAATAGTATAAAATATCATATGGCAACCATACGAGTTTGTTCATTAATTTTATGCTTATAATAGTTCCAAAAGAGATATTATATATGATCATAATTCATCTCCTGAAGAAGATATTTATGAGGGGAAAAAATATAATGATATGCGTGGATGTACTCTTTTTCCCTTATCATAGTTTTTATCCTATAAGGTTTTCTATGAAAGGTTTTTAACGAGATATCAAAGAACACGCAAATGATAGACACTTATAGAGATATTATCATTATAATGAAAGTCTATCAATCTCCGGGAAATATGTCATCCATGAATGATATCTAGAGAAACAAAGAGAATGATCCAAATGAATCATCTAGAAGACCGACAAGTTGCAGAAGAATGGTGATGCACATGTTCTAGAGGTTGTTCAAGCGAAACTTTGGCAGATTTATTTTCAAGATACTTCCAACTACTACTTTCAAGAAACAAGTTTGCAGCATCAAGAAGATCTCAAGTTATGCACTCATCAGGGGGAGTAAAAACGCGTTGCACTCTTTTTCCTTAACCATGGTTATGTCCCAATTGGGTTTTTCTAGTAAGGTTTTAATGAGGCAACATCTTATGCGTATTATGATTATTTTTACTCTAATGGCATCCAAGGGGGAGTGTTATAAACCCATTTAGTGGATGTCTATTAGAGGCCCATGTTCTAGAATATTTCTAAACCCTAATTCCTCTCCAAGTATTGTATCCCTATATATACTATATACTTCTCATGGAATAATACACAACACAATTCTCTCTTTCTCTTCTTTACTATAACAACACCCATGATCTATTTTCTTCTAACCTCATTTTTTTTTTCTAACTTGAGCTTCACAAAGCCGTAAATAAAACCACAATCTTGTTTTCACGGTTTTTTCATGTTTGCCGACTATAGGAGCTGGTCCCCACTAGTTGTTTACGAGACTTAAAAATTTACGAAACAATACATAAAAGTTTACCCTTTGGAAGGATGTGTGTTCATGTGCAGTTTTGTATCCACTTTTTTTTTTTGAAAAGAATGTTAAATTTTTTTAAAAAAAATTGTTTTTACAGTAATGTTTGTTAAAAAAAACATAATTTCAAAGCAAACTGAAAACATAGCCTTCAACTTTAACGTCAATTCCAAGTATGTTTCCAATTGAGCTTAATCGTCCTTGAACAATAAAAAATCCATTTCGTCCATGTATAAGGAGAAAAAATTGCGTCGGGATAACCATCTACATTCTTTAATCTCCTTAGCCAAAGATTGATAGAGATAAATACTTAGTAAAACGTATCGTTCAGAAATTTGAAATTTTGTTACGTTATAGTCACGATATCCCATATTTTCATCACGAAATATATGAATTTGATTCTTTTTCCTTAACTAATAATTTTGTATGTTGATTAGAAAAACCAAAAGTGAACAAATCCTAAACCGGACCTTGCTAATCACATAATATCCCTGAAGATATATCAAAAAATATATCCTTTCTATTTTTAACTTAAAGCATATCTAATTTTTTTTAAAGAAAAGCTTTAAAAATAAAATTTTAATGCATATCCCACAGACGTATGACTCTTACTGCCAAAAATATCTAATCACATTTTTTGGGTTGATATTTACTTTAAAGCAATTTAAATATCGTTAGAAGGTTTTTCAAGCTGGGTATAGGTTTGGTTTTTATGCCCAGACCTAACAAAATATATGAATTTGATTCTTTTTCCTTAGCTACAGTACGTTTGTATGTTGATTAGAAAAACCAAAAATGAACAAATCCTAACCGGACCTTGCTAATCACCTAATATCCCTAAAGATACATATCCTTTCTATTTTTAACTTAAACCAAATCCAATTTAAAAAAAGGAAATATCCCACATACCTATGACTCTTACTGCCAAAAATACCTAATCGCTTTTTTTTTTGGTTTGATATTATTTGTATAAAACAATATAAATATCGTTAGGGGGTAAAAAAAAAACAATTAATAAAATAAATTTGAAATGCATGACCTGTATATTTGATATAGTTGTATGGCCCTATAAATGAACAAAGGGACCTCTACATGGCCCTTCTCTCCTCTCTCTCTCTCTCTTTCGCCTTGACACTACCACACACTTTCACGCTCTTCATCATCATCCTCTTCTCTTCTCTTCTCTTCCCCAATTCTATGTTCTAGCTCTTTTCGCCATAGCTCTACCTTTCAATTCAAGCTGTACAGTTCAAGCTTAAGGTAGCCTTCTCCTTCTCTCTGTACATGGATTTTTCTTAGATCTGCGATTCTGTTTCCGTTTTTCGTTTGTTTTCTGTTTAGATCTGTAGATTTCGTTTCGAATTTGGTTCTCGTATTCTATAGAAATCGTATAACGGATCTGTTTGGCTCAGATCTGAGACTAATCTCTGTTTTCAAATTCAAATTGATCAACAGGTTTTGATTAGATTTTGTATTTGGTCGAATCGAACGAAAGATGAATCACTGGGCGGTTCAACCAAACGCTTTCGCAGCAGGAGATCAGACTGTTGTTTGCCCAAAACCACGTCGTATTATTGGTCTTCGTAATCCTACCACCATCTATGAACAACAACACCATCCTTCTCGCTCTCTCCGATGTTACTTCAGGTATATAAATAAAGATCTTATTTCAATTTCACTTGACAAAATTCATTTCGTTTTTTGATTGTTGTCTAGTCACCAAGTGGAGTTATGTGAATCCAAGGCAGAGACTGATATCTTAGATATCATACTCACCAAGGTAATTTGTTTTCTATGAGGTGATTTTTGAGTTGTTGGTAGGTGAAATTTGTTTATCAAACTGGTTACGTCTTGGTAGATCTAAATAAATCAAGTAAAAAGTCGGTTTCTATTATATTATTTTATTTATAAAAATGAACCAAAAAAAGAGTAATCTTGATTAGAAAAAACATGTGAATTTTCTTGTGTTTGATAGACTTGTCAAAACTTAATTTTTTAAAACACGATTAAGACGTCTCGATTTAAAATCGTTACAGCACATAAGTGGGCCAACTGTTTTAAATAATCGTCCTTTGTTATAACCATTGAGCCACATGATCATGTTTTGAGTAAAACTTTAATGGTTTTGTGTTTTGTGGTTTACAGGATGGTGAACGAGTTCATAAGCAAGTATTAGACTCGCCGTCCCCGTTTTTATGTGGGTCGCCGCCGAGCAGAGTTTCTAACCCATTAACACAGGATGCTCGATTCAGAGATGAAATCACACTTGTCTCTTCACCGACACCGATGGGCTTACCTCCGTCATCTCCTTCCTCTTCCGGGAGGAAAGGAGGATGCGTTAGAGGCAATTTTGGTAACAGTCCAGCGGTTAGGATCGAAGGCTTTGATTGCCTTGACAGGGACAGTAGAAACTGCAGCATCCCTGCCTTGGCTTAGGAAGATTCCTTTTAGAGATTCATCATACATATTACTCTATTGAATTAGCTCGTAAAACCTTAATTAGTGCGTCGTATATATTAAGTGTTAAGGATATGGAGTTATGTGTTGAATCTTTGAGGGGCTAAGAGTAAGAGTACGAGTGATCAATCCTTTTGGAGTTTGGTTCTTTTTTTTAATGAGTGTAAATAGTGAAGTTTGTAGTGTTTTTGTAAGTATTAAGGCAGAAAAAAATGAGTTTGATGAGTTAAGGGAGAAATAAAAGTTTAGGTTATGGAGAATATTAAGATATTTGGAAGGTCAAGGTTCTTTGTATGGTCTTTTGTGTAAAGTGAAGATGAGGTTTGGACCTTGAGTGAGATAGAAAAATGAAGGGTATTTTGGTTTAGTTTTTATTTTATTTTTGAGTTTGGTTACGAAGATGAGAAAAAATTTGTACAAAAGGAAAAGAATATCAAATGAAATTTTATTTTTACTTTGAAAGCGAATCTGTTTGGTTCTGATAAGATTGTGGTTTTTGAGAAAAGAAAAAAGAAGAAAGCAAAATGAGATGATGTAATGAGTTAATAAAAAGCTGTGTACTGTGAAGTGCCATGTGTTACAGTAGTGTTGGATACTCGTTCAAAATATCTGGTTGGTCTAGTTATCAAAAATGAAACATCTTTCACTCTTCTTAAAAAATCAGTGAATATTGTCGGGTTTACTTCTTGTAATTCGATTAAGGAATGTTCAATTGGCAATTATTGTTGAAAACATAAATTGCATCTCTAAAAAAAGTCAAAGATATTTCCGTAAATGTATATCAAACATGAAAGGTGTTAAAAAAGTAAATAAAATTGTGTGAATATATTCGTGATAAGATAAAGTTTAAATTAAAAATGGAAAAAGGAGAGGCAGAAACAAGAAAGGAACATGCGGTCTGAGCATCTTCTGCGCTTTTGGTTGCAAGAATATCGTCAGATCTGTGAAAGCCTGACACTCTGTTTACTGCTGCATCATCTTTCTTTTTTATGTCTTCCTTTTTTATTCTTTTAATTAAATTCTTTTTTTTTAGCTCAAAATTTTCATTTTGATCTTCATCTATATATCTTCCTTTTCTAATGTAAGAATTATCTACATATTTTTTTCTTATTCCGTAACATGCGTATAGTATTAGAAAAGCAAACTTTTACAGTTTTACTTACTCAAATTTTTTGTTTGAAATAAATTATATGCAAAAATTGAAAACGCAAACCATTTTCTGTTCAGTTTACTTTTTTCTTTTCTTTCCAAAAAGATGTTCAATAAATTGATTATACGTAATACATTTTACGTAAGATAGCTATAATTAAGCAAAAATATATTTGGATTTCTACATAATACTATGTTTGATTATTTTCTAGTTAATGTTGATAAAGAAAAGACATGCTCTTTATTAAATTAGAAATATTTTGCGGAAAGGATGTGAATTGCAAAAACATGTGGGTGGCCGATAAAATTGACCAAAGACAAAGGGCTATTTATGAAGTTAGTTTAGTTTCGAAAATTGTGCACCCATTCTCACATGACATTTGTCTCCCCCTATCTTCCTACTACTTCTTCTTTACTATTCCAAAACCATCTCTATCATTTTTAAAAATATCAACTTTACATCCTTTAGAAATTTTTGAGAAACAATCTTAAACTTTCTTCTTCTTCTGCTGTTATTATTACTATTTTTGTTCCAAAACATCATTTGACCACCCCAAAAATTATTTCCAAACAATAATTATTATGTTTACCATGATCAACATGAATTTTCAAAACTGTCAAATTTTCGGTTAATATATTCGTTTTACTAAATTAAAAACATAGGAAAAATAGCCCACCAAGTTTCTACAAAAAGCCCACATTAGATTTGGTGCTAATAAAAAGCCCACTGGAGAAAATAATTTGAAGTTTATGAATATTTAATTTCTCTAAATTTTTAAACCGTTTGATAAATTACGAGAATAATTATACATATTGATTATACAACATATAATTTTAGATTTGACATGCGAAACCACTCCAAACAGTTTTCTTTGCACCACGCTAAAAATCTTCTGCAAATGTTTACCTCCATTAATTTATATTTTTCGGGATTCGAATTCCATACTTGCTAGTGACCTAGTGTAAAAGTATTAGTGAACTATTTATCAAACTATTGGACTAAGGAAGCTTCCAGAATTTATCTAGTTTAATATCAATTTTAATAGAGCTAGCGAAAAATAATCATAAGAAAATGTTAGTACACCAGTTAACATATTTTTTCATAGAGATACACTTTTGCTAAATTTAACAACATATTTGTTTGTAATTTCTTCATACTCTTCTACATATATGGCATAAAACTATGTAGTTACTATTCTCAATAAGATTGTGCAATTCAATGATAGTACAACTTTATGAAAAAACAATGTGTTTAGTGTTTACCATTTGTATATGCTTGAAAACCTTTAAACCAATTACGACGACAGATTAATGCTTGTCCGTTTTTTGGAAGTAGACAACTTTTATACTTGTTCAAAACCTGAGATTCTATATTGAAAGATGATTCGGAAACTACAGTTGTAATAAGAATGCTAAGAAGATCACAAGCCATGGAAGCCGATTCTCCATATTTTTGAGTTATCTTTCTAGTATTCAAGATATCCAAATTCTCATAACTCCTCACGTCTAATGGAGGTTCATCTAGATATGTTTCCAAATTGAACATCCCGATAACAACGACATGAGCTTTGCGAAATGCAAAAAAATTATGTATATATTCAAAATGCAGTTTGCATTAGTCAAAAATAAAGAAAACATCTACTATATAAAAGGAGGATGAATATGAAAGGAGGATGGCACTCTTCATCCTCCTGACACATCACCTATTTGAATTTCTCTAGGCATGCTATGTGTACATGTAGAAAAATTAACTTCTCGTCTGATGTCTAATGTCTTTTCGCATTCACTTTTGTCGTCTCATCTTCCCTAAAGTTTTAATCTTAGTCATGAGTAGAACCTAAGAATCCTTTAATCAACCGCCTAGACTCTCGCTCTTCTCTTCTAATGTCTTTCCCCATAAAAAATTGTTTTGCTACAATTTATCCAACCCTAGAGCTTCATCATTTTCCTAGCTTCTTTCCTCGAGTTTCAGTGGACGGTTTGTTTCGGTTGATCCTTATGGTTTCTCCCAATGTCAGACACGAATGGGAGGGATATCGTTGTGCCTCGATAGGTTTCTTACAGTCATAGGGGAATCTTCAATTTCCGCTCAAGGTTGTCGCCACCTTCAAACAATTTGCGTTAATCAGACTAAAATGAAAGGTTAGAGTAATTCTCGTAGATGATACATCCAACAAGCATGATGTAATAAACCATCTCTCACTGTAATCTTTGATGACATACATCTCCTATGACTTGACCAATGACCATGCTTCTGTTGCTTTATCAAATCATGTTATTATTGTTGTTAACATGCGACGTTTTGCTGCTGTGATTGCTTTTACGGCTCTGAATCTCCTATACTCCTGCTTATTGATGGGGGTTATTTTTGATCCAAGTTTTAAATTTATAACCCTAGATAAGGACTGCAAGTGCACAGCAAACGCAGTAGTATTTAGGGGTCGAACCCAAAGGAATTGATGATGCACAAAGAACCTATATGATGCAGAATAAGCTAAGCTAAACATATTTTTGTGGGGTTTTAGTTTTTAGTTTTTATGAAAGTAAAAGTGCAAGGAATATATAATCAATGGTTAACTAGGTGCGATTAATGAACCTCTGCAACGATTACAATTACAACTTAAGATTCAGATGCAAGTTTGTTCTAGAACTCAAACCACGGAATTAGAATCTTTCCACTGTTGTGGTTCAGATTCTCTATGCCCTATTCCCTAATACACTCAACTATCGCATGGTTATTAAAAGGTTAAGACACGCAATAGAATTAAGATTCAATTGTTCATTAAACTCCTTAACTAATTAGTATGATTATTAAGACGCCTAGCTCATCAAATACTAGATCATGAGATGTTAAGAACACTCTCGTGGATACATCAACCTAGGATCGATCACTGGTTAGCTACGCAAGTTCAAGCATTGAGCGTAAATAAAGATGAAGAACAACTAACAACAAAACTAAGATGCAATCATAAAAGCATACGCATAGGACTTTAAAGGCAACAAATCTAGTTAAGCTTTACTCCAACGAGTCAATTCGATCTTGCTAGCAGCAGAAGTAAAGAATAAAACATGATGAATTCGTGATACACAAAAACATATAGAGACCTCTTCCTTCAACCAAGAAGGTCCCATCGATCTAACCTTAAAGAACTCTTTAAAAGTAGATGTATTATCCAGAACAAAGGGGAAACGAAAATACATGTTTTAGGTATTGATTTTGTGGCTGCCTTCTCTTCCTAGAGAGGCTAAAAGCAAGTATATATAGGGTTAGAAGGGGTCCTAAGTCGGTTAGGATTTTATTCTAAGAAAAAGGGAAATTGTCAAAAAGTGCTCGGTAATGCTCCACACCGACCGACCATACCGATAGGAATCTCGGGTCGGTATGGGGGTTGAGTCAGCATGCCTTCATGTGGTTGATCCCCCGGTACCAATCGTGTTGCCCGACCGGTGTGCCGGGTCGGTACCAGGTGTTCTTTATCCTCTCGACAACTTTGACATGTCTTCAGACTTCGGCTCATATCTCCTTGTGTATAATTCCAAATGGTGTAATTCCAACTCCATTGGAAAGCTAACTCAAAGGGCTATCTTCACTCCAAGTTTCATCAATTTCCAAACTCATTTGGTCCTCCGTCTGTTGCTAAATATCCGGCATATATAATCTGTCCAGTTTGGGAATGTGCTTTAAATCAAGGTATGATGACTTGGGTTGGCTCATTTGGCTTCTTAGATGGCTTTAACATGATGAATACTCCTTTTATCCTTTTTTATCCTTTTTGATGATTTAACCTGTTGGGACTTTAAAGCCTATGTATACGAGAAAACTACATCTTTTGGTTGATTAGGTGAATAAAATCCACAAAATGGGTATGAAAACCGATAGAAAAATGGGGAAAATATAGGGTATATCAACTCCCCCAGACTTAACCTTTGCTTGTCCTCAAGCAAACAAAAGATCAAGAATAGAAAAGAAGTTTGAAAACACAGGAACTCACATATCCTTTGGATCCATTGTCTCGAAGTCTAAACCTGTAATCCACATGAAACAAGATTAGTTCGCAAACGCTTTCCTCATATCCCATCATGACTTCGCAAGCCCTCCTAAATCTCCTCCATGCACGCATCTTAACTTGTACTCAATTGACTCTTTCTACTCTACCAGGTTATTGAAAACTCTCATCCAGGCTATTATCCAAGGAATACGGGCTAGGTGTAAGGGAAGGCTGATTTTAGTGGTGAGGTTAAAAGTGTTTAGGGTTACCATAATCTCCGGGCGCGAGATATTATGCAAAATCGCAAGAGAGAATGGGCCTATTGATGCCCGCAATTCCCCAATCACTTTGTTGTTGCTCTTCTTCCCCCATACTTGGATTGTTCTCCGGGAATCATTGTCAAATCTTCTCCACTCTCCTCTTCTTGTTAATCACGTCCTTCCTTGGGATATTCTTTGGCCATATGATCCATTTGAGCAATCGTTTTCTTTCCCGTAGCTTTTTCTTTTTCTGTTTTTCTTTTCTTTTCTTTTTGTTATAACTATTCTTTAAGGGGAAAATGATTCTCTTTGGAACGACGAATCATATGCACGAAATTGATACCTTGTTTTAAGTGCCCAAGGGACGACCAAGCTCTTTTGGATTTTGCTCTTTGTAATCCACTTCTCTGTAATCATAATGACGCATCTCTTCGTGATTGGAAAATTGCGTCGATCCTATTCTCTCCGGCGTTTTTACACATATATGCAAATATGAAACGACAAAAAGAAGTAATGGGGTATGAAGGAAGGTTAAAGAGTTTAAGGTGGAGAACCAACTAAAGATGAGCTGGCCGTTCATGACAACAAGAGGGTGATAAAAAAGGAATAAGATGTCATGAACGTGATTCGTTTCCTTGATCTAATGTCCTTGACTTGAGATAATCAAAACCTATGTTAGTAGTCTAAATAAAGAGTCAAAATTGTATCCATTAAAACTTGGCAAGTAGAATTTTTAGGTGGGGAGTCCATCATGAGGTGTCTGAATCAATTGTCCTTGTACTCTCCTTGTGACAATGGTCACTTGGTCTTTGAAATCGAAACACTGGTTCCTAGGAAAGTGTCATCATTTCCTACTGATTTTGATTCAATAAAACGTCTTTATGTTTTTGACAAATAATTTTCAAAAAACCTTTTGAAAAACCGAAAGATCAAACATGAGCAAACGCGTTAGTAAACAACAATCCCCCAGACTTAACTTACACCGTCCCCAGTGTAAATCAAATCGAATTAAGGGAGTCATGTCAAAAAGAAACGAATTTGAACGAGTTTGAAAAGATAGAGAAAGAACGATATTACCTCATTGTAGACAAAAGTCATAGAATTCGGTAAGAATAGCCAAAGTTTTTGGTGGTTTGGATCGGTGTTGATGGGCTCGAAACAAGTGGTTGTGTATTCCCCAATTGTCTCCTAAGATGCTTAGGAACAATACTTCTTTAATTGCCAATAGCTCACTTCTATGGCTCGATCAAGAAATCCATGATGGTGATGGTATGTCACTCTTACAGCATGAATTCTCTCTCTAACCAAAGTGAAAGATCGCTGGATTATGGGCAATGTCGAAGCTCCTGGTGAAATTCCAAACCTTATGATCGAACGGTTACGCTCATGATCGGCTAAGGTGCTCGGCTTGATCCGTTTGCGAGCTAGAGTTTGAAATCTGAGATTGGCTCAAGCAAACTAGATATGTCATCAAGTGTAGTGTTTAAATCGTCCTTGGGTGGTGGTGGGTGGTGGTCGTGGTCTATGTTGTTTCCTTCTTCTCACATCTTATTGAATGGTGACTATTCGTAAGATGAATGAATTGTGCGTCCATAACTAAACTCGTGCTGGAAATCCTGTATGAGTACTAAATATCCTTGCAAAAACACTTGAAATCACTTGTTAAATGTCACTTGGAACAAAGTTCTCAACACAAGTGTATTGAGTTCTAAGTCCAAGGAAGAAAAACAATGGCTTAAAAGAAAGAAATTCATGAATGAATTCAAAATCTATTAGTTTGCCAACCTTAGTGAAACTAGTGGTGGATAATCATCTAGATGTGTTATTCAAAACCAATTCAAAGTAACCAAATTCAAAGAATTTCCAATTGCAAAATTCTAAAGTTGTGGTTAAGTGATGTTTAATGATGTATGGATTTGGTTTGTGATTTAAGAAAAAGTGTGAAAACTTAGCTATTGGAGCGTTGGTGGTGATAGTTGTGCTTCGATGATCGTTTGCCCCGGATGGGTAAAGTTAGTTCTCCAATATGGTCGTGGTATGCAGTTGCTAACTGGAGGTGGTGGATTGTGGTGATGACCGCCGTGGTGGAATGGAATTTGAACCGTTCATGACGTGGTATGCGACTATGTCCGGGTGGATGGTGGTAGATGTGTGATGGTCATCGATATAGATGGTGAACGGGGGAATATAATCATTGGTGCAGGTTGGGTGGGAACGTCGGGTGATGATGGTGATCAATGCGTAGTACCGGATGGATGGTGGAAGATGGTCAAACCAATCCATGTCGTGGTATGCGACTATGTATCGGGTGGATAATGGTGATGGTGCGTCGATTGGTTGTGGTATGCAACTCGGTAAACGTTAATGTGATTGTGGATCGGTACGGTACATCGGTCGGGGTTCATCAGGACGGTCGCGTTGGCGGTTGGTTGGCTTGGTATGGAATGGGATGACGGATGGATGGGTGATGGTCAAAGGAAGGTTGTGGCCGGTACCGGTCGGTGGGCTCGATACCGGACGTCGAGGCTGATGGGTACGGGGGGGGAGAGATGGTAGCGGTCGGATAATCGAGGGGCTCCCAGTACCGACCAGTGGTACCCATCGGTACCGGGTGCGTTACCGGTTGAGTTTCTTCGTTACTGACCCTCGTGGTCGATCGGTACCAGGGTTGGCCGAAGGACGTGGTCCTCGGTGCTCGGTATCGATCGTGTTATATGATTGGTACGGGTAATCGGTACGGTGAACGGCAGTACGGTTCGGTACCGATCCGTGGTACCGACCGGCGGTCCCGATCGGTATCAGAGCTTCCCCAAGCCGTTTTCTTCGTCTTCTTTCCTTAGCTCGAAATCTCCGTCTTCAAACACTCCTTAGTTATATATTGATAAAAAATTCGACATACATCTTCACCAATATTTTGGGGTTTCTTGTTTTTCTCCAAAGATACCAAAATTCTTGAAAAACCATGGATTAAATAGGTGGATAATATTGCTTACAAAAAGAAAACCAAAATATGGGTTGCCTCCCATAAAGCGCTTTGTTTAGAGTCTCATAGCTTGACTCCTGGGATCTTTAAATGGTGGAAGGATCCTCTAAAGGCTTGAGGTTGCCCTTAGCTTGTTGGTGTGCTCCTTGATCACTCTCATCATTCTCGCTGAAATTGAGTTGTCCTGGATGTTCGTTTGGCACTTCTCTTCTTTCTGATGGAATGTATCGAGTTTGTTTTGATCTGAATTGTGGCGGTGCGCCATAGTAGTAGACATGCTCGTCTACGTTACCAAATGAGATCCTCCGCAAATGATAGACCATGATAGCTTCAGCAGGTTCCAAGAAAGGTCTTCCAAGAATGAAGGGTGTGATGTTGATGTCCATAGATGCTATTTCGAAATCGACAGGGACGGTGCAATCTCCAATTCTCAAAGGGAAGTTGTAGAGTTCTCCCAGTGAGTGTTTGTATGCGCCTTTAGCAAGTGCAATCTTCGTATTTGATGGTCCAAGCTTGGTGATTTTCATCATCTTGATGATAAACTCTGATAGAACGTTAACTCCGGCTCCTGTATCGCAAAGGGCGTCATCAAAGACGAATTCCTTCTGCGTACAAGTGATGTTGAAAGCTCCAGGGTCTTGAATCTTGCTGAGAACCTTGAGAAATTTATGTGGATTCCTAGCTTCATCAAAAAGCTCTTTAATCTCTAGCTCGTCTTCTTGACTTTGTGTGAAACATCGTCTTAAAGATGGTTCATTCTCCAAGCCTCATCGAAAGTGATGGTTGAAGGAAGCTTCTTAACAAGAGAGTTAAAAATTTCCAGATTCTCATCACTGATTGAGCGTAATCTCTTAGTTGCTCCTTTCACGACAATTGATCGTTTCACATACATCCTCGCTGTTTATCTTGTGTGGAATGTTTTGGGTCTCTTGGGGGGATGGTGGAACGTCACTCACGTCTGAGCTTGAGGCATCATTATCGTCTTCAAGCATGGTTATGGTGCAGCAATTAACCAAAAACCTTGAATATTCTTTCTCCGAATTGAAAAATTTCTCCGTTTCTTTAATGGTTTGTAGGCGATCGTCTAGCTTCTTCATGAGGTTTGTCACGGCCTTTGAGTCTTCTTCTAAGGACGTGATCTTCTCCATGAGATATTCTTGACGGTATTCAACCGCGTTGAGTGTTTGAATCATGCTCTTACTCTCTGTCTCCAAGTTCTTCACTCGTAAGTGAAGTTTCTTCTGTGTAACTACACCATCACTAACTCCTTTCTTAGCTTGATAGGCATTGATAGCTACTGAATTTAGGTGTGTGGTGAGCTCCTCCACGTTCTTCTTAGCTTTGTTGATCAACCATTCATGATGGTTCCATTGATCTTCGATCTTGTAGTTGGCGTTGATGATGTCGTGCTCGGCTTCTTTGATGTCGCGCCTTTGATGATACTGGATATCTTCAATGGTGATAAGCCGTGTCTCCATACTCTTTACTTGGATAAGAAGAGTGTCAAGTTTCTCCTTAAGAGATAAGCCATTGGCTTTGATTTTTGCTTCAAATCCACGGATGACGTTTTTAGTGTCATCTATGAACTTTTGCATCAAAGCTTCTAGCTTATATTCTTGAGGGTGTTGGTGAACGTGTGGTGGGGGAAGTAGAGGTGGTTGTGGTTGAGTGTTGCTGCAAATTTGATGATGGTCCAATCGTCCATTGATCCCTTGGGGTTGGTACACGGTAGTGGTGCTCCGTGCGTTGAAAGCAAGTGTGGCCGGCAGTCTGGTGAATTCGTGAGGCATAGGGATGTAACTCCCGGTTGCTACACGGTTCGCCATGCTCGCCATTCTCCTTGGGTTATTGGTTTGATGCACCATTGACGAATCTCTGAAACAACAAAAGAAACAAAAACAAAACTAAAATTAGCAAAGGAAAAACAAAAACTTAGACTTATTCTTTATCAAAAATTCTAGGGCAAAGAAATCAATTCCCCGGCAACGGCGCCAAAAAATTGATGGGGGTTATTTTTGATCCAAGTTTTAAATTTATAACCCTAGATAAGGACTGAAAGTGCACAGCAAACGCAGTAGTATTTAGGGGTGGAACCCAAAGGAATTGATGATGCACAAAAAACCTATATGATGCAGAATAAGCTAAGCTAAACATATTTTTGTGGGGTTTTAGATTTTAGTTTTTATGAAAGTAAAAGTGCAAGGGATAGGTAATCAATGGTTAACTAGTTGTGATTAATGAACCTATGCAACAATTCTACAACTTAAGATTCAGATGCAAGTTTGTTCTAGAACTCAGACCACATAATTAGAATTTCTCCACTGTCATAGTTCGGATTCTCTATGCCCTATTCCCTAATACACTTAGTTATCGCATGGTTATTAAAAGGTTAAGACACGAAATATAATTAAGGTTCAATTGTTCACTAAACTCCTTAACTAATTGGTATGATTGTTAAGACGCTTACCTCATCAAATACTAGATAATGAGATGTTAAGAACACTTTCGTAGATACATCAACCTAGGATCGATCACTGGTTAGCTATGCCAGATCAAGCATTGAGCGTAAATAAAGATGAAGAACAACTAACAACAAACCCTAAGATGCAATCATAAAAGTATACGCATAGAACTTTAAAGGCAACGGATCTAGTTAAGCTTTACTCCAACGAGTCAGTTCGATCTCGCTAGCTGCATAAGTAAAGCATAAAACATGATGAATTTGTGATACACAAAAGCATATAGAGATCTCTTCCTTCAACCAAGAAGGTCTCATCGATCTCTTCCTTCAACCAAGAAGGTCTCATCGATCTAACCTTAAAGAACTCTTAAAAAGTAGGTGTATTATTCTAACAAAGGGAAAACGAAAATACATGTTTTAGGTATTGATTTTGTGGCTGCCTTCTATTCCTAGAGAGGCTAAAAACAAGTATATATAGGGCTAGAAGGGGTCCTAAGTCGGTTAGGGTTTTAATTCTAAGAAAAAGGGAAATTGCCAAAAAGTGCTCGGTAATGCTCCACACCGACCGGCCATACCGATCGGAATCTCGGGTCGGTATGGGGGTTGAGTCAGCGTGCCTTCATGTGCTTGATCCCCCGGTACCAATCGTGTTGCCCGACCGGTGTGCCGGGTCGGTACCGGGTGTTCTTTATCCTCTCGGCAGCTTTGACATGTCTTCAGACTTCGGCTCATATCTCCTTGTATATAATTCTAAATGGTGTAATTCCAACTCCATTGGAAAGCTAACTCAAAGGGCTATCTTCATTCCAAGTTTCATCCAATTCCAAACTTATTTGGTCCTCCGTCTGTTGCTAAATGTCGTGCATATGTAATCTTTCCGGTTTGGGAATGTGCTTTATCTTCAAGGTACGATGATTTTGGTTGGCTCCTTTGGCTTCTTAGATGGCTTTGACATGATGAATACTCCTTTTTATCCTTTTTGCATCATTTTTTGATGATTTAACCTGTTGGGACTTTAAAGCCTATGTATACGAGAAAACTACATCTTTTGGTTGATTAGGTGAATAAAATCCACAAAATGGGTATGGAAACCGATAGAAAAATGGGTATAATATAGGGTATATCACTTAGTTATTTTTGATAATTGTTGTTGTGCTTGGAAATTACAAAGGGTATGATCTAATCTGTAAAGCTCTAGAACTTGTTATTTTTTTCCTTCATGTGTGACTGATGTCGCTATCATGTTTTGTGTTCAGGTTTTGGAACCATGCCTAAGCAATATTGCATATCAAATTCATTGTCGCAGGTTTATTCTGTCGTCAGTTAATTTCTGTTATTGGACTATTATGCCATTTAAGTTATCGCATATGCTTACCATTCTCTTTTTAAATTTAAGTATAGGTATCTCACCTCCTCTACGGGTTTTCCCTGGTAGATTGACGAAAAATGAAAGAGTGAATGCTCTAAACTTGTCTGACCATCTTCCGAAGGTTCAAGGTATGCTTAACTCTTGGTTGAAAGGAATTACTATATGAAAGTAGTAGAACTTTCTCTACCGTCGATTGAATGAACGTTTTCAAGAAGATATTATCTTCTCTAATTTCCCATGTTTTTATGTTTCGGCCAAAGTTCTCAGAAATAGCTTCAAGGTTCCCGTTACCTGAGGATTGAATGGGTTGATGCTCGCCAAATTGGCCTCTGGTGTGGGATCCATAATGACTGAGATTGTTAAATTGAGCTGGACAAAATCGTTTGTCTCCTTGGACCGTGTCTATGTCCCCATCCAGAGACTAGCTTGATCCATGGGTAAATGGCTCTCAATTGATAAAGAGTGAATAATGTAGTATGAACTATTTGGAATACGATATGACGCGTACGAAGTCATCTGGGTCAAGGAAGTTAAGCAGCCGCAATGGTAACAAGGTTAACATCCGACGCAGGAAGAGAATGAAAGATAGGAGAAAGATGAGGGAGAGAGAACACTAACGCAATGCGAACTCGGAGTAATCACAAAGGCGTCCGAGAAAAAGGTACAAACAGTTCCGTTAATTCACCACCTGAAGGATCAAATTGTTCAAGCCTTTTGCTACTGTAGAAATGCATAGCAGCTCCTATGACAACTTATTTTAGGACGCTTCTAAGTCTACTTTTTGGAATTGTAGAAGCTTATTTTTTTCCTCTATGGTCTTATAAAACAAACCGCATGTATGCTTACATAACAAGAACCACCGAAACATTTAGCTTGTTGCTCTTCCTTCAAGGTTCTTTGCATACCTTTAATTTTACTAACTGTTTGCTTACTTTGCAGTAATTATTACCTCTGTCCAGCCTATGACACACCGTTTTTTTAAGTTTACACTGTCAAAGGTTCGATTATGGTCTAATTCTTAATAAGAACTTTCAACAACGTATAAAATTATAAATACCAATTTACGGTTAAGTATGGCCTTGCCCTTCTTTGACATGGATATGTATTTCATATTGATATGAACAGTATATGATATGTCTGATTGGTCATATCTTTACATTTTTCCTATAGGCTTCTCACTTCTTTAAGAAACCCTTATGTATTTTTACAGTCCATGATTACTAATTGCAAGTTTGTTATGATTAATCATGAAATTTCCACATTTCATGGATCTTTTTTTTGTTCTTTCGGGATTTTGCGAATATGGTTGGACGTCATGTTGTTAATTAGCTTATTACTTGGAAAACTGCGAATATTATCGTGTAAGAATTCATTTCTATTCCCTGCCTTTTGAGATTGAATCTAACCGGATATTGTGTAACATTCTTCTTCTTTTCATATTTTGTCAATTGCTTGGAAGGACCAACATTTTAAGTCCAGAGAAAACATAGAATTTGACATATGGATTGTAATTTTTTCACGATGGGTACTTTAAGATCATGATAGGAACAAACAAATGTGGCATCGAACACACTGTTGTAGCTGGTTTACTGTTAGATGGGAACGTATTTAAAGGTATTACCACTTCAGATGATATAGATTTCTCTCTACTTTCTATAAGATATAATTTGCCATTGTGTTGTTGTTTACTGATCTTTGAATATATATATATATATATATATATATATATATAAATAATATAAAAACATATATAGCTTTTCGTCTTTGGATTTCAATCTTAGAGATTGAGGATTTGATTTTGTGGTTTTTTTTTTCGCAGGTACAAGTTGAAATCAAGATGGTGTTACATGGTCTTTGCAAAACTAATAGTCCATAGCCAAGTTCTAAATTAAAGATTTTGAATGTAAATACGAGTATCTCTTTTGTGTTGCCATATAACACGCTTGTGAGGTTTTAAAAAATCTGTAACAGGTCAGAAACAAAGTTGTCTGAATACTGCGGTAAGTATGGAACCTGAAAACAGTCCGAACATTGCCCAAGTATATTATAACGACAGATGCACCTATATATGGTGATATTCAAAAACATGTAGGCAACGGACAAGAAGATTAGTTGTACCTATATACGGTGATATTCAAAAACATGTAGGGAACGAACAAGAAGATTTTTAACAAGCTTTAACTAACAAGCTTTTGGCTTCTCAGGTTTGGCTTTAACCTAAAGCATTTTGAGGACATCCAAGGACCCCATAATAATTAACTGGAACATGGTGAGTAATACATTTTTCAACCTGCCTTCAAAGCGAGGAAAATGATAATAATTTTGTTATAGGTGATAATCTAAATGGCTTATGACAAGAGGGTTTCTTGCTTCAACTACACTTCAAGGGACATATATAGTCAAAGAAGAAAAAACTTACTCCCTCTGTTCATAAAAGATGAATTTTTAACAAAAAAAATTTGTTCCAAAAAGATAGAGTTTTTACAGTTTTCAATGCACTTTTACAAATTCCAAAACAAATACTGAAATATTATTGGTTAAACTTTATTGAAAACTGTAAATCGTAGAAATCAATGCATTTTCTTAATAACCGTGCATTACCTTAAACATCTATTAATTAGGAACGGAGGGAGTAGGTAGCAGCGGGTTTAACAACTGTTCCATGTATCCCTTATCTCAACCTTTTGATGTTTAACAACCTTTTTATTAATAGGTCGTCTTTCTAGCTTTCTCAATTGCTTTCTCAATTGCTTTCTCTTTAACTTGGTTAACTTTTTCTCTCACTTATGTTTTTTGATTTTTCGGTAAAGCAAGTTTCCGAACTTTCTTACTTTCGTTTTCTTTACTCTCGCTAATTCCATTACTAATGGTATATATAGACGTATCCTATTTATCTCTTCACAAATTTCTTTACAATATTATTTATATTTAACAGATTATGAAACCATAAATAAGTAATACATTTCAAATATGGCTATCGAAGAAAATGATATTTTTTCAAAAATTGGTTGTATAACTAGATTAAATCTTAATTTTCCTAAGTTGATGTTGGCTTTCTGTCCCATAAAAAAAATCTCCTAATCAGACACAACTTTATGTTTTGATAAATATGAATACACATTTGAAACTTGTGATATAACCTTTTGCAGAGAGTTAAAAATCAATTGGAGTAAAACATGAGATGGGAGAGGAGAGGTCAACAATATTAGACACATATATATATATATATTGGGTCAAAAAGTTTAGACATATTCTTTTAAATATTGTAGCTTTTCCTCCTCTAGGTGATTTGTTTTAAGTTTTGCCTAAACTCATGTGATTTAGGAGTTCTGCTAGAGTTTTTCCTACGGATATAAAATTGTCTATATGAATGTTGTTTTTTTCAAATCCCCCTTCCTATTAAAAAGTAAAGTCACTTTACTTGTTTTTATTAATTGTTATAATTTCATTGGCTAAAAACTATGACATGAATTGAAAGAATGATGACATGTCTTGGCAAAAATTGTGACATGGCTTAATACTCTTAATTCATTAGATAATAATATTAGCTTTACATTAATAACAAATCAGAATATACATTGGAATATCTATTTCCAACATTTTCATTAATATGCTTTTATTTAGGAGATTTTTGTTAAATTGTCTCCATGATCTCAAAATCAAACACAAATATATCTATCTACGAGTAACATTTTTAATCATAAACCCCACTTTTACGATCATTCCCTAAATCAATAAATCTTACGATTTAACAAACTAAATCGAAGATAATTTCTAAAGTAACAATCCACCTATTTGTTCTAACCTAACATAGAAGATATGCGATTTTTTAATTTATTTTATTTTTATGAGTTCATTACATTTTTCTATACATAGTAGCCATTCAAGAAACCAATTAAACTCACATTACTTCATAGAATTTTATTTGAACGTACATTTCAAATATAAATGTGATTTTATATTTGCATATTCTTATAATAGTGACATCAACGATAAATCTAAGTAATCATTAGTGATCAAATTCAAATATTTTTAACTGAGAAAATCTTGGTGCACAAATATATATTGAAATTATCTTTTGATTTTGAACGTAAAGATTTTCTGTTTTAGATTCAAACATTAATAATATTTCTTTTATTGAATTTGAATATTATATCAATATATTAAAGTAATTTTCGCCTTGATTCTGATTAGATTTTCTTAATTGTTATTTGTTTGTTTTTGAATTTGGTGTGAAATTGATCTTTTGATATTATTTTATATATTTTTAGGTTATGTGGAGCTTGTGGTAACAAGAGAAAATAACTAGCAACTGATCATGAGCCTGACCAAACAATATGAAAAGTTCTGCAAGTATCTTTTGGGTTTTTATGTGTTTGCTTGTGTATGTTTACACTAATTAGTTTGATAAGCCTCATCTTTTGATCATGTTTCCTTTTATGAATAGTAGGAGAAGAAAATCTATAATACATAAAATTGAGAAAACATCATAGAAAAAATGTTCGAAAGTTTTTAATAATTTTATCATTGTTTTCGATTTAATATATTTTGTCTTCTTGATTTTTTTATGTATGATATATTTGTGTATGATTATTAGTTATGAATATTTTCTCTATATTTATGTATGATTAGAAAAGATTAACATCAATTAAAAGATGTGTTGCCTTTGTGGTGGCTAGCATATTTTTGTTCTTTCAAATATCAATTAAAAGATGTGTTGCCTTTAGTTTTTAACATGGCTTGGTTTTGGTTCTTAAATTTTATATTTAGGAGGATTAAGTGTGTTTTCTATAATGAGTATTCCAATAGCATACTAATTTAGTTTCTCCTTTGTATTGATGTTTTATTTTTTAACTGTCTCTAAAAATGGATAACCGAGTGATATATGATAAAAATATCGTAAACATGTTAGAAAACAATGGAGACAAAAAAATATTTCCCCTAAAAACTATTCGAGGTGAGAATATATATTGCAAACCCCTATTTTTCTAAACTATATATATTGTATAAAGACGTAAAATATATGTTTTTAGACTTTATGTTCATTTCGTTTTTCTGTTATTTCATGTGTTTTCAATATATTAACACAAATTTTTGATATTGGTGAAAATAATTTGACTATCATTGATCATATCAAATCTTTTCTTCTTTAAGGTCGATGAAGATGAGGAAATAATAGAAAAACAAGAAGTTTTGTAGGAACTCTGCAGTGACTTGAACAATACTCATGAACATGCATTTTTGTATTGGGTGAATTAATCTAGACAATGTTTTTGTAGATTTCATTTTTTTTTTAACATGCATTTGAATATTTCTATGAGATTATTTGGGTTTTGTAATTAATCATGTTTCTGTTTGATGGTTTTCCTTAAAAATGAAAAAAGTTTGATATTTAAGCATTGTGTGAAATGAAAGGTTGGTGATCCTATTATGTGTCTTCGTAACTTTTATGTGAGATTTTTGGAATTTGTAATCAATCATATTTCGGGTTTGATGGTTTTCCGCAAAAATAAAAGAAGTTTGATAAGCATTGTTTGAGATTAAAGGTTGGTAATTCTTTTATGTGTCTTCGTAACATTAATCTTAAATGAAGATTATGTAATGGGACTAGGCTTATTGTTAATCAATTAGCGCGTCATGTGATTGCAATTAGAATCCTAACTTGTGATGATAAACCATGCGAAAAAAATTAATCCATAGGATATTTGTAAAACCATAAGAACAAAGTTTCCTTTCAAGATGCAGTTGCATGCAGTTTCAAGTATTTTAACTTTCGTAATCACCATAAATAAAATTCAGTGACAAATACTAAAAAAACATTGGTTTGTTTCTACCTAGACATATATTCTCTCATGGACAACTATGTTGTTCTATCAAGAGTAAAATCTAGGATTAGACTGAAAATCCTAATCATCTTCAAAGAACGTAAAGTGTAGAAGAAAACAATGAATATCGTCTACAATGAAGTCTTTCAAAACCTTCATTAATTTTTTAGATATGATTTTGTTTTGTTTAAATTTCTTAAACCATACTTCACACTATATACAACGTTTTCAATATAATTTTTCATGCTATGATATTTTACTTTTTCATAATCTATAATTTATAATACCTAAAATTATTCATGTTACGAAATAATGTTTACACCCGCACACGGTGCGGGAAAATCACCTAGTGTTTGTTAAAAACTCAACGTGACATTAAATTATTTACTTTCTTAATTGGAATGCAGTTAATCCTCTTTGTTAAAACTAAAAAGCAACCTAATGTCGAGATGATACTGTTATAAACCGATCCCGCAAGTAAGTAAGGCCATGGAGATGCTCAAGCACATTACACGAAACAAAAGATATTTGGCAAATGTTGTGATCAATAAGCTTCTGTTGTTCCTATTTTTTTTTTTGCATTATTCAAGTGTTCCAAACACCAATAGTACCAACCTGCCCAAAATTAGTTTTATGGTATATAATAGACGAATGTTTATACAAATAATTTCAAAATTAATATGGGTTTAAATAATGGGGAAATTGTAAAATCAAAACACACTGAAATGTGTTTTGTCCCACAATACCTTTAAAGGAGCAAGCTTGTCCCACTAAGATTTCAATGTTTTTCAATACAAAATTAGCCCTTAATTTTGTTCAATATATATTGTTTTTGTATTTTCAAAATGAAATAAGGAAATCTTTAATTACAATGATTTTAAAAAATATATTTAAGGAAACTGCAAGATATGAACAATATTAGATCCTAGATTTTGGGAATTTTTCATTAATTTTTAAAATTATTTATGGAAAAACGAATTTAAAATATTACTTAAAACGAATTTAAATCATTTATTATAACTGATTTTCAGAAAATATATTCTACGGTAGTAGTAAACTATACACAAAATAGAAAAAATTATCTTCTGTCATTGGTAGACGACATAAGAAGTGTTAGAATGTGTGTTTTAAAATTCGTAGATCGAAGTACAATTAGGAGAAGACATATTCTATAGCAATGCAGAAGATAGACAATCTAGCAGAATATGAATTCTTTTACCCGACCGTAGAAAATAGCAGTAGAACGTCGATTCTGGAAGCCGTAGACGAAAACTATATAATTAATTTTAACCATAGTTTTAAAGTTAATTTTTGTTTTTTGATATATAGAGATGACTACTAATGATGTATGGTTAATTTTCAGGTTTTTTTAAATTTAAAAACAATGTATTTTAAATATTTTATATTTTCTTTAAGAGTAATTTTGGCCAAAAATGATAAAATACTTCAAAGGTCTATTATAACAAAAAACAAAATTCAATGTGGCATAATTTTGCAAATTTCCCAACAAATAATTTAGTTATTTTGCCTAAAATACTTTTATGGTAGAAAGTCACATTTGAAGTCATGTTAAAACATGATACATAATAACGACATCTTTAATTTAAAAACAATAATAAATTATATATAGAGATTAAATATACAAAATGTTGAAGCTGGATTCGTCACAACAAATGCGGTCAACTCTCAGCCCAACCAAAACAGGTTTTTAATCTCAAAAAAGGATAAATTTTTGGCCCTTTTGCTCGGTTGGGGAAGTGGGCTCAACTACAATTAGGCTCACGCGCTGAAGATGGAGCTTGGAACGAGTTAACAAAGGATGTTGGACTTGTCCCCGTCCCGAAATTTATGAAAGATCAAGCCAGAACGTCTCGGAATATGCGGAGCTAATCCGGAGCTTCCGGAGCCGACAAACGGAATTAGAAGAAGCTATAATTTGAATAAAATAAACAGATTTTACCAAACTTTTTACATGTACACTCGACTAAAGACTAAACTAGCTTGCGCTAACTTATCACTTGTATTCTCTTTGTAAATTTAATATATTCATCAATATAATTTCAATTTCGTTTCATTTATCTTTATACGGTCAAATCTAAACATTTCTTAGAACCAAAGTTTTTTCTCCGAATTTACATAAAAATATACAGTGCGGAATTCAGCTTCCACACAAGGTATACATCATTATTTTTAAACTATAAAACCAAACAATAATAAATAAAATGTTAAAATTTTGAAAAGACATAAAATATACTCCCTCCGTCCCATTCTAGATGATCTTCTAGGAGGAAAAATTTGTCCCAAATTATTTGATTTTTTCAATTTTCTATGCAAAATTTATTGTGTTTTTGTTGTTTTTGGCTGTTTGAATTCTGTATATTATTTTTTCATTGGTTGAATCATTTTGAAATTGATGTTTTATATTGAAAAGATGAACAATTAAATGGTTTCTTAATTTGTGTGTAAAAACCTTAAAGATCATCTAAAATGGGACGGAGTGAGTAGTTACGAAGATCACCTAGTCATTTATAAAAAAGATAATAAGTGCCTTAAACTGATGTAAAGTACATCTATGTTAAAGACTTAAAAGAGTGTAAATGAAACAACACGTGTTATAGAGTTAATATAATTACGGTAAAGCTTAAGCTGAATCTATGTAAAAAAGACAACAAGTGGTAAAGAGTTAAACTGAGTCAAAGTAATTATGTTAGAGGCTAAAATTAATTCAAACTCTTGGTACATTGAAGACTTAAACGATTATATGTAAAAGAGACAACAAGTGTGATTTAAAGTAAATCTATGTTAAGGATTAAAAGTGTTTCAAAGAAAAAAGATACAACAAAAGCAAAAAATTAGAAACATTAAAAGAACAAACATGGATTCGGTTAAAATGAAAGCAAATCATTTAATTTTAAAGATATCCAAAATCAGAAACATTGTCTCAGAAAGCATATATGAAATTAAGAGCCAAGGAATGAATAACTTACATTGTAATTGCCAAAATTTCTCTTTCTTCTTCAACATCATCTTTCTCTTGAACATTCTCACGTATACCTGAAAAAGGTGATGTAGACTTGGCCTTGCTTTCAGATGCTTTGAAAAGAGTGTTTAGTTTCTCACGCAAGTGTTTAATCTTCGCATGAAAAGTTATCCTATCAAGTTTTTAAAAAAAAAACTCTACAAGTGTTAGCTTCATCCTCGACTAATGTTATAGCCATGCAAAAGTATCACTAACATCTTCCCAATACTACGTAGTCATGCTCATTCAACAAAACTCCGATCTTCCAAAATAAGGCTCTGCACGTTGACATGAAGAAGTTGTCGTCAGAACGACAAATTACACAAATCATCGTGGCTTTCCAACATCCCGATCAATGTGTAGGAATAGGGTAAAAACTAAGCGACCCTATACGAGATCAACTCGTTGAACTTCTAAAGAAGAGCGCATCGACCTTTGGGTAGTCCATCAAGGACATGAAGGGGATCGACCCAAAGATAATTTTTCACGAGGTGAACGTAGATCCGTCGCACAGACCGGTTAAACAAAAGCAAAGGAAGCTCGGCCCGGAGAGGTCCAGAGCAGTAGACGACGAGATCGAGCGACTGCTCGATGCTGGAACTATTACCGAGGTAAAATATCCAGAGTGGTTAGCCAACCCGGTAGTAGTGGAAAAGAAGAACGTGAAGTGGAGAGTTTGTGTTGATTTCACATACATCAATAAGTCTTGTCCCAAAAACAGTTTTCTACGACCTCACATCGACAGACTTGTCGAAGCAACTGCCGGTAACGAACTCTTATCGTTTATGGATGCCTTCTCTGGTTACAATAAAATCTTGATGCATCCTGATGATCGCGAGAAGACCGCCTTAATAACCGATCGAGGGATCTACTGTTATAAGGTAATGCCCTTCTGTCTAAAGAACGTTGGGGCGAATTACCAACGGCTAGTAAACAACATGTTAGTCGATCAGCTCGGTAAATCTATGGAAGTTTACATTGACGATATGTTGGTTAAATCGGCGAACGCCGAAGATCATAAAGATAATATTAATAGGTGTTTCGAGATTCTCAATCTGTATGGGATAATATTTAATCCTGCCAAGTGCACCTTCGCGGTAACCTCGGGAGAATTCTTGGGTTATTTGGTGAAAGAAAGAGGGATCGAAGCAAACCTTAAGCAAATATTACCAAAGTTTCATAAGTAGATCGATAGACAAAAGTTTCTCATTTTACCAATTGCTGAGAAAGGCAAGTAAGACCTTTGAATGGTTCGAACAGTGCGAGAAGGCGTTCTCGGACCTCAAAGCATATCTTACCACACCATCCGTGCTGGCCAAACCCGAGGTAGGAGAAATCGTATACCTATATCTCGCGGTCTCAGTATCTACAGTGAGTGGAGTTTT
The DNA here is from genome assembly GCA_900128785.1 of Arabis alpina. Lineage (NCBI taxonomy): Eukaryota > Viridiplantae > Streptophyta > Magnoliopsida > Brassicales > Brassicaceae > Arabis > Arabis alpina. The sequence goes on from LT669789.1 coordinate 22,404,821, forward strand.
GGTAAGGGAAGATCAGGGCGAACAAGAACTCATCTTCTACATCAGCAAAGCTCTTAATGACGCAGAAACAAGGTACTCAACGATGGAGAAACTGGCCTTGGCGCTTCTAACGTCAGCAAGGAAGCTCAAGCCATACTTTCAATCCCATACCATCGAGGTATTGACAAATCATCCACTTCGTTCGATCCTACATAGTCTGAATCAATCGGGTCGATTAACTCGATGGGTGATCGAACTTAGTGAATATGATATAATCTATAAAAATAGACCGACTATGAAGTCACAAGTGCTAGCAGACTTCATCGTCGAAGTACCTACCAAGCCTTCTAAGGATGACTTAGAAAAGAGCTTGGGGTGGACACTACACGAAGATGGGTCGTCATCTTAAAGAGGATCAGGGGTCGGAGTATGCCTCGAATCTCCGACTGGAGAGGTGATTGAACAATCGTTCCGTCTTGATTTTGTGGCAACGAACAATGCTTCCGAATACGAAGCCTTAATAGCTGGACTTCGACTAGCAAAAACGGTGGGGGGAAAATGGATTTGAGCTTGTTCAGACTCCCAACTCGTCAGAAGTCAGTTCAACGCATCATATGAAGCTAAAGATGACAAGATGGACGCTTACTTGAAGGTAGTACGCAAAATTACCAACGAGTTCGATGGGTTTGAACTCATAAAGATTCCTCGTAGTGAGAATTCAGCAGCAGATGCATTGACCTCACTGGTCTTAAGATCGAATACAAGGTGAGTTATACCCGTTGAGAGTATACCGTGTTCGAGCATAGATCCGAAACCTATGGCATGCGAGATCATAGATGGCAAAGTGGACGAAGGATCCACCGAAACGGACGATGATTCCATCCTCCAAGATGATTGGCGGACAGAAATCATAGAGTACATCACTGAAGGAAGGCAACGTGAAGATAAGTGGGCAGCTCGGAGGTTGAGAAGCTGAAGTGCTCATTACACCAACTTCGAAGGGAAGCTTTACCGATGGAGTGTGTCTCGTTACATGGTGAGATGTATTTATGGGGAAGAAATCCTCGAAGTCCCCCGACATAATCATGGGAAGGAAGGAGGTAATCACTCCGGAGGGTAATCACTCGCCCTAAAACTTAAAAAACTTGGTTATTTCTGGCCAACGATGCTGGCCGATTGCCAAAAATACGCACAAAAGTGCGTGGCATGTCAACAACATGCACCAAAAAAGCTAGCCCCTCGAGAAGAGTATTCTCTGGCAACCGTCGCATACCCATTCATGAGATGGGCTATTGATGCGGTCGGACCGCTTGTAACGTCACGAGGGAAAAAGCATATCCTAGTAATGACGAATTACTTCACTTAATGGGTTGAAGCCGAGGCCTATCCTCAAATCACTGGACTTGATGTCGAGAGATTTGTTTGGAAGAATATTATCTGCCGGCATGGAGTCCCTTACGAAATCGTAACGGACAACGGTCTGAACCTTACTTGTGACGTTTTCACAAAATTTTGCGATAGGTGGAACATTCGTCTGACCACAAAACCGTATATTACCCTCAAGGGAATGGACAGGCTGAGTCGACTAATAAGACGCTGATAGCCGAGCTAAAGAAGCGCCTGGGCGAAAAGAAGGGAGCTTGGGCAGATGAACTCCCAGAGTACTTTGGGCTCATCGCACAACGCCTCGACGATCAACACGTCAGACCCCCTTCTTTTTAGCCTATGGAATGGAAGCATTAGCACCCGCCAAAGCTCACATCGATGGCGCACGATGAGTCTTGATGACTCAAGATGCCGAGATGAACAGATGAAGAATTCGTGATCATCTCACGACCTCGAAGAAGCTCGAGACAGCGCTTTGCTGAGGATACATAATTATCAACAGCTCGCCGCAAAGTACTACAATAAGAAGGTACAATTTAGATTTTCCGATGTAGGTGACCTCGTCCTCCGCAAAGTCTATAAAAACAAGAAGGAGGACAACGCCGGAAAGCTTGGAATCAAGTGGGAAGGACCGTATCAGGTCTCAAGGGTTATAAAACCTGGAGTGTATGAACTCCTCGAGATGGATGGAACTGAAATCCAAAATTCTTGGAATTTTGGAACCTCAAGCGATATTATTACTAAAGTAATAAGTTAAAAAAAAGATACTCATTTGAACGATCCCCCTTTTGTATTGAATTACGAGTGACTTGATCCTTTCTTTTAAGAAAAGTACGTAGGCAGCTTACTTTTCAAAAAGTCTAACTGCAGTTACACACATAAAAGATATATCTTTAAAAAAAAAAGATTTTGGTTCAAACCAAATACTTACTTTAGAAAGTAATTTACTGTTCATTAAAAACTCAGCCTGATCAGCTCGAGAATTTAATACACAGCCTTACAAAAAAAAAACTCTATACGATTCGTTCGCCTAGTGTCACACATCAGAGCCTTGGCCAGGTATCTGATCAACGCGGTTCTCATAAGTGTCGTGGTGAAATAATCCACCAACTCTAATCAGCTGGAGCCAGGTCCGCACCTCGCGCTTAGGACAACCAAGAAATCACACGCCGACTCTCGATCGCATACTGAAGTTTCGTCCTAAAGCAAAAGTTGAGTTAAGATAAAGCACTAGTCATTTGCACTCTCAGACCCCAAACAGAGCATGCCTGGTACCTAGGTACAAATTCGAAGAACCGACACCGAGCTGGTAAGCAGCGAAGTCTTGGAGGAATCTTGCTTCTAATAAGCCAAACTACATAATTTGCAAATCACTAAAGAGTCTTCTAAAAGTAATCATAGTGCCCAAAGCCGAGCTCCATAGCTTGTAACCACTAAAGGATTCTTATGAAATCAATTCTAAGGTGTTTTAATAAGCCGATTTTCCATGAGCTTGTAATCATTCAAGTTTCTTATGAAGCGATAAGGTGTTAATAAGGTCAAGTTCATGCATCGCAAAAATCGAAAACTCGAACAAATTAAGAATTCGCAGTGGATTCTGAGCTTGGAGCTCGATGATTACATAAAACAAAAAGTTCCGAAGCGAGCTAAATCTTACGAAAGATCTTAAACAAAACTGTTTATCTTTATTCCGTAAAATGATTACAAAAGTTTCTGAAGCGAGCTAAATCTTACGAAAGATCCTAAACAAAGTTTTTTTATCTTTTAATACAAAAGTTCCAAAATGAGCTAAATCTTACGAAAGATCTTAAACAAAACGGTTTATCTCAAAAAAAGATTACTGAAAACCTAAAGGCCCCGAAGCGAGCTGAAATCTTGTGTAAGATCCTGCAGCGATGCAACTATTAACCTGTTGGTTAGCAACATAGTGATGGTAGAGATCCTTAGGGACCTCGTTGTCGAAGTAACAACTGCAACAATAGAAGGGTGCCGAGGTGCCGGATCTACGTAAGGCTTTGGAAGTGACCGCTCCAATAAATAAGAAATATCCACTCGAATAGCCTCTGGGGACCACAACACCTCAATCAAGGATAGTTATTCCTGAACCTCAGACCAACCACTTTAAATTTAAACTTCAGTTCGGTTGCGATATCCAAACGGATATCGGATCAACCGAACAAGCAGAAGTTGGCTATTGGTGTGGGAATATAATCCCTGACATTTCTTGGGAATATGATCTCTGACATGAGTGAAACCTGGAATCGTCATCCCTTGAAAGTTGCAATCGATTCGAATCGATCTCCTCGTACGAAGGAACTGCTAAAGAAAATTTGTCATTCCTCTTCTGGAATAACGAATGGAAAGCGATTCCACCACCTCGGTCTTTCTTTAGGAAAGAGAGAGCATTAATCATGTTTAGAAGTAGATTCTGAAGAATTTGGCGTCATATTTATAGCGGATAAAGGGAAAGAATTTAGGGCAAAAGAAAACGTCTTGGAAAGAGTTCTCATCCGCCGCTAAGGTACCCAATCGTGAAGTGCCACGTGTCAAGTACAAAAACTTGGTGTAAATATGTCGCGAAAATCGTGCCGGAAATCACAACTCCCTAAGTGCAACTAGCGCGTCGGACATCACCTCAAAAAGCAAACAGACTGGATCAAGCCGTGTGTCAAGGCACGTTTTTCGAGATCAACTCGAGATCTGAGTTGGGCAAATCTTCTTTAGTACGTCTTAGCCGAGCTTACTAAAGCAATACTCGTCGAGCTTTGGGGGGGGACTAGTTGGTCGTACCGGGTCTAGCACCCATTACCATACCCGACTCGACACGGATTTTGAGAGGACAGCTCAGAGGATGGGCCAATGAGGATCCATTAACGGGGTCTCGGCCCGTTAAGGAGCATTAGCCGACCTAGGCAAATACAAGCAAATTGGAAGACTTAACCCGGATAAAAAGAAATACTTCGAATTAGTATAACTTCTTTTTATCTTTTACGAGATTTTTCATTGATCTTTTAAGGTTATTTCGACCGACTTTGTACTTGTATGAATATTTGATGTATTCCTCCAAAACGAGGACATCGCCTTCAATAGAGAATTCTATACACATCTTTTTCCTTGATATCTTCCTTGTGATTTTACGTTTAAACCTAGTACCTCTATTCTTGGACCGATCTCGGATTGTTGCTCAATCCGGTATCACCAATTTTGCATTGAATCATTACTAGTTGCATTATCTAAAGTCATGGAGAACACCTTTTTCTCAATTCCCATTCTTTCCAAGTGTCAAGCAACTACATTGTTAAGTGCATACATGTACGTGGAGGTGGTAAAGCACAAAATGTGAGAATCTTCTTGTTCAATTTCCAAATTTTGTCAATGTAATGTGTTGTGGTGCACATGCAGCCCTCATGAGAAGTGAAGCTAATCCTTCCAGGTAGATTGGCTAATTTTTACTTCAACTCCTCTCTCTCTCATTCTCGTAGAACTTATAAACATCTGCTGCAGCTGTGTTTCAACTAAGAAACTTCACATTTATATTCAAAATGTGAAGTTTATTAGTTGCAGTAGGTTGCTGCAGCTGTGAAGCATGATCATGCTGAATAACAGGGTCATCTACCATTTCACAAAAAAAAAAACAGAATGATCATATTTCATAGATTATAGTTTTCCTTCTGCATCGACCATCATTTGTCTTACATCAACATTTATTAGCTTAATCGTGCACTTATTAAGATGACATTGGTAAGTGGTTATACCATTTTTGTGTGAGTCATATGCATAGTCATGCTTGCAACACTTGCATTGTGCTCTTTTTCACGTTTTCCCGACCAATTAACCTTAGTAATCACCACAAAATCTGTTCACACATGTGAATACTTTCTTTTCTTTTTTTGGTTTCCATGACTTCCCTTCTCACGTCATCACCATCATCATCATCTTCAACTTCATAAAATGGTCTTTTGCCATACATTTTACTAAAGTTAAATGATGAACCTCCATTCCTTTTATGTTGTTTAGATGCTTATGCTTATGTTAAACGTCACTCTATCATCTTCTTTATCGTCAACCTCAAATATTTTTCTTGTACGAGGTTTAGATACTCATGCTCGTTTACTTTTCTGTCATTTAGGTGATTCTTCTCCATTATTAAGCTTCTATCTCTCGTTTTCAATATCGATAACTCTCTGATATTCCAAGCCTAAAGATCTTAGTTCACAAGAATCATCGTGTCAACAAGAAAACGTAATGAGATCTGTTATTAAACGAACAAAATTATGGTCATTATAGAGTTTGATTTCAAGCGCTTAACTTGAATCATGGAAAATTAAATCAAAAAAGTTACCATGATGAAAATCTAATTTGGTTGAGTGATTCTCTCGTGACTCTTGAATTTTGTTTGTGACTGGTGAGTTTGGTGACTTGAGTTTCTTGTGGAACAAACACAACAATGAAGACATTAGGGTTTTATTCATAACTTATTAGTAGTTAATACTTTGAAACCCTCTAATTTAGATAAAAGGTTCACAAATCATATTTCAGTTTTGTGTTTGGCGAATTATCCATAAAACCGTAAATCCTCATTGGTTAACATGTTTGATCTATAAACCGTAATGGGTCAGTTCGCAAGACCCGCTTCTAAACGCATCTGGAAAATAGTGTCCAAGCCTGCACCGTGATGGACTTTCTTGGGTCTGGCCTGCGGATGAAAAGCCCGCTTGACAACTCTAATCTGCATAATCATTAATAAATATTACTTTTTTTGGGAATCAAATCCCATACCTTCTAGTATAGAAGAATTAATGAACCCTACCAGTATACCTTGGGGCTTCTGCAATATTTGTTTGTTTTAAATAATACATATTGTTAACAAACAAAATATGCCAAAATTTTATTTTTGATTTTTAATAAGTATTTTACATGATTTTTTCTTTTTGAAAAGTGGATATTACAAATAAAATTTCATATGAGATACATCGATCTTACTATAGGGCTGAGACAAATCCATATATTTTATAACTTCATGATATCCAGGCATATTTATGTGAAAATATATTTTATCCATCTAGATTTATATATCAAGATTTTGAAATTTTATTATCCGAATTCGGATTTGTTTTCTATCTATATAAAATTTTACTATTAGGATCTGGATCCAAACTTTACAGATTTTTGGAACGGATCGAAGCAGATTCTGGATCTCGGCTTTCGGATAATAATTTCATCTTTATCTTATGATGTATTCAATTTTTGATTCTTTAATCTTTTTTTTTTGTCACGAACACACTTATCCCTATCGATTACAGAAATACAAAGTATCCTTGAACCAATGCGGAGTAGAAGTGCTAACATAAGAAAACATCGAATTACGGGTATGAGCATTCTTCGTGAGGAAGTCTGCTTTGGCATTCTTTTCCCTAGGACAATACGTAAGCGTAAAGTCTGGAAAAGAACTTCGTAACTCCTGCAGTTCTTCAATTTCTGAACGGAAGCGGGGCCAACTCTCTGGGTCTCCTACCATGTTCAACAACTCTTGTGAATCCGTGTAGAACACCGAACAATAACGTCCATATATGTTCAGACTTGACATAGCCCAAATAAGACTATGCAATTCTGCATGTAGTGGTGATAAGACACGCCGCATCCCCTTAGCTCCCAATAAATCTGATGTCCCATCCTGGAGCTGTAAGATCCATCCCACCCTACTCGTTGCATCTTCCTCTTTCCACGAACCATCAACAAAACACCGGAACACTGCATGTGGGTGTGTGTCCTCCTCCTCTAAAATCGGACCCTGGGAATGTGAAGGTTTCTCCATAGATTCCTTAGCCAGCAACCATTCCCTTGCCTCCTTTCTGGCCAGTTCCACAATCGCTTGGGGTGTTCGATCCACATTGTTGAAAACTTTGGCATTTCGAGCCTTCCAAAGGTACCAAATGATCCATGGGAAACACTAGGTGTACTCCTCTAAATCTGGACGATCCTGAATCCTTGTAAACAAATAATCAATATTGCCCCATAAATTATCTGTAGGAAAAATGGCCGGGGGGTTGGGGATATTTGATAACGCCCACACTTGTCTAGCCGGCGAACATGTAAATAATACATGATTAATTGTCTCATCACTGTTTCCACATCTAGGGCACTGTCGCTCTTGCTGTAGGTGTCTATGCGCAAGTCTCTCGTTTACCGCTACTGCCCCAGAGATAGTCTGCCAAAGGAAATGACGGATCTTATTAGATGTCTTCTGCTTCCACACTGTCGCTTTTAGTGGATTCTTTAATCTTTTACTGATAAACGTTGTAAATGCGAAAGAGTTGGGAAAAAAATTGAATCATTAAATCGTTTTAACAGAAATGACAATCAAGTATATAATATGGGTTCTAGAGTCTACATGGGCCGTTATGAGATTCCAAATCAGTCAATTACAAGACTTATCCGATGGGCTATTTAAGCTTAGAGTCGGTACCGTTTTTAAAGATCAATTGAGATGGTGGTTTCGTAACGAAATGGATGATACTATGCATCAAATTTAGCACATATTTGAGAGTCATGCATGAGCTAGTCACTAATCGATAATGGATAATGGATAATGGATAATGGATAGAGAATAGAGGGCTGAAATTTTTTATGCAGATTTGTATCAACTAAGCAAATATGCATTGGATTTGGCCCATTTGGAGTAAAATATATATATATAACAGAATTAATGGTTTTCACATGATACAAGCGGAAAAGTAAAGGGGTTTCACGATGATACCTATATGACATTTTATTCTCTTATATATGGTGTGCCACAAAATTGATATGTATTTGCTCGAACGTTTGGATAATCTTAGAGATGATGGACTTGTTGGCGCCTTGGCGAATAAAATAATAAGTCGGCATCCGTGAGATATTTAGAAATTTTAATTTAAATGATAAAATATGGATCCTTCAACACCGTATCAGTTGTAACAAAGTAGCTAGATTTTGTCTTCTTTTGTGTTTCTGTATATATATTTATAAGAAGTCATATATAAATGAATTGGATATCTATAATGCTTGTAATATACGACATGCTAATTGCAATGTTAAAGATGACTGTCGACATGTTGTGTATATATCTCTAAATCGAGTGTGTTTATTTTTAAATACTACTACTAGGATTTAATCCCAGCTGTGCGTAGGAGAATATACGTTTTTATACACACTAATATATAATGGTTATGAAAAGTATGTTATTTATGTTATATATGTACTTTAGAAGGATTTGTTTTTGAAAAGGGTTAACTGGGTGTATAACCAAGAAAAAAATTATAATCTAAAAACTAACCAAAAGTGGTATATATGGCAAAACTATGGCCATTGGATCTAGGGCTTTTGGTTAGTTTTTAGATTATAATTTTTTTTTGGTTATACACCAAATTACCCCTTTTGAAAATACTTAAGTAGGGATTTGTATTTTTTTTAGAGTGTGTATAAGAATATACAAATCTATTTTATCTTTGATTTAAAGTGAGAAAATAAGAAAACTTATGCTTCTCAACACATTACATATGATTACAAGAAAACCCTAAATAACTAAATGCAAAGTTTATTTGATTTGATTTTTGTAAAAAAAAGCTTTTAGTTAGTTAGTTTAAACATTGTTGAACTAACCTTTCCGCAAAACAAAAAACGTGGAGACTGAAAGGAGCAAATGAAGGTAGACGGAGAGGGTCCACTTTGCCACCTGCCCATTATTCGATCCAAAATAATTCCAACTTGTCCGCCCATTTCCTAATCCTTAGCAGTACACAATATTTGTTTTTGTCTTTTTTTGTCATATTTTTCTTTTAGAAACTATTTTATTTTCTTAAGTCCATTTTGGGTAGTTACACTTGCACCCCACTTGAAAACCACAACTTCCTTTTCCAATTCATTATTAAACACAAATCTCTCTTCCGAACCAATTGGCGAACGTGAGACTTTTTACTTAGGAGTGATTAGAAGTCTGGGTTCTCTTATTCGACTTTTTGCTTCAGAAGGGATTTTAGACTTATCAAAAGATAAAGTGCTTAATTTAGAAAAAAAAGAAGAAGATAAAGTGCCAGTTCTATTTTCTACATAAAAATAAGTTTCGATTCAGAATTTTTAGAAACTTTAACCAAAACATATTTCTTTTCATAAAACTTTCCAACTAATATTTACGTCATGCAAATATTTGTTTTGTCAACTTTGTTAAATGACTACATAGAAGAGTTTTTTTTATTATTAAAAAAAAACGTCGTAAATAAATAGAGTATTTTTTCATTTATGTTTTTTTTCTTATAACCAATGGGTAATCCGGGGTTTTATCATTCCGATTTGTGTTTATGTTGCGTGATATCATCGGGTAGAATAATATCCTCTTTGTCAAAAAACTACGTATACATCCATGCTATTGTTAGAAACGCATCATAGATACTCCAATTTATTTACAATTTTTTCAATCCATTTCTTTGCAAACAAATAACCAAAACGGAAATTTTATGGAAAAAAAAAAAGAATAACCAATATATTGGTCACCTAATGCATATACAGTAGAACCTCCATAAATTAATACTCGATAAATTAATAATCACCATAAATTAATAAAATTTTCCGGTCCCGACTCGGGCCAATGTAAAAATTAGCAAAATTCGATAAAATGATAAGATAATAATTTTTTTGAAATTTCTATGTAAAATATGGTCCCAATAATAGTATAAATAAAATCATATATAATTATGTATACGAATATATATATATATATATATATGATAATGTACTAAACATGGTTTTAATGATTTTTTTTCCCTTAAAAATAAAAATCTCATTAGACCTAATCTTTAAGTTTACGTATTACATCAAAAACTTTTATAATTGTTTTCTCAGTCTTTACCATAAACTTGTGGAAAATTCTAGGCAAAATAATTGATTATTTATACATAACTTTTTCTAAATGTATCGACATTAGGGATAATAACCATGATATCTTCTAAATTTTATACATAGTATACCATTTTAATTTGATCGTCTATTATGATAATATCATCCACTCTATTGCGATAATCGAAATTTTTAATCAAAATTTCATATCATTTTGACAAATAGATTCATTAAATTCCATAATATAACATCATTCGAAAAAAAAAAATTAAGAAAAATCTTACCTAAAAAGGATTTCTCTCTATAAATTAATATTTAATTTATCGATAAATTAATATCTCTTTAAAATAATAAATTTTCATGGTCACAATATTATTAATTTATAGAGGTTTTACTGTATACTTATAATCTTATTTTGGTTAACCTATATTTTCTTTTAATCAATCATTTATTGAAATTTGGTTTTTATAATATTTAGATATATATTTGAAAGATAGTACTCAGGCATGGTAAACGGAGGATGTCTCTATCGGGATAGATTAGGGGGTGCTTGGTAATGGCTTTTACTTTATATTTTGCTGTAAACTTTTGGCTGTGACTGTTAATCTAATAATTATTTATAAAAAAAATTGTAAATAAAAATAATTTATCACATAAATCTGAGAAAATTATACTAATAAATACATTTTTAGATTTTGTTTCATTCAATTTGAATTTTTTTTTATTTTCATCATTTTGCAAAATTTTGATAATTTATTGATTTATATAAAAATGGATTTTAAAAGAATAGAAAAAAGAGATACTAATTAGTCAATCAATGTTTTTGAGTTTTAAAGTTATTTATAAATTTTAAAAGAGTTTAAATGATTTTTGGAAAAGAGAATAAAAAATAAAACATTTAAAACTATTTATTTTTAATTTAAAGCCACTACAAGGAGGCTTTAGAAAAAAATATGAATGAAAGACAAAAAAATAAAAAAAGGCTTTGAAGACAATAAATCATGCTTGGCAAAAACATGTCTTTAAAGGCTTTCAATTTTTTTAAAGACTTAAAAGACACCTTACCAAGCACCCTCTTATAGTACTCATCGTTAAATAAAAGTTGTCGACCGAAAAAAATTAATAATGAAATAAAGGTTGTTCCCAATACCGGATTCACGTGGTTTAAACGACGTATAAAATACTTTTCAAAAGTGAGAGAAAAACATACTATAGTACATTATATATGTACTAAATGTATCTGCCGACGCAAAATTAATTAAAACTACGAAAACTACAAGAGGAGATGGAGATGGCGTGAGAAGTAGGATCATAGTGTGATGCAACATGTTGCATCTCTACAGAGAAAGACGACGACGTGGCTGAAATCCAACCGAATAAAAACTCACGTCGACACTCAGTTTCGAAATCTGGTCATTGGATTCGAAATCAATCATAAGTACCTATATATGCGCAGTAAACATGAAATTATTCACAGATTAGTTCATATATATATATTGAAACCCTTCAAATCTTCTCTTGGCTATATATACCTTTTTCTTTATCATCACTTTGCCATACTTTAAACTCTATTTTATCCTTACAATTTAAATAAAGTTTTTTAGCTAAGCATGCAGCATGCTATTTTCTTTATATACTAATAAAATAATACTGCCGTCATATAAAATAAATAAGTAATTAGATTGAGTTCCAAGTAAAATAATTTGTTGACTTGTTCATCTATAGACTTTCCAAATTTTGTTTTCGTTTGCCGATCACTTTGATGATATAAAATTTAAATGTAGTCCACTAGATAATTAAGTATGATTAAATTATACTGAACCGATAATCTCTTATATATCCAAGTATAAGTTTTTTCAAGTTTGGCACTAAGAGTGATTTAAACAGATGTTTTCATTCAGTAATTTTATGAAATAGTAGTTAAATGTTATACCTCTTTTTGGGTGAAAGATAAATATTATGTTTAACTAATTTCTAACACAACTGATAATGTTTTTTTTTTCATTCTTTCATTTCCTTTTTCCAAATCATCAATAAAAATTTAAATGTCCTGAATAAAATATAATTCAATAAAAACATTCCGATTCTAAAAACACTAAACTTGTTGATTAATTTCATATAGTCGTAAACAAAATTTGTCTCACATGCTTATTTACTTTTCAGTTTTCACATGTGTTCTTTAACTCGGATTACTTCTAGTTATTAACCATTTAATTTGATATCATTTAGACCCATTTGAATCAATCAATGTAATTTTCAGTTTGTATCATTTGACAATATATCTCGAGATATTTTCGTTTAACCACTAGCTACTTGAAGATATTTGGAGTGAAGAGAAGATAAAAAGAGAAAGGCGGGAAAGACACGTAGGGCAAAAGAAAGCAGACAGATGTTTGAGTGTGACGTTAAGCAACTGAGTTTATATACAATGAAACCTATGTCGGTAATAACAATTTCAAATAAATAAAAACAAATCTTAACGTCTCTCTCCTATCCCCAACTCCCATATGTCTCCTTGCACTAACCACTCTCCTCTCATCTCTCCCTATAAATATCCTCTTGACTTCACTCTTCTATCTTTAAATCATAACAATCACATCACAACCACACTTTTTTTAAAAAAAATGAAGAGACAGAGAAAAGAGATGGAGGAAGAGGAGAAGGACTCATTGGCTGCTGCAGCCATGGCGGTGGCGGTTGCTGCGGCCGCCGCCGAGGAGGAGGTTTTGTGGAGCGGCGGAGTGGTGGAGGAGATGACGTGGAGCACCGTGTGGTTGCCGTTTTGGGACGTTGAGTACGTTGGAAGAAACTATGGTGTATTGTTCAGTGATGTTGTTTGGGAAGATGATATTTGGAACCTCAAGAATATACCTCATTCCTCCACATAGTCCTTTTCTTATGTAATCGGATTTATATAGTTCATTTCTAGATAATTTTGGTATAATTATCCTATAATGGGTTGATTTAAATCAATTATCTGGATTTATGAATTAGTCTGGTTTAAAAACTATGTTCATTATACCTTAATAATTGTGTACTGTTGATTGTATAATATAACACAAATCCTCATACGCGATTCTTACCAAATTACAAACTATAGTAAAAACTCTATAAATAAATATTCGATAAAGTAATAAGCTCGATAAACTAATAAATTTTACGGTCCGAATTGGACCAAATCGATGATAAAATAATAAAAATTTTAAAAGTTCTATACATATATGGTCCATTTAAATCACAAAACAATAACTACTATATATTTATTTTATTTCATAGTAAGTGATGTTTTGTGAGAAACAAATTATTTCAAACTATATTATATTTTCAACTTTTAGTAGAGAATTAATTACTTGTGTTTTTAACTATTTTTTTATGTAAATTATTTTATAAGTGGTTAAATTGTATTTTATTATGAAATTATTAATTAAATTTTTTTTATTGATTTATTTTAAGTATTATTCACAAAGTAATAATTCTATAAAGTAAAAAAAATTTGTAGTCCCAACATTATTATCTTATAGAGTTTTTAGTGTATTACATTTTCTAATTAATGACCATTAGGCCCGCATTAAGTTGATCGATATATCCGGGCCGAAGTCAATTGAAAATTTCTTCGGTTTCCGGATTATTACTTGTAATCTAATATTCACATATGAGCTACTGAAAAATTTGGTTTGTGTTTGGTTTACTTTAGTTCTGCTATATTTACTCGAAGTCGAACCGGGTTGGATTGTTTCCGATTTGGTTCAGAAAATATTTGTTTTCTCAGGACAAAAGTAGAACTAACATAGATAATGGAGATCAAAAGAAACTTGTTACAACGATGGAAATAAAACAAGAAAGAAGAGGAGAAAAATGAATCTTTGCGCTTATATTAGTCGACTGAATTTAAAAGTGGGGAGGCTTATAGGCAATGAAACTGATACATTAGACTTGATGCTTATTGATGAATCCGATGATTTGAGACGAATCCATGCATCCGAACAAGGGAAGGTTCCACATTGTCCAGTAACATCCGTCGTATTACCCCTGGTGTCTTATGTGCGGTCGAAAACATTGTCGTTTTAGTTGAAAAATAAATTAATATGAATTGATGTATAGAGAGAATCTTCCAAAGTTAATTAAAAATGTTACCTCCAACTCGAACTTGACGCAAGTAATCCACTTATTATCGGTAAGGCTATCAACCTCGGTCAGGTAGGGGAGAGTCTCGAAGTTTTTTCCAATTCGTGGCCACATCTATACATGGCCGGCTCAGTTATAACAAGAATTATCTATTTCAATCTAAAACGATTTCAAAAATAAAATTGAGAAAATTGGATTGTATACCCTAAAACTTGTTGAATATTGGAAAAGTATACCAAATTTTACAACATTGGAAAACGATCCTTAATATTGAACAAATTATCATATAAATATGTAGACAATTAAAAATTGATTAGTGTAAATTATAAAATTCAGTTCAATTTATTAACAACTCATATTTATTTTTTAAAACAAAAAAATTATATGGTTAATTAATCATAATTTTTGCAACTAAAATTATAATTAAGTAAGTCGATTAATTTTACACAGTTGATTTATATTTTTCTTCGTTGATTGTTTACTCTATTGATTTATTTAAACTATTGACTTATTTCTTTTTTGTCGTCGACTTAATTTTTCAGTTTGGTCGACATATTTTCAACTATGGATTTATATTTGTATTGGTTGATTTTTTCCTTTGTCGATTATATAATCTTTAACTTATTTTTTTGTGTTCGTCGACTTAATCATTCGATTTATTTGCAACTATGGATTTACATTTATTTTGGTTTACCTTTGCCTTTGTCGACTTATATAACCATTCACTTATTGTTTTTGTGTTCGTCAACTTAATTTTCAGATTCGTCGACTTGTTTTCAACTGTTGATTTATATTTATATTGGTTGACTTTTTTCTTTGTCGACTTAATATAACCATTGACTTATGGTTTTTATGTTTGTCGACTTAATTTCTTGTATTCATCGATTTATTTTACACTATCGATTTATATTATGGTTCACTAAATTTTTACTTTGTCGACTTTTTAAACCACTGACTTAATTAATATGTTCATGGATTTAACAAATTAATATCTAAATTAATTAAACTATAAATTATAAATTAGTTTTAAATTAAAATATTTAAATGCGTAATTATTTTATAATAAAAAATAAAAAAGATTAAGCTAAAAAAATAAATGGTTGGATTAAATATTTATTAATTTTAAAAATTATATTAGTTTTTATTTATTTTGGTTAATGTTTATATTTATTAATGTTTCATTTATTTTGGTTTACCTTTGCCTTTGTCGACTTATATAACCATTCACTTATTGTTTTTGTGTTCGTCAACTTAATTTTCAGATTCGTCGACTTGTTTTCAACTGTTGATTTATATTTATATTGGTTGACTTTTTTCTTTGTCGACTTAATATAACCATTGACTTATGGTTTTTATGTTTGTCGACTTAATTTCTTGTATTCATCGATTTATTTTACACTATCGATTTATATTATGGTTCACTAAATTTTTACTTTGTCGACTTTTTAAACCACTGACTTAATTAATATGTTCATGGATTTAACAAATTAATATCTAAATTAATTAAACTATAAATTATAAATTAGTTTTAAATTAAAATATTTAAATGCGTAATTATTTTATATAAAAAAGTAATATTCGTAATTATTTTATAATAAAAAATAAAAAAGATTAAGCTAAAAAAATAAATGGTTGGATTAAATATTTATTAATTTTAAAAATTATATTAGTTTTTATTTAAAACTGAAAATCAAATTATTTTGTTTAAAAAAAATAGAATGATTAATGATTAACTAATGGTAAAAATATCATTTCAAACTAAAAATATGGTGGTTTTCAAATGTTAACAAATTTGATATAGTTTTCAAAATTTCAAACAAATTAAATGTACTTATCCAAATCCCCCAATAAAATTATCTAAAACTAACCGCAATAGGTGTAATGTAGTGATTTGTGTAAGTATTATTATTATTGTCTCAATCACCTGAATTTAAACTCGTATAACACATATTGACAAGTAATATGAAAATAATCTAAAATTTGTAGAATTTATATTTACCAAGTGATATTTCATTAGGGTCTAGTCATTTAAACTTCATTTTTTTGGGGTCAAAAGACATTTAAACTTTTTTAAGCCATATAATTTGAATAAAAGGAATAATTTTTGGCCATTGAGTCCATTACATGGACCTAAGAGTCGAACTCCCGTAAGTAAGAATCTTGTAGAAGATTGAAGTTGAGAATTTTGTTTTTTGGGGGATAGTTAATCAAAAACTTCTTCGACCTTGTGCATTTGCATTTTAGTTTCACTTATACAACCGCCCCACCAACATTACACTTCCTACCTTTGTGTTTAATTATGAACCACACGTGATTGTATTGATTCACTTAGGGCCGGATTAGTTCAACTGTAGTGAGTGCGGTTGTCGTTGCGGGAGTTTACGAAAGCGGGTGATTGCGGTTTCAAACGTCACTCAGCGATTTATACGACTGGCGCATTGGTTGAAAATGAATACATTTGTAGGATGTTTATGACTGATTAACTAGCGGAAACGATATCTTTTAAACAATAAATTAACAATATAAATACATTATATAGTTATAAAAAATATCAAAAACCATATTATTATTGCAAATGTAAAATCATTATTTCAATATCATTAGTAATGAAAACCATTTGTAGAATATCTTTGTTTATTTTAAATTTTTTTATTCGATGAAAATTATGATTTTAATAAAAAGATTATTTTTTTGGAGAGATTAATGTTTGATTTTAAAATTTCAAATTAATAGGTTTGTGTATTTTCGTTATCAAAATTTATGAAGAGAATTTTGGTTTGAAGATTCTATAAATATAAAATAATTATAGGTTATAGAATATTAATTAGAAATATCAATTTATTTATTATTTTACCATTATAATATCTTTTTTTTTTTGGGCAATTCCATTATAATATCCAAATCATGCTTTTTCAAATTATTAGATATTTTCATTTTAAATGAATATTATCTTATTTTTCAAAAAATAAATTAATTGTCCACCCGCAAACGCTAGAGGAAAGTAGTGTTTGAATTTGAGAGATTTGGAACGGTACATAACGGTGAAAAACATTTTCCTTGATTGTTGTCAAACGCTACGTAGCGGATGAAACAATCAAGTTCTTAATTGTTTACCCCTCAAACTATATGGTTTCAAATTAATATTGAAATTCTTGTAATGTCCTTATACTAGGGGAGAATGTTTATAATATATATATATAGGCCCGTCCTGAGATTTTACGGGGCGCAAGCAAAAAAAAATTGGGCAACTAATTTAAAAGGAAAAAATATTAAACCAAATGATTAAAAAGGATTTGAACCGTCCACCTCTCATTTATACTATGTAGTCCACAAACCAACTAAACTAAAGAGATTTTTTACATATTTTGGGACCGAAATTATATATAAACAAAATATCAAAAACAATTGGGCCGCAAACGTGGGCTTGCCCCGCTTGCTCTTAGGGCCGGCCATGTATATATATATATATATATATATACATATATATCTATAAGGGATCAGCATGCAATGACCATCATTACTGGCCAATAAAGTGATATCAGATTGCCAGTTGCAGGGGAGACAGCAGAATACTTAAGGCCGGTGAATGGAACGACTATATTGGCCTAAGATGGTATCCTCAAATAGTTGTTCTATAGTTCTAGTGGTTTTAATTGAATTTGATAGGAACGAAGCGTGACGGCCACATGAATGATGATAAAAAAAATTCATAAGATGAACAGCGTTGAATACAGTTCTAGGACCGTCATCGAGCTTTATTGTAAAGATATTTAACCTTAGATTCTGCCACGAGGAGAGCCCTTGATATTCTACACTCTAAATTCTTGTTTAAGGAGAAACAAAAATATAAATTGGTCATTTCACGTTAGATTGTCATGAATCGAAATTCCTTCTTCATTTCAGAAAATTTAGATTATTTTCCCCATTATAAATATGTGGGAATCCTTAATATATACCATACAATCTTATTATATAAATGAGAGTTTTTCAAAATTGTAACTCACGAGATCATGACATGTGTCTATTATCGACCGAGATGATGACACATGTTAAAATGCTCTATTTAAAATCAAGCAATTAGAAAATTAAAGATATAATTACGTTAAACTAATAAAATAAAGACACGTTAACATTTTTTTATTGTTTCATTAACATATTTCTAAAAAACCAAACCAATTTTTATGTAAGTCATAAAAAAAAAGCAAAATACAAATACCATTATGTTAACAAAATAAATGTTACATCACAAAAATGAAACTTTATATATAAAAACAAAATAAATGTTAAACCATAAATTATAAAAGGAAAAGTAAACATACATTCAATCTTATAAATGTTAAACCATAAATTATTTAAAAAAGAAAAGTAAACATACGTTCAACCTTCCAAAAATTTTATTACTTCAAAAAAGGCAAATCCCAAAACTATATAATAACACATACCTCCCACAATTTAACATACACCTCAAATCCTCAAATTTCTTTGAATACCACATCTACAAATCAGTCAAAACTATTTAATTTTCGATCAGTTAGATCGAAATCGTGTTTACCGTCGAACTATTGCACGTATTCTTCGAAAGTGGGAAGGTAGAAATCTTAAAGAAAATAATGTACTTATGGGAATGTAAGTTCTTCTACTTGATGAAAATGTTAGTATATATCAATTATATCAAATTTTAAATTCTTCAACTTATCCAACACTTACCATACCTTTCTTGATGTTGTAAAAAAGAAATTTATTAATCTAACATTAAAAAAAAAATTACAAAATATAATCGTAATATATTATAATTTTATTTTCTTAAAAAACAAAATTACAAAATATAATCGTAATATATTATAATTTTATTTTCTTACCCACTTTTAAAAAATAATTGATGTTTATTTATAAAATAGTTTCAGTTTCAAAGTGTATAAGATTTCAAATATGATTTAATACCTTATCATTCATTTAGATGAATTAATTTATAACTTTTTGAAGATTTAAACTCATTATTGATTTTCTTACTCACGTAATTTATGACTATATTAACATGGTTTTAATTTAGAATATAACTATACGGGTATAACTACACAAATTATCAATTTTAATATCAAATATCCGCATATTATGCGGATCCTAATCTATAGTTTATAAAGTTGTACATATCTTATGAAATATGCAATGAATATTTGACTAAAAGAAACTTTAGAAATATGCAGTAGTAATGTGGACTTATCTAACACTTCGGATTATCCTGTCGACCATTCCAAAATTCATTGATTTTTTTTAATGAGTTTTGATATTTAATTGGCTAGTTGTTCCCAGTTTTAACTAAAAAAAAGTTGCAAAGTTATAACGGCTCAATCAAAGATTCAAAGTGCACGAGCCACTTGTTCATGTCATATAAAGACATAAAATCCACTTCTAACACAAACGTCTCCATTGATATATTTATGGGAGACTTACTAGAACAACCTTCTTAGATTTTGGTTTTACTCAAACAACCTTCTTAGATTTCAATTACTGGGGCTATTTTCGAGTCCGTTTTACCTTTTTTGCTTTGATAACAAAAAACGTATTTACGAAAATGTCATTAATGAAACGCGCCGCGTAAGCGCGAAAATTTCCCGCCTAAAAAAATAAGTCTACCGCTATGTGATGGTAGACTTATTTGAGTTCTGGTAGACTTATTTTTTTGTCCGTAGACTTATTTGAGGAGCGGTAGACTTATTTTTGAGCGGTAGACTTATTTTGTCTCCTATGGTGGTAGACTTATTTCCGAACGGCAGACTTATTTTCTCTGCGGTAGACTTATTATCCCGTAGCGGTAGACTTATTTTTTGCGGTAGACTTATTCTTCGAGTGGTAGATTTATTTCCGTAGACTTATTTTCAGCGGTAGATTTATTTTTGTTCGATGGTAGATTTATTTTGCCTGGTAGATTTGTTTCCTTTGGTGGTAGATTTTTAGTCATAGTAGCGGTAGATTTATAGTGACGGTAGACTTATTTTAGTAGCGGTACACTTATAATTTGCGGTAGACTTTTTTATCGTGGTGGTAGATTTCTTTTGTGTTTAGTAGTGGTAGACTTATTGTAGTAGTGGTAGACTTATAGTTAACGGTAGACTTATTTCGTATTTTCGGTCAACGAAACCAACCGTTGACTGGTAGACTTATTTTTTTAGGATCAATGGTGGTAGACTTATGCGTTTTTAGCGATAGAAGCGGTAGATTTGTTTTTACCCAAGTTTAGTGATGGTAGACTTATTTTCAAACTTAGTGACGGTAGACTTTTTTTCACATTAGACATTTGGTAGACTTATTTGTGATAGCGGTAGACTTATTGTACTTGGTGGTAGACTTATTTCCTGTTTAGGAATTTATAGTGGTGGTAGACTTATTTTCGAACTTAGTGACGGTAGACCTATTTGTGATAGCGGTAGACTTATTGTACTTGGTGGTAGACTTGTTTTCTGTTTAAGAAACTTTAGTGGTGGTAGACTTTTTATCGAACTTAGTGTCGGTAGACCTATTTGTGATAGCGGTAGACTTATTGTACTTGGTGGTAGACTTGTTTTCTGTTTAAGAAACTTTAGT
The DNA here is from genome assembly GCA_900128785.1 of Arabis alpina. Classification (NCBI taxonomy): domain Eukaryota; kingdom Viridiplantae; phylum Streptophyta; class Magnoliopsida; order Brassicales; family Brassicaceae; genus Arabis; species Arabis alpina. The sequence continues at coordinate 22,425,761 of LT669789.1, forward strand.
GGTGGTATACCTTTAGTTCGCAAATTAAACCAAAAGTAATCAAACAAATAATAAGTCTACCGTCAAACAAAAATAAGTCTACCATCATATGAAAATAAGTCTACCATCAAACAAAAATAAGTCACGTTTTGGTCCAAATCTGAATTTTTTCCAGATCTGGATTTTTTCCCTATCTGAATTTTTTCCAGATCTGGATTTTTGTTTGATGGTAGACTTATTTTTTGTTTGATGGTAGACTTATTTTTTGTTTGATGGTAGACTTTTTTTCTGTTTGATGGTAGACTTATTTTTGTTTGATGGTAGACTTATTTTCTGTTTGATGGTAGACTTATTTTTGTTTGATGGTAGACTTATTTTCTGTTTGACGGTAGACTTATTTTCTGTTTGATGGTAGATTTATTTCTGTTTGATGGTAGACCTATTTTCTGTTTGATGGTAGACTTATTTTTTGTTTGATGGTAGACTTATTTTCTGTTTGATGGTAGACTTATTTTTGTTTGATGGTAGACTTATTTTCTGTTTGATGGTAGACTTATTTTTTGTTTGATGGTAGACTTATTTTCTGTTTGATGGTAGACTTATTTTTGTTTGATGGTAGACTTATTTTCTGTTTGACGGTAGACTTATTTTCTGTTTGATGGTAGATTTATTTCTGTTTGATGGTAGACCTATTTTCTGTTTGATGGTAGACTTATTTTTTGTTTGATGGTAGACTTATTTTCTGTTTGATGGTAGACTTATTTTTGTTTGATGGTAGACTTATTTTCTGTTTGATGGTAGACTTATTTTTTGTTTGATGGTAGACTTATTTTATGTTTGATGGTAGACTTATTTTTTGTTTAAATCCCAATTTTCGAGTTATAATGCTAGCTTTTCTTTTTTTTTTGGTTTTAGAATAAAAGATTTGTATGCATTATTGAAAATTGTTTTAAATATTCAAACTCCTAAATAAAAATATCCCTTTATAAACTTTTAACGAACATAAATTCTTTTATAAAATATACATAGCATGTGGAAGTTCCCTTAACCCAATGATTTAATTAGGCTTCTACATTAGGAGGTGTAAAATTCGATTCCCAGATATTACTATTTATTAATAACTTTACATATTAATGGAGACAAGCTTACAGAAGATTCCCATCATAGCGCAATTAGAACCGTTCACCATGATTTCACGCAGTAAAGGTAGATGGTGTACATCACGAGCATAGTCGGAGTAAATTGTTCGTGGTAAAATCGTCTTTGCAATAATTCTCATAATTTGTAATAAAATAATAAATCAATCTAGACGTTTAAAAAAAGAGAGTACATAGTATATATATGCTCTACGTACGTATGTATAAAAAATTAAGTACTAAGTAAATAATCAACTCGAGGTTTGCTTTATCAATATTACATCACCTCGTAATAGGCAGGTGCATACAGGTCGGGTTCGATCGGGTCTTATCGGATACAAGTTTTGTCGGGACTAGAATTTGTATATCCATATTGGTACATGTAAGGTTTCGGGTCGGACAGAGGTTCGGATCTTACAGATAAATGTCTTTTTTTTTAATTGAATGTAAAATTATTATTCAAACCCAAAAAATGTTTTTACAATGAATGCATCTTTTACCAAAAAGTGAAAACAAATCAAATTCTCATGTTTCTTCTCAAACTAGCTATCTCGTGGTCAGCCATAACTCCATTGCCTCGCCATAAGTGTATGCTCCCATGGCCCGGATAGAGTTAATACGGTTCTTCATATTTTTGTCTATTAGCTTGATGAGCTGCGTGGGTGTTTGCGCAATCTCCCCATGCCTTCGATGGTTTCTCTCCCTCCATATGTGATACACACTTGATTGGAGAGTGTATCGAATTAAGAATAGGACATACTTTGGAGTGCTTGATGTTATAAGTGGCACGATCTAGTTCCAATATGTTGTTAAGTCTGAACCAAACATCCTCCCGAGGAGCATCTTCCATACCTCACCAGAGAAGCTGCATTGAAAAAACAAATGGTCTCGAGTTTCCTCGGCACTCCCACAGAGACAACATGTTGCATTTGTCACCGGACACCAGGTTTTCACCCGATCCCTAATGGTCAATCTATTGTGGATAGTTAGCCATCCAGACATTTCAAGTACTAGTTTGGCTCCAACTTCTTTTAGGTCTAGTTGTATTTAAAACTGCTTTTTTTTTTCTGAAATCTACAAAAAAAAATACTTGTAATATGACAAATATTTAAGCAAAAACAACACAAAACATTTGAAATACCAAATCTCAAAATCCAAACTACTTAAAAATGTGACAAAAAAAATACCAAATCTAAATTTTAAACTTATTAAGACAAAAGTTACGTAGGCCTCGGTATATGTTTAACTCGGATCCTATCGGATACATGTTCTGTCAAATTTAGAATTTTAGATCCATATAAGTAGTGGCGGAGGCACCTATATTAGGATACATGCAATGAACCCAATGAAATTTGTTAAATTAGTGTAAATTATTAAAGCTAAAATTTAATGCCCCCACTTGTTAAACATATTTTGTCCCATCCTTTTATTTCACCAATTGCACAACTAATAAAAGTGGATTTCTAAACCCAAAACTAACCTACTTCTAATCCATTCGACCAAAAAAAAAAGAATCTTTAAACTCAAACCCAAATAATATATTATATTACTATATAATCCATTTTAGTGATTATCAAAACCTAAAAAAAACTTAAGCATCATTTTTAATATTTATTTATTTGATTATATATTTTTAAAATATTTATGCCCTCAACAAAAATAAATTCTGCTTCCGCCACTACATATAAGTAGTGTACAAGATCGAACTACTTGAATCGGTTTTCAAATTCGGATATTCGAATCCGGTTTTTATACCTAGATCTACCTACCTTATAATAACTGATTCCTACGTGGACTGGAAATATGTAAAAACATTTACATAATTGAATATATTAAATATCTTATTAATGACGTAAAAAGATTCTAAACCTTTTTCAGTAAAGCTTTTACGTTTTGACAAGCATTTTCTGAAAAGAAAATGAATCCTAAAAGTAAACTGAAACCGCCAATAAACATTGAAAAACCCATTTTCTTGTACATATACATGTGGGTAGGCATTTTACACGCGCCTTCTATCATTTGTTTTCTTCGATAAAACAAACCTGTAACGTTTTTTTCTTCGATGAAACAAAGGGTTAATTACATGTATAGGCACTTTCCCCGCTTCTCCTTACGTTTTAGACACTTTTTCCGAGAGGTGCACTTATTCAACTGTACAACTCTTTTCAATACTATATTACCCTTAACCAGAATGTGTATTTTAGTTAGAAGAAATATATCTAGTCATATAAAAATTGATATGAACCGTTCGTTTAAAATAACTAAGAAAGATCATGTGGTGTAAATAAAGAGATCAGATTCATTTTTTGTTTCTCTTTCCCTTCTTCTCTCTCCTCTTTACATCTTTTCTTCATTCGTTAAAATCATCAAAAATGGTGTCTTTCTTTTATAATGGATCTTTCTCTTCAAGTTCAAACAATAATTTCCTAGATCTATCTCGATCATTGGATGCGATTTCTTTTGTTTTTGTTTGTTTGTTATGATTCTGGTTTTTGTCTAAATCTGGGTTTGGTTTATCCATCAATGGGTTTGATTTTGGTCATAATTGGTTGTGATGCCAATTTTTTAAATCTTTCTACCCTTTTCCACAATTTTGCATTTCTTCTAAACTCAAAGAGTTTCTAATGCATGAGGAATCTCTGGTTTTGGTAACGGCTTAAACACCGGAAAAAGCTTTATGCGAATCCGCCAACCGCCAATCGAACTCATTGTTGTTTTCTTTTGCACATTTTCTTCTGGATTTGAATACATATGATGCAAAAGAAATGAATATTAAAGATGAAATTGACAAAGCGAAGGTTCGGTGACTATTGGCTATTGACAACATTTTTTGGTTTATGGATTGATTGAAGCTTTTTTGGATCAATTGGACAAAATTCAGGTCTTTGGGACTTTGACTAAAAAATTTATTGGTAAATTGCTTGTTGATGGTTTTGTGATGTTGAATATAAAAACGTTGTTTTAGATGATCATCCATACGTGGTCAACTTAATGATCATCCATAACTCATCGTCCAAATAATTATATATATCTCGGTAATCCAGAAGTATCCATCTAAGGCATCCACAAGTGACCATCCGTGAAAAATATCATTATCTATCTACGTCATCCACAAGTGAGCTTCCATGAAAAACATCATTGGGAATCTACGAAAATTAAGAAAATATCATTCCTCTTTTTTGCTTCTTCTCCTTCGTTCTTCCAAATCTTCAGTTTCGATTTCTTAGAAAATCTATAATCTTTATTTGGGTTTTCTGGAATCAATTTAATACCCAAAACAATCAATTTTCCGGTGTTTAATCGATCACTCAAATCCAAAGACCCATCATCCAATATTTGGGATCACAAGATTATTATAGAAAAATCGAGTTACTAACAAATAATTGAAAATCAATTTACACATACCATGAAGCTGAGAAACGACGTAGCTAATCAAAATTAATAATAATTTATCTAAATCCCAAATTTCAGTTATCCAAATCAAAAGCAAGAACTTCAACTAAATAGAATAACTAATCAAAGTTACGGTTTAAGAAAAATAAAGCAAAGTCATCGGAAGAGAGATAGAAGAGATGATAGGCTGAAGAAGGCGGTGGAAACAAGAAAGAAAACAAGTTTAATCATCTCTATTTAATTGATTAATCTTCTACTTTATATTTACTAGATCGACTTTTGAGTTTCTCAAGAACAAAAATCCAAAATCAAATTAAAATCTAAAAAATCAAAATCTAACCCAGTGACGTTTTTATTGCCATTGCTCAAGCACCATAACCATATATATGAAACGGTGAAGATGACGGCTGAGAAGGAGGAAAATTAGATTTGTTTTGGTATAAATTATTTATGTTTTTACTTAAGTAAATAAGGGTTGTGTTTTAGTCAGAGAAGTAAATGGATTGTTGTAGTGTACTTGAGGTTAGGATAGATATTAACCAGCAAAAAAGTATACCTCCCGGATAAAGTGTCTATAATTGTTATAAGATGTTGAGAAAGTGCCTTACAGTGTAATTAACCCTAAAACAAACCTGTAACGTTTGTAATTTATTTTTTGTAAGAAGAAAATTTGAATATTAATGCTTATCCAAATTTCGAATGGAATTACACTATTTTTTACATTAAAAAGGAATATTCTAAGCATATTCTCATTTTTATATTCTTTGTTAATTGCTAATTAGTACACCATATTTTTAAAATTTATGGATTGATCCTACATATTTTACTTTTCTTAAAATTACATAAAATATAAAATTATTTAAATTTATTATTCATTATATAAAATAACATAATGATATATCATGGGTTTTACTGGTTTTTTGCCATCATATAAGTTATTTCTATAGTCTTTTGGTATTTTTTGAGTCTTTTCGAGTCTTTGTAGGTGTATGTACGTGTGGAGTATAATTGGAGATTATGAAGCATTTTGGAGTATTTCGGAAAGAGAAGCTGAAGTTGATAGTTTGGATTCGATTTTCCAGACTCAATGTCGATCAACACCAATTTATGAACGAATAGGAAATCGCGATTTCCAGTTTTGAAGATTTTTTGTTTGCACCAAAAATTCCATAAGTTAACAAAAAGTCCCAAACACGATTTTGGAACCTTATATATACTTTTCTTTTATGTTTTTAGGGAGATGGATCTTATTTTCTATTGAGACAAAGAGAGAGAGATAGGATTTTGAGAACTTTTTGGGAGACAAATTTGTAGTTCGTTCTTGAGATATTTCGAACCCAAATTGTACATTTTCTCAATCCTTTATGCAATTTATGTAGATCATAATGTTCTCTTCATCTATATATGAGTAATTTTCTAGTTAGGTTTTGGGGATTTCAAGGGGTTGATGACAAGTTGTTAGAATTGAATTACCGTTAGGAGTAATCTACTTGTTCTTCATCTTAATTGCTTTAACTCTAGTTTTAGGATTGATCACCCTGAATTAGAAATCTTAGGTTGGATTAATTAGATGCGAAAGTATTGATTGATAATCTGAACTGAATCATAGATGAGCAAAGTCACTTATTCTAACAAAAAAATTGGTTTTGGGATTTTGTGAACAATCGAATCTGAACTTTAATGCTTGTTTAAATTGTTTGAATGCGCACAAAAATTTGGGATTCTAGGGTTTAGACATAGATAGTTTTCACAACGAAAGTTGGTTGACTTTACAATTGTATTTCGAGTTCTAAAACTGCACTTAATAAATATCGTGACTGTCTTTCATTCTTCAACTTAGAGTCATACTTGATAATTCCCCAAAACCTATCGTTTTGTCCAATTGATTTTATTCTGCTTTTTACTTGCTATTTAATTCAACTTTACATTGCATCTTAACTTAATTTGAATTCAAAAGTTAATTGTGTAATTGCGATTCCTCGCGGATTTTCCTAAGTACTACTGCGAACTTTTCATTTGAGAGAGTATGTCATGGTAAATTTGAGCATATCATAAAATTTGATAGATTTTGGTTTAAATATCACCACTTATATATTTTCCCCACAAATGATCAACTAATGCATTTCGAAATGAAAAATGAACGGCTTTATTTTCGATTTTTCTAAACCGATCAAGAAATTCTTGAAACCGGATATTATCATCTTCGAGTATTTCAAGTTTCGGAGGTGGAGTTTCTCTTCCAATTTCAATTGGTGTTCTTTTGCAAATTAATTTTCTAAATTCCAAATTTAAAATTGTGCATAATTTATTTATTTGTACACAAATTTTACATATCTAAAATTTATCTATAAATTGTTTTTATCTTTATCTTTGAAGGATTATTTTGTAAAAAAAAAAAATCAACAGTAAAAATAGTGTAAACTCATTTTTTATATCAAATATTGTGTAAAAATAATGTTATACTATTTTAGTATAAAAATAGTGTTAAGTTGGAAAAGAGTTTAAACCAAATATAGTGTACTTGATTTGGTATAAGTTATAGTGTAAAATACTGTATTTTTCACGTAAGTTTACGGTCCAATCCGTATGGCCTCCTTAGAGCATGTGCATTGGAGATCTTATTATTGGGTCTAAAACATAAAAAGTTATTAAACCCACATTTTGGAGATCCAAAACCTATTGAAAGTGTCTTATATTGGATCCATTTTGTGTAATTAGACACTTTGGCCCACTAGAAATTAATTAAATTTAATTAGAAAATCTTTTAGACATTCATCGCAAGTAGAAAAGATGCTTTGGTTAATAATAGACGCATTATAGGATGAACAAATGAGTTTTGTCTCGCGTGTAATCTACGTGATATTTATTTTGCTTAATAAATATTTTTGTTTCTGAAAATTTAAAAACTAACAGATTTTCTTTAGTTTTTTATTTTATAGTATATTTTTGTCGGTATCATCATCTCTGTGTGGTTCTCGTGCATGCCTCCCACTTTTCATCTCCAAAGTTTCCTCGTATCTCTATCCCTCTGGTCCTATGCTAACATCAAATTACATAAATACCTCTCACACTTAAAAAAAAAGATAAGTATTTAGTATTATACTATTATGTATCCGGTTGCAGTCGTATTTCTATCATTTGGTCCTATGCTAACATCAAATTACATAACTACATTACACATTTTTTAGGTATATACATCAAAATTACATAAATACCTTACATATAAAATTGACATTTTATATCTCTTCTTTGCCTTATTTGAATTTCAAAGCTGGCAATGCATTAGGACTTGTTGAAACCAACGATGATATGATGAGGATTAGGAACATTAAAGAAGATGGTTTGATTGGATGAGACGTAATTACAAATACAGTTAAAGATGGATGGTAAGAATCGTAATATTGGAATGCATGGAGGGCAAATCCGAAAGAAGGAAAAAGTTGTAGAGAGAGAAGAAAATTGGCATTCCCGAAGAAGGAACTCCCCAACTTTTGCCAAAACAAAATGCCAACTTCACTGAAACACACAACCTCCTTCCCCTCATTTCTTGGCCTTTTCTTAATTTTCACACAATAAACCAGTAGTAAATACTCATTCCGTCATATTTTAAATGATTTTTAAAAATTTTACACACAAATGAAGAAACTATTTAATTGTTTATTTTTTTAATATAAAACATCAATTCCAAAATGATTCATCCAATAAAAAAATAATCTACAAAATTTAAATAGCTAAAAACAATAAAAATACAATAAATCTTATATAAAAAATTGAAAAAATCAACTAATTTGGGACAAATTTTTTAATGAAAACTTATAAACAAAAGTACATGTCTTTGATTATAACAATATTATTTATCGAGAAAGTAATAATGTTCAATTTATTTGTTTTCACTAATTTCATAAAGCATTGGACAGTGTCAGTTTTTTTCCACCACTTTCTCCAAGAAACGTAAAAGATGAAAAATACCAACCCATTTTTATGACTCATTAGTAACTTCTTCCTTATAAATTCATATTGTCCACAGCTTCTTTGAGTTTCACTTGTGAGTTTCACTTGTGAACAAGAAAAACTCACAAAACACACATCATACTTACAATTATCATTTACAAATAATATAAACGAAGATGAGAATCAGCTGCAATGGGTGTAGGGTCCTACGCAAGGGTTGCAACCAAGATTGCACCATAAGACCATGCCTTCAATGGATCAAATCCGCAGATTCCCAAGCTAATGCTACACTCTTCCTCGCCAAGTTCTATGGTCGTGCCGGTCTCCTTAACCTCATCGAATCCGGTCCTGATCACCTTCGTCCGGGTAATGAATGCAAATGATTTCCTCTTTAACATTCCATTGAGTTTATCTTCTTCTTTCTTTCTTTCTTTTTAGAAACGGTTCATGGAATTGTCTTGTGAATAAATAGCACCGATAGTTACAATGTATTTGAGATTACGTCTGATTTGGTAATTAGATATCAAGATTTAAATGTTGATTATAGACTCTATCACACACCTCTTACATGCAACACTCTAAAATCACATTGGATTTTGATTTTCCGGGTTGATACCATAACCTTCATTGTATATTGTAGCAATATTTAGGTCACTTCTGTACGAGGCATGTGGTCGGATCGTGAACCCTGTGGATGGTTCGGTGGGTTTGATGTGGTCAGGGAACTGGGCACAGTGCCAAGCAGCCGTTGATGCTGTACTCAACGGCTTACCCATCACTCACACACCTCTTCCCAGTGCAACCGAGTCGCACCAGATCATTCATCCTCACAGGACTTATGACATACGCCACGTGGCAAAAGGTCCAACAACCGGCGGCGATAGTTCGGATGGTCTGGCCCCACGTGGTAACGGTAACAAGACCAAGACACAAACTGGCCGACTCAAACGCGTCGCGGAGTCCGTGAACCAACTAGGCGAATGTAGTCATGACACGTGGCAACTCCAGAGTCCTAGTGCTACTCTTGGCTATGGCCAGTTCATGTTGGAGACCGTGGAGAGTGGAAAGGAAGCTCCAACTAATCAAAATTCGAATCTTGGGTTTGATGATGATCAAGTCGATACCAACGAGGTTGGTTTAGAGCTCAGACTTGGCTAGAAGCTATTGACAAATGTCAAGGACAAAAAAACAGATAGCATTATTTATCATAACTGCCTGCCTTTTTAATTAATAATTTCACTTTCTATTTAAAGGAGAGAAAAAAAAGCAAATCGAATTTGGTCTACTGGCTTATGTATATAAAATTTGGTATTAATGTAAATCGTCAGAGATGGTATATTTGATAGAAAACTTAAGAACGCATTATATTCATAATGATATTGATATGTTATGTTTTATTTTTCTGCACTTTCTAGTTTGATTTCGATGAACGTCATTGAAAATTTGAAATCATCACAAGAAAGCCATAATTATTTTCAAATTATTACTTTCTGCATATGCTAAATATAAGTGAAATATTAGTACAGACGATTTTGCCATGTACCAAGTGAGATTAACAAATTTAGAAGGGATCGGTTCCGGCTAATTGGGCAATCTTGATTACTATGGTCATATTTGCTACTATGATGAGAAATATGTACATTTCATTCTAATGCAATAAACAATTTTTTATTTTTTTTTGAACAACCACGGATCTGCATTAATAACTTAAATCGATTCGGTTACAAAGCAAAGTGTCAAAATGAAACTAAAGCAAAAGACATCAAAGGAGTCATGGAATACAACATGTAATTTGGAAACCGCAGAACCTAGAGAAAAGGCTCGACCCATGTGAAAGGAGTCAGATTTTACCGAACATGTCCTTTTTTCCTCATCTAAAGCCGCTCGGGCTTTAGTTCGAGTCACCAAAGAGTCTAAACTCTTGGATTTACACTCCCAACCTAGTTGCCTAACAATGGCACTAGTTACAACAATTTGTAAAGATGATATTGTTACCACATTAAAATTACTCAAAATCCACATTCGTTCTAACCTAAAACCAGTAACTAAAACTCCTAACAAGGCTATTATTTTATGGGCCATTCCTTCTAACAATAGTAGGCCCATGAAGACAAGAGAATTGCAGGAGAAGCTTACGGTAGGTTGACGGAGGGAGAGATTTGGGGGCTTCGACATGGCCGGCGGAAAGGAGGAACACCGCCACAGTGGCGGCTTTAAATCTGACATCGCCTTGAGCAAACACAGTTGAGTGACACTGTGTGGCTTAGCTCCATGAGAACACAGGGATCCGAGCTGAGATGTTGGATTTAGTACTTTGCCGGAGCAACCATCATAACCGGCAACATGTATGACGGCTGAAGCGGGAAGTCCACCATTAGATCTCAGCAAGGAGGAGGGAATTGCAAACAACGGAGGAGGAGTTGAACTCAGATCAGGTGGATTCGGTGGTTCAGGTAGTTTCGGTGGTCGACGGTCGAAGCGATCTGAGAAGGGTTGTGTCACCGGTGAGGAGATCTTCGGTTTAGTCAACGGTGAGGAGATCCACGTCTCAGATCCGCTCGAGATCCACATAGATTTTTTGCGACAAAGAAGCTGCGAGTAGATCTCTCTGGTGGGCTTGAGGCGGCGGAGATGCAGAGACGACGGCGAAGAGGCAGCGGTGATGGACTTCGTGGAGCAAGATCTGCTCAGTACCGTCATGCCTGCGGCGGAGATGGAGTGGCAGAGCCGGAGATCCATTTTCCGGAGAGTGGTGAAGCTTCAGCGGCGGTCTCGGGCAACGTGCCCGACACAATGCAATAAACAATTTCCAAATAATATTTTATCATTTTATATTCTCAAATAAATCTATTTCTTAAACATACTTTAATCTATGTTGGGGATAAAATAATATCTTTGAATTTGGACGAATTATCCATAGCCACATGGTATAGTAGGTTCATCGACTACATAGTAAAACTTATCACTAGCATGATAACTCACACTTACTTGGGACTTTAACGACCCAACACTAACTCGGGTTCCGTAGGTAGGAAACCCATTAACGGGGTGTAAGGCGCCCAAAAGATAAGTAATAAACCATAGTTTTCTCACTAGAAGACCGGGAGATGGTAAAAGCTCTTATATATGTTTCGCGCTTAAACCCAATTTTTGTCCCTATTCAATTTTTAAATTAATTGGTCAGCGAATGAAAACTCGGACCTATGCTGTAATTGCTGATTAAAACAGGTTATAGTAAACCCGTGAAGCACTCTGGCGCCAAAACAAGCGTAACAGGTGCTACTAGTAGTACGATAAGTCAGAATTGCAGCATAGCATATTGAGCAGTCCTGCAAGTGGCCTACAAAGTTAGAAGGCACATAAGCAAATCACTCACATAGGTTGTACATATCTAAACCGGAGTATTCAGACCACAACGGATACATAATATGTACCCGGTATCCGAATCTGAGTTGGTAAAATTCTATAAATACTTTGCTATCCTTTCCATTATGTGGGGATTGACTTTTTACCTTATCTTTATACGTAAAGAACTATACTCTGAGCTAAAAACTCTTTGTTTTGAACTCTAACTTCAATTGAAAAACTAGTTTTGACGTGATAGAAATCATACAATAAGATGAAATAATAAAACACATGATGAAATCAATAAAATAAATAAGAGAGTTTAGAAATCTTCTCCAAATTTGCAAAGCTTCTAAGAATAAATAAAAGTCTGAATAGAACATAACTTATAACCTCCATAATAGCTAAAAATATCAGATGTAAATAGGTCTAAAGTTGTTCCTATTCAAAATGAAAAACCAAGCGCGAAAAAAGGAAATTCTTCAAAATCTAGCGATTCTACACAATCACTTAATTATGTGCACCTTTGCTTCCATTTCTTGTTTTGTTTTGCCGTAGACTTCATCTAAACGTCTTTTAACCCAAAACAACTCTAAAGACATAGAAAACACTTGAAAAACCATTCAAACATTGGGTTAGAATGCGTAAAAGAACAATACATTAATATGATATATATTTTGTATATTTCAAAAATCTAATGAATAATACAAAGACTTTTAGAATGCATAGACATAGAATTTAAAATGCTGAAGATTATAAACTTATAGAATTGACTTTAAATCATTGATCCAATAACATCCACGAAAAATCAAATGTTTTGTATATTTTCAATAGTAGTGGATCTAAATATACATTTTCAAATCATTAGTTCAATAATATTAAATTTTAAAGACTTTCCAAAATTTATAATTTAATAACATAATATTCAAAAAATTAAATTAAAACACTTCAAATGCTACATTGTACACCCTTGTGTTTTATATAACTACTAGATTAAACCCTGCGTTAATACGCAGATAATTATATTCAAAATTATTTATATAAATATTTAAATTATAATTAGTAGCCGGTTGAATTACTAAAATATTTTGAAATACTATTGAAACATGGATCTTAAATCGTTAAATGTCAATTTTTTGTCTTAATTATGATGTTTTAACTCATATGACATAGATCCTAATATATTCATAAGGGTAATTCAACTCATTTTGTTAATAACAAACTTTTTTTACTATATTTTTACCCATAGTGCATATATATTAATGATGTGAGAAAATCGTACGAAAATTCAAATAATGTAGAGTTAATTAAAAAATAATAAATTTCATGTTAAAAATCTCATAAAACCTATAAAATTATTTTAATAGTAAATATATTGCTATTATATGTTTAACTTGTATACTTTCCCATTTCATTCAATTTCATATTTTGAGACATTGAAAATTATCAATATTATTTACGTCGACAATTTCCAATTTTTCTAATATTTTATAATTATGTTGAAAATTATCTTTAATTTTTCTTTTGTTCTTTGACATAATTATTATCTTAAATTTTTATATTTAAATGTACATACTCTTTCTAATTATTTTATGTTTATATATTATATTATTTTATCATTCGTCTTTTTCTTTCATTTTCTCTATAAGTTTTGACTTTCTCTCTAAGTTATATTTTTTCGATTTATATTATTTCTCTACCTTTTTTATGACTTATCTTCTTTCAATTTTTATTTTTATTTTTTTGTGATTAGTTTAGACAATTTAGAAATTTTGTTTATTTTTCTAGTTAGTTTAGATTACTTATTAGTTTAGACTATTATAATTTTTTAAAACTACTAAAAACTTTATTGTTTTTTCTAATTAATTTGGACTATTAGAAATTTTCTTTTTTACAATTTGATGAGATACTTAACAATTATTTCTTGTGTTTTCCATTTTTAACTTTTTAGTAGTTTTCTTTTTTACAATTTGTTTAGTTACTTAACAATTATTTTGTGTGCTTTCCATATTTAATATTATTATTTTTAATTAATTTTAAAATTTAACACATGTCATCATCTCGATCAATATTAGACACGTATCGTGATGTCATGAGTTACAATTATGTGTCGCGCTCTCGTCGAACGATCTTGATATAGCTTAATTGTCTGTGTTATTGTATTCAAGGAGACCATCCTGTATTTATACAAGTAGGAGAAATCTCATAGAGATAAACCTAACTTAGAGAGCAAGCTAACTTAGAAATAAAGTAGAACTTAATACATCAGTATTCTAACTACTTTGTATATATCTCAATACTCCCCCTCAAGTGGGCAATAAAAAGTCTTGAATGCTCAACTTGAAAAGCAAGTACTGAAATGTAGAAGTAGGAAGAGGTTTGGTAAGTATATTCGTAAGTTGCTCATTAGTTGAAATATGGTTTGTGGTGATCAGCTTATCTTGCATGGCATCTCGGACAAAATGACAATCTCTCGAGACATGCTTGGTGCGTTCATGAAAGACGGGATTGGCTGCAATATGCATGGCCGATTTACTATCGCAGAACAACCACATTGGTTGATGATGAGGAAAACCAAACACCTCGAGGAGTCCTTTAAGCCACTTCAACTCTTTTAAAGTAAACACCATCGCCCTATACTCAGCTTCAACAGATGACATGGAGACAACATCTTATTTCTTTGTTTTCTAAAAAATTGGAGAACCACCAAGTAGAACAATGTAAGCACTCAAAGAACGACTTGTGAGGGGACATGCAGAAAAATCAGAGTCACAGAAGGCAGTGATGCACATATCGCAGGCAGACCGAAGCATAATGCCTTGTCCCAGACAGCCTTTGATATATCGAACCAGCCGTAAAGCAGCAAGCCAATGTTCTTCAAGTGGATTTTGCATAAACTGTGATAAGATGTGTACGCTGTATATGAGTTTCGCTTGTGTAAAAGTAAGGTAAATGAGACGACCAACTAACTGGCAATATTGTTGTGAATTAGCAAGAGGCGGTCCAGAACAAGCGAAAGCTTATGATTAAGTTCAATTGGAACCGAAGAAGGGTTGGCGCCAAGCAACCTCGTTTCAGCAACAATGTCAAGGGCATATTTGCGTTGAGACACAAAAATTCCCTCAGGACCACGAGTAATTTCGAGACCAAGAAAATATTTGAGCTTACCCAAGTCTTTCATTGAAAAACGCTTGTAAAGATAAATCTTGAATCTCTGAATAGTAGAGATATCATTCCCAAGAATAATGAAGTCTTCAACATATATCAAAATATGTAGACAAATGTTGTCTTGAAAATAAGAAAATATTGAATAGTCTTCGTAATTTTGAACAAAATCAAAACCTTTAAGAGCTCAACTAAGCTTGGCAAACCAGCATCGTGGGGCTTGTTTGAGACCATATAAAGATTTGCGGAGTAGACACACTTTATTAGGATCATCACTCTTAAACCCTTGTGGTAACTTCATATATATATATTTCTTCTTCCAAATCCCCATGAACGAAAGCATTATGGACGTCCATTTGATGGACTTCCCAGCGTTGAGCAGCCGAAACTGTGAGAAGAAAACAAACTGTAGCCGTCTTGGCAACCAGTGCAAAAGTTTCATTGTAATCACAACCTTCTTTCTGTCAATTTCCTAGTGCAACAAGCCGAGCCTTATAGCGTTCAACCTCACCATTATAATGATATTTTGTGGTGTAGATCCATTGACAACCAATGGCCTTTTTTCCCGGCGGAAGAGTAGTGATATCCCATGTGTGATAGTAAATTCCATTTTCATAGCTCCATTAACCGTGGATCTCGAACAGCTTCATCGTAAGTAGTAGGTTTGTTCGCAGAAGTGATGGTAGCAAGAAAAGCATGATGTTGCTTAGAGAAAACAGAAACAAAAGTATAGTTAGCAATAGGATACAATGTCTTACCAGAGACGGTATCCGAAAGACTCTGAATAGAGGAGGCTGGAGCGTGAGGGGAGTGGTCTTGTTCAATAGACACAACTTTAGTGACAAAATTCTTGAAGAAGACTGATGGTTTCTTATTTCGATTTCCACGACCCAAAATTTCCAACAGCCCTGGAGACGCAACAAAGTCAAGAGGCTCAATCAGAGACGCATGAGATGTAGGAGATGTGCGAAACATGGGAGATGTAGTAGAATCAGTAGACGTAGAAGTCTGAGGAGACTCAGTAGAAGTAGGAACTATGGGAGACTTAGTCGTAGTTTGTAAAGACTCAAGTGTCGGTGTAGTTATCACCGGAGGTAAAGAAGATGATATTGGTGTAGATGGGATTGGTTCCACAATTAGAATGGATGGTGGTGGCAGCGGAGTAATGACTGATGGTGGTGGACGGAGGACTGGATAACTCCCCCTTACCAATGTAGTCGGTTGCAACCAGTCATCCGTTGTTGTATCCGGTGAACCCGTTCCTGGTGATACATATGGTGAGTCATCAAATCCTGGGAGGTTGTCTTCAAAGAACACGACGTCTCTACTGTTAAAAATTTTGTTACTCTCAGTATCATACAGATGCCAGGCTTTCTTCCCAAACGGATAGCCCATAAATAAACACTTACGACTTTGATCTCCAAATTTATCATTATCCTTAGCTCGGCGATGAGCATAACATAAGCAACCAAACACAAGAAGAAGATCATAGAGAGGTTTCATGCCGTGGAGAACTTCATAAGGAGATTTTCCGTCTAGAATAGGTGTTGGAGTATGATTGATAATGTGAGCTGCTGCAAGTATGCGTTCGCCCCAGAAAGAAATCAGAAGTTTAGCTTGGAATAGACAAGCCCGAGCCACATTTAATATATGCCGATGCTTGCGCTTGATACGGCCGTTTTGCTGTGGTGTTTCCACACACTAAGTTTGATGTAGAATGCCATGTTTTTGAAAGGATGAAGTAAGAGCCATAAAATTCTGTTCCATTTCGGTACAAACGATTTTGACTTTCTTTCCAAACTGGCATCCACTCATTGCGAAGAAATTTTGAAGTAAGGACGGAACTTTCGATTTTTCTAGCATGAGATACGTCCATACTGTTCTAGAATAATCATCGACAATTGTAAGAAAGTAGACAGCACCACATGATGCAGGTGTGCGGTAAGGACCCCAGACGTCTCAATGAATTAAACCAAAGGTTTCACTAGCTTTATTCATACTTTATGGAAAAAATATTGCGCGTTTGTTTAGCGCGAAAACAAATCTCACAATTACTAGTATCACTAAAATCTGATTTGAAAGCATCCAAAACCGGTAATTTAAATAAAACTTTGTAGGAAGGGTGTCCAAGTCTTCGATGCCATAAAACAGATGGAGAGGTCTTCTCTGTAGATGCCTTATGAACTCGTGCAACTGTAACTCCCGTAAAGTAGTAAACCCCCTCACGCTCTTCACCTGCTCCAATCAGAGTCCTCAAAAAACGGTCATGCAAGACACACAACGTATCAGTAAATATTGATATGCATCATGTTTGTTTGAGTAGCTTGGAGACATATATAAGCGTGCAATCGAAATTGGGAACATACATAACAGGATGAAGAAAATAATCCGAGCTTAAGAGTTAAAGTGTCATGTTTTGTAGCTCATGATGCGCTACTGTCAAGGAATGTTACGCATGAAGGAATAATGTCACAAACATTACTAAGTAGTGTAAGATCACCGGTCGTGTGATGTGATGCTCTTGTATCAATGATAACATCAATAAGTTTAGTTTTACCCAAGAGTTGTTTCGAGGTAAGATTGGATTGTTGATTCTGAAGGAGTGAGATGAGAGAAGCAATTTGATCTGAATTTATTGGTATGTTTGCGAGTTGCATTCACTCGACCACGTCCTCGTCCCCCAGAATTGTTGTTGCGTCCTCCACGTCCTCGAGAACTAGTGGGCGTATAACCCGCAGATGTTGCGTTTTGACGTTGTTGTTCATGCCACCCTTCAAGGTAGCCATGAACCAAGAAACACTCTCCAATCTCGTGTCCCTTCCTTCCGCAGTGTGTACACGAACGTGATGGATCACGAGAACGAGAAAGAGTAGAAGTAGCCACCGTTGAAATAACTTCTCTTGGAGGCTCTGTTTTCACATTGAAACCAATAGCATCAGGTTTCAATTCCTTAGATCGAATAGAAGCAAGGTTCTGTTTTTTTCGAATTACTCGAGAATAAACAAGATTTATATCTGGGAGAGGATCCTCATCTATAATTCGAGAGCGAATAGATTGAAAACGAGATTCATCAAGTCCAAAGAGGAACTTGTGAACATGCACATCGAATCGTTCTTGCTCGAAACTGTTGCAGCTTCACACGTACATGATCGTGAAGTTTTGAGGTTCTGCAATTCCTCCCATAGCTTAGTAAGTCTTCCATAGTATTGTAAAACAGATTGACCATCTTGTTTGCAATTTGTAATCTCATCTTGAATTTGATGAACACGTGCTCCGTTTTTCACTGAAAACCTGAATTTGAGAGTTTCCCAAAGTTTGTGAGCTTCAAAACAAATGTAACTGTGGATCGAACCTTAGGATCGATAGAGGTCCTAATCCAACCCACAATCATTGAGTTTGCAGAGAGCCATCGTGCTAGATTCAAATTTGTAGCTGGTTTCGGAATCGTACCGTCAATAAAACCAATTTTTTGTTTAGCTTGAAGAGAATTCCATAATTCCGTAGACCACTCTGAATAATTATCACCAGTAAGTAGAACTGATGTGATTAGAGCACCGAGATTGTCCGATGGATTGAGAGAATATGGTGATAGATCCGAAGTTGGATTTGTAGGAGTGTTAGTAGTCGTACTAGAGGATTTGTGGGTGAGCGACATGATCGATCAAGTAGTAGAGTAGTAGATGTAGTTTTAGTAGTAGGAAAAGATAGAGGTAGTGAAGAATATGTAGAAATCAAGCAATCGTGATTGCTTGGAAAAGAAAGAAAATTAGAAAGAAAAATTTGTGTAGGATCTTTGGCTCGATACCATAAAATAGCTTAATAATATGTATTATTGTATTCAAGGAAATCGTCTGGTATTTATATAAATAGGAGAAAGCTCATAGAGATAAACCTAACCTAGAGAGCAAGCTAACATAGAGATAAAGTAAAACTTAATACTTCATTATCCTAATTACTTTGTATATGGATCTCAATAGATCTCTTCTTCATATTTCTTTCTTGGTTTATTATTTTACTTTCAATTTAATAATGCCAGTTGTTTATAAATGAATGGAGAGAAGTTTTATCGTAATTGTTCTTGTGTTTGTACACATCAATTACTTGTTCTGATCAACATTAGTTGACCCTTAATTGGGACCTATCAAACATAATCAACAAAACATTAACTTACACACCAAAACACCCACAAGAGCGAGATCTAACATTATATATCTAAATATTTTTACTCTAAACATCAATTTTACTCTAAACGTTAACTAGTCATGCGTCTCTTTTTTATATACTACGGAAAATGACTTCATTTTTTAAAAGAGAGGACCACATATCACTCCTACGTACACACCAAAATGATTAGGAAAATCCAAGATTTATATTTAATTTGGTGGGTCGATTTTGGCCTTCCATTCGTAGTAAACACATATCTCATTTGGATATGGTGACTCTTACGGTTTTTCCTTTTACCCTCCAAACAAATTGTATAGATTGCTTAATATTCATACTATATCAAAAATCATGTATCTCATAGAAACTTTTACTTCAAAATCATGTATCTCATAGAAATTTTAAATTCTTCAGAACTATGAGCAGTGCAGAAACGTCAACCTTTCTTTGGTCATAAATCATAATGCTAGTGTTAGACAGAGCAAAATCTACCAAAATTTTCATTTACATTATTTTTTACATAAATATTCGTATATATCATAAACCATATTTTTGTCGAACATAAATTCCTAAAAACAAAAACAAAAAAATCAAAATTATCGAAAGCTTCAGGTTTTAGGAAGAAATATATACAAAAAGTTTACAATTGGTTCCTAAATCATTTTACTTCTCTTTTAAAAAGTTTAAGAACTTTGATTAAATTTAAATCTGATATTTTTGAAACAAAAGTCAATTTTAAATTTTACAAGTTCTTTATTTTTTTTATATAAGGAATAGTAAACTGTCGAACCAACTTAAAATTTGACGTTGTAAAATTTGATAAAAGTCTGAAAATTGTAACCCTACCAAACAAAACCAGTTGAAACATTTTGGACAAAGCAATAAACTTCACAAGAGTAGAGTTCCACAATGGACAGAACTTTTCATTCTGGTATGATTTTTGGACGTCATTGGGTAAGCTCATTGATATCAAGGGATTGAGGCGAACTCGTGACTTGGGATCCATCAAAACGCTTTAGTAGCAGAGGCATCAGTCTCATTCTGGCAGTTTCGGAGACAAATATAAGAAACGCACAAATTACTTGTAGAAAGAGTTCAACGTGAGCCTTCTTAATAATGCATCGAGTGGAGATATCTATTCTTGGAAACATGAACCATACAAGTTAGTAACATCATTCTCAACAAAACATTATACTTAATACTTGGTATCAAATTAGAAATCTGCGACGCCATATGGCTTGGTTCTCTGATGGTAATATGTTACGCTAAACTATGCTTTTTTTACCTGGTTGGCAATGAAGAATAGACACAGGTTCTCAAATAGTTAACTGGGAACTTGGGCATCTCTAATGTTTGTGTCCTATGTACTAGTCATTTAGAATCTCGTGACTATATATTCTTCAATTTTTTCAGAGATGTAGAAATATACTTGTGACAATCCATATGTTTATTTTTGTGACAGCACCTTAAGAATCAAAACTCACGTTGTATATATAATCAGTCCTTACAAGTTACAAGATAGTCAAATTTTTGGTGATATATATACACATACATAGCTCACAAAACGTGCAAAAATTTCTAAACATTGCAGAAAATAAAGCTAGCAATCACCAAAAATTCGCAACAAAGAAGTAAGAAGAGAGCAGAGTGAGCACCGTTTCCATAATTAATCAAAAGATCTTTAGTGAGCAGCAGCAATTGAAGATCTCTTCACGAACCTTCCTTTCATTCTAGGCCTTTTCTCTGCATTCAATTTACGTACCTCGTACCTTATCTTCTTAGAGAATAACCTTGTCCTCCTTTTCTCTCGGTATCTTGAAACCCTAGCCTCTCTTCCTCCATCCCCACCCTCTCCTATGTGTAACCCTAGGCTGCGAAAATGGTTGAGGTGATGAACCTCTGCTCCATGTTCACCCTAAAATATTCACGACACATATAAGTTTTATTGACTAGAGACATTTAATGCTTTCATTTCTGTCAATATTAAATTGTAATAAAAGTAGTGTCCAGTGGAATAATTTGTTTTGTTAGTTTTAGACCAGTCCCTAAATTGCAATAAAATTTTGACTTGTTACATGTTTCGAGATTAGTCTGGATTTCGACTATAATCTATATGGTTGTTCAAATATTATATTGAATAGTAGATAGAACATGGCAGGCCATGGTATACATACCGTGGAATTGGTTGGAAAACAGACCATGTCGATGTCTATTTTAGGTGGCTCTCGAGCGGCCCATGGGGTCCCTTGGCCTCCCCAAGTGGAAATCACCGCTTCATAGTCCAATCTAAGCATAAGAGCCTTCTCCTTCTTCTCTTCCTTGATCCTACCACTCATCTCGTTCACTCCCACGTCCATCACATCTTCTTTTTCATCTTCTTCTTCATCAAATGTCGTCTTGTGTGAGTACTCATAGTCAAAGCTTATTTCAAATGGCGCGGTCTCATCAGCATCATCTAGATCACACACTTCTCTTGTCGCCATTTCTTCCTCTTCCTCTTGTTCAGTCTTTAACGTCTCATCTAACCCTAGCTCTTCCATGGTATGAAATTCTCGCTCTGTCCCTCCACCGAGGAGAGTCTCCACATCAGAGGTGAACTGAGCCAGTTCCATGTCGGTTGGGAATAAACCATTCAGACAACTCTCCGAGTTGTCATCTTCTTCCTCGCTGCTCTTGAAACGTATGGGCATCATCGGAAACTCAATCTTTGTCTCCACGGATTCGTTTAGGCATTGCTCCTCAACCATGGGGTTAAACACCGGCACCTGAAAAATGAGCTGCTCTTCCACCTCGTAGCTTTGATCCTCTGTGCTCATCTCCGGCACAAGATCATGGAAAACCAACGACTGGCTCTTCTTGCCCCCACGTGGTGTCCGGGCTTTACGTGTAAAACCATGATGCCACGTGGTTCGGTGAGGTGGTGAGGAGGAAGCATGGCGATGCTTTCCAGGGCTAGCCGCTTTCAAGCGAACCCTCTCGTGCCTACGAGCAAGAGGGTTCGCTGAGTGGACCGAACCATCACAACTATGGCAAAGGAAAGCATCGTCAGCTGCGCAATACCAACGCGCCCGTCTCTTCACGCAGCTATCACATGCCCTAGCCGTCTTCCCTCCGACCACATTAGCCAAAGTTTTCATCATATTGTCACTCTATAGTTATCACCATCAACGAGAAGAAAAACCTTACTTTTGAGTAAAAACAAGTCTCAGTTGCAAAAAGAATGTTTATCGAACTATGGGCTCTCTCTTCAAAGGTTTGGGTTTTCGAGAAGTGGCTATAAAAAGGGGGAGACTACATTGTATTTTTATGAGCAAATGAGGGGTTAAATTTTGAGGTGTTGTAGTCTAGTACATGTCCCACACGAAGTGAACTTTTTTTCTCTGTTTATTAGGAGTGTGATTAAAGTTAAATTTTGATGCACTTTTTGGTTGGTTATGCTACCTATGAGGGCCATGAAGAGGTCTTATCTCAATTCTGATTGGTTGAGTTCTTCAAGATGATCCTCCTCTTAGAGTTTTCATTGGTCAGCTTCTTAATCAGATGGATATCTTTATGGTCCACCCGTCGTTTTCGTTACATCTTATATTTGGATTTTGTTACTTTTTAATTTTCTTATAATTTGTGTGCAAAAGTCCGATAGTATGGAACTATTCTCGTGATTTTGTAGAAAGTGAGGTTTTGATTGGTTATGTCGATTTACGTCTAAAGTAATCAGTATGACATTTAATTATGGTGTTGATATATCAACATCTCTGTTTTCTAGATGTTCATCTTAAAAATATAGAGACACCGAAATAGTATTAATATTTTGTTGTGTGTGTGTGTGAGCAATTCCAATTTGACGCAATTTTTTTATTGTTGTATCAAATCATATTTTCTAAAACCAAACCATTTATGTACCGACTGAAATTCTATCTTTGGCTTCGGACTTTTTAGGTTGGGATGGGTGTATTAGCCATTATGGTTTAATATATTTAAGGTAGTAATAGGTAGATATTTTAGGAGAAACAAGAAAAGGTAAAAAAAAATGAAAAATGAAAAAAGTGCAGAATTATATATTCTTGAAAATAGTGGGTTATAATAAGGGATAACTATCAACTATGGTTGAGCTGGACCACATCAATATGCAGAAAACTTCAAAAACAAAGGCATCAACCTTTTGTTGAGAAGATAAGAGGATCGATGGATAACATGTACAACTCCTGGCTTTATATGTTTACTTGGAAAGTGATGCTTATATTGTTTTTAATATTTGTAGGAACTAAAAAAGTTTCGGAGACTGATTAGTTAAAATAAGAGATTATTAGTAACATTAAATGTCTGCCTTATCTAGGAAATCACGTATGTTTTTTTGGTGAATAAGAAATCACGTATGTTGATATATCCTTCATAATTTAATTGTTTGACAAAATTTAATTATATGGGTAGAAAATAAATACATTGAGTTGGTAGAAAATTTATATGTTTCATTTCCTATTTGGATTTAAATCAAAATTATGTTTTGAGCCTTATTTGGGCAATGAAAGTTTTAAAGCGAAAACGAAGGTACTGCAATTGTTTTATCACAGATTTGAAGAAGCTCACGACCATGATAGTACAACCGGAGGAATGGCCATAGTTTCAACTCGAGTTGAACGAATTTTTTGAATTACATGAGTCCATCCCTGATTTCGAGACAGTATATCAACTTATCGCGATGAATGTGAAAGAAGACTTACTCGCCAAAATGCAAGAGAGCGTGGCGATACCGGATTGAACAATAATCCGAGATCGGTCCAAAGAATAGAGGAACTAGGTTTAAACGTAAAATCGTAAAAAAAAGATCAAGTAAAAAGATGTGTATAAAATTCTCTATTGAAGGAGATGTCCTCGTTTTGGAGGAATACATCAAGTATTTATACAAGTACAAAGTCGGTCGAAATAACCATAAAAGATAAATGGAAAATCTCCTAAAAGATAAAAGGAAGTTATACTAATTCTAAGTATTTCCTTTTATCCGAGCTAAGTCTTCCAATTTGCTTGTATTCACCGAGGTCGGCTAGCGCTCCTTAACGGGCCGAGACGTCTAATGGATCCTCGCTGGCCCATTTCTCTGAGATGCTTCCCAAAACTCTAAGTCGAATCAGATATGGGTCGGGTAATGGATGCGAAACCCGGTACCACCAACTAGTCCCCCCCCCCAAGTTCGGCGAGTATTACGTCAGCAAGCTCGGCCGAGACGTACTGAGGAAGATTTGCCCAACTCAGATCTTGATTCGACACGTCGCTTCGCCTTTACATGCGGCACGCTCTGGACCGCTCGTTCTTGCAAGGACATTAAAGAGATGCCTCAGTTCGTTCTCGTCTGCCGCCAAGGTCTAATGATTACCTTAGAAAGCGCCTTTAGAGTATAAATGGCGGATCTTTCGACCCTTGGATTTTCCTTATTTATTCGTCGTCTGAACAAGGTAAAATCTTCTTTCTCCCTTTTCTCTCATCCTCTTTCCTTACTCATCTGCATTTTTAGGGTTTATCCTTTGCTCCGTACAACTTCAATCATGACAAAGACATTCAAATCTTTATCTACTTCTTTCACTCCGGAAAAAAATGTCAGTCTCGATGTCAACCATGAGACTCCTCCGGTCAGTTTTGACCCTTCTCCTTCTTTAACAGAAATCGAAGCGTCGCCGTCA
Source organism: Arabis alpina (assembly GCA_900128785.1). NCBI lineage: Eukaryota > Viridiplantae > Streptophyta > Magnoliopsida > Brassicales > Brassicaceae > Arabis > Arabis alpina. The sequence continues at coordinate 22,450,563 of LT669789.1, forward strand.
ATATTCGCGCCGGTCTATGCTAACACTTCGGAGCAAACCGGTTCGAATCCTGAAGCTTCTACTCCGTTCGTTGATGCGAGTGATCGTACGGGAGGTGGATATGGTGAACAGTATCCAGACGAACAGATCAGCCAAGAACATGTCGCTCAAGAACATATCGTCCAAGAGATCTTGGCTGTTCAGTTCGATACTTACATGATCTCTCCTTCGCTATTAGATGAGAGGTCGCTGGAATCGATGAGGAGGGTTTGTTGTATGTTTGAGGAATTAGTATTCCTGGCCCCCAGGTCCCATGAACGTCCATGGGATTGTCCTGCGGGTTACATATGTCTTCATGAGCAGATGTTTATTGATTGTTTCATGTGGTTCCCGTTACCCTACATCTTCGTTAGGTATTGCGAGAATAGGAACATCTGCTTCTCACATATGACGATGACCGGGACATGTAATCTTGTAGCAGTTGTAGTGCTTGGTGCCGAGCTCGGCATTAACTTTTCAGTCGAAAAGTATGAACAGATTTGTGTGATGAAGCCTCAATTCCCCGGCCGTTTTTACAACAGCATGAAGGCCGGATGCAAGTTTATCGAATTGAAAAGCAAGATCGGCAAATGGTTTGACCGATACTTTTTGGTTAAGATAAACGATGCCTCGGTGCAGGATACCATGATGACTTATCATAGTCGGTGGAATCCTTCTATGGGTAGATTTTCATAAATCTTGCATGCATGTAGTGCCTCGGTATTCATGATATATTTTTCTATCTTCTTGCGATTTAGAAATCAAGAATAACACGAACATAATTTTATCATTGTTCACAACAATAAACTAACTTTTAGTTTGATTATTTATAGGGTCATATTCGTTCACTCCACCCATGAAAAAGTGTAACTCCGACGGATCAAAACTCTGCATTATCAAAACATGTTCTTATTGTTGTACTAAACGGGAAGAAAGTTCAAACATATTTTGTGGAACAATCTTGGTAAGCAAATTTTACAATGAAACATTTGAATATTAATGACTTGGAACTTATATTGATGTATGCAACTGAACACATCCCTTGTAGAACAACGACAAATTAGGCTAGTGATTTTTTCTTATAACACATTGAGAGATAATTGTATGGATTTCATTTGAACACTTACAAAGATTATGAAAGATTGTATTTTCCAGGTTTTTGCAGATCATGAAACGAGTATAAACTCCATTACATTTTCTAGAAAGTTGTGTGAAGGGCTAGAGAAACGCGCATCGGTGTTGGCTATTTTCCGACTTTTAGATACAAGACGCATTCAATTATGCTTTTGGACATGTAACAACGTTAGTTTAACTTTGACATATCTTTTGAATTATAACGTTGGAATATTTGGGAGTGATTAAGTGGTGATGTGTAGGGTATTTGTGTATGAGAGCATTCAATCGAAAATGTCGAATTCCTGAAGACCTTGTTCGAAGGCTTCATACTCCACCTGATGAGAGAGGGAAGAAACACATAGTCTAATGCCACATGTTTCATACGGGAATGAAAAACCAGGTTGACACACAAGTATGTTGCTCCAACATTATCATAGTAGATGACCGAGACTGCAGGTATTTGAATGCGGAGTCATCAAGAAGAGAACATATCCACTTAAGTTTTGAAGACGTGTTGGCAACCACCCTATATTTTGCCTCAGTTGACGACCTTGTTATGCTCTTTTATTTTTGCGATGACCAAGATACAGGATGTTGGCCAAGATACATCACATAACCATTTGTCGATACAAAGTCATCAGAGTCATTAGCCCAATCCGCATCCAAGTAAGCATGTAAGGACAAATTCTTACCACGACAAAGTAGAATACCATAATTTAACGTTCCCGCCAAGTATCTAAGGACGCGCTTGACAGCATTACAGATATGTTGTTAGTGAATGCCTAAACTGGGAGAGACGATTAACCATGTAGGAGAGATCCGGACGAGTAACGCAAGATACTGTAAACTCCCAACAATAGTTTTGTATCCAGTTGGGTTAGACATGTGAGTACCTAAGTGAAGAGAGAGTTTTGGAGACGCAACCATATGGGTAGTTACCGGCTTTGCACAAAGCATGTTGGTCTTTTCAAGAAGCTCGACAATGTACTTTCTCTAACTTAAGTGTAAGTCTGTAGGTCCACATTTAGCTTCTATACCAAGAAAATAATGTAACTCTCATGATCTTTGAATGAAAATTGGTTTTCAATTGAATTCAACGTTTGTTGAAGCAAAACTAAATCATCGTCCATAACGAGAATATCGTCCACATATATGAGTAAACAAACAATGCACTGACCAATCTTCAAAATAAGTAAGGAAGTATTTTAAACCGAGTTAAGAAAACCAAGAGATTGAAGAAAAGTTTATAATTCAATGTATCAGGCTTAGGCACTTGGTTAAGACCGTAGATAGCTTTCCGTAACCGACATACATGTTGTGGTATATCCGTATCAATAAAATCCGGCGATTTTTCCATATTCATCCGTCAAGGTGGCTTGTAGAAAAGCGTTGTTGACGTCTAATTGTCTTACCGACCAGTTATAGTCCACCGCGACCCCAAAAACAATCTGAATTTTCATGGACTTGATTACTTGACTGAATGTTTCAACATAGTTTAGGCTTGGTTTTTGATTGTATCCTTTGGTGACAAGCCTAACCTTGTAACGATCAACGGACCCGTCTCGCAGCTGTTTTGTTGTCAAAATCCAGCGACAAACTAGAATGGCAACATCAGAATGTTGGCGGTGGAACAAGATCCCAGTTGTGATTCCCAATTTGTGCATTGATTTTAGCTACAAGCTTTTCTTCATCACTTATCTTGATGAGCTTTTCGTGGTTCACGATTGTTGGATAGAGACACGACATTGATATATTTTTTGCTTGGTTGTCGGATGCCTACTTTAACTTGGGTATTCATGGTGTGGTTATTGGTTGGTTGATTTGGAGGTTATAGGATGGTTCAGGTGAGGAAGAAGATTTACTTGGTGACGATGGAGTAAAAGGTGGTGTTTGGGCTTTAGTGTTTGTGGTGGTATGGGCTGAGCTATTTGTGGAGGTTGTTGGGCTTAAGGGAGTGTGGGCCGAGTTGAGGAAGTAGGAGTACTCGATGGTGATGATGGATTAGGAGGTGGTGTTTGGGGTTTAGTGTTTGTGGTGGTATGGGCTTAGCTATTTGTGGGTGAATGTTGGACCGTGGGTTGTGGCCCATTCTGAGTTGGAGCAGTGGGCATAGGGGAGGAAGAAACATAAAGAGAGATAGAGGAAGAAGACGATATTTGCGGTGAAGACGATGGTGCAGGTGAATGAAGTAGAGGAGATGATGGACCACTTTGGTGAGGATCTGAACTTGGGGGTTCCTGAGGCAAAATGAATTTGGAGAGAGGAAGAGCATTATGAGTCGGCGATGAAGCAGCAATGTGTGATGTCATTTTGACAACTCCAGAGACATCTCGTGGCAATTATGAAAAAGGACTAACCAATTAATCAAATTGCACATGTCGGGAGATATACATTCTACCCATCAGCATGTGTCTTCAAGTTTATGGTGGTTGTGTGGTTTAAGCCATCGGTAACACGCACACCCAAACACACGCAGCTTGTCGTAGTTAAGAGACTTCTGAAACAATTTTGATATTACGATTGCATGGAGAGGACTAGTGTTAGAAAGATGGTTAATAAGATAAACTGCAACCGCAAAAGGAAATGGCCAATATGTCTTCGGAACCGATGCTTTGGAGAGAAGAGTGAGACCAGTTTCAACGATATGACAATGTTTACTCTCCGAGAGACCATTGTGTTCTGGTGTATGCGGAGGAGATGTCAAATGTGATATGCCCATTGATACAAAGCACCCTCGCAAAGTGATGAATTCACCACCATTATCTGAATAAAACGTATCAATTCGTGTTTAGAAGCGATTTTCGACAAGTCTTTTAAAGGTAATGATAGTTTCTTTGACCTAGGATTTTAGCTGAAGAGGGTAAAGCCATGTATAACGAGTGAAATTATCAATGGTAAGTAGATACTATTTGAAATTATCTTATGAAAAAATTAGTGAACACCAAACAACAAAATACAAATATTCAAGTGGTTTTGGGGAAACAATGGTGGATTAAGAAAAGAGAATCTTATGACTTTTATTAACAAAGCAATCGGTGCAAGACAAGGGTTTTTTAGAAGAATTTGAAACGGGAAGAGAAAAACCAGAAATGGTAGTGTTTAAGATATGATGAGATGGGTGTCCTAGACGAGAGTGCCATGATGAGATAGTAGCCTTAGATGATGGTGATGTAAACAGGGCATGGACTTGAGATAATTGCAGTGGCCACTCATAAAGCTCATTCCTAGTTTTTCCTGAAAGCAACATAGTCCCCGAGTTCAGATCTTTCACCTGAAAAGATGCCGAGAAAAATTACACAGAGACATGATTAGAGTTACATAGACGATACATTGATATGAGATTCTTATATATATTAGGAACATAAAGAACTCTATGTAAAGTTAAATCACGTGAAATAGTAGGAAGAGAGGTAGAACATGTTTGTGTTATTGGGATAGTATAACTGTTGGCAATTGTCACATTATCTGCGCCACGGTATGGTTGATAATGGGCAAGATTGTTGTGGTCCGAATTGATGTGGTGAGTGGCACTACTATCCATCAACCAGTTGTTTTCAGTATATTGAGAACCCATAGCCAAGTTAGCTCTCAGATTCTATAAGGTAAACGGGCTAAGCTGCTGCTGATTTTGAGAAGCTTGAAACATGGCAAATTTGGAGCACCTTTTGGCATTGTGGCCTTGTACACCACAGATTTGGCACCTCCCTTCATATGTTTGTGGCCCCCTTGTATCCATGTGTTGGTGATTTGTTACCAGTTTTGTTGTTGCGGTTGAGAACTCCATTGATTGATGTTGTTATTCTTGTGCCGATTCTAATTTTGGTGATTGTTAGTGTTGTTGTTGCGGTATTGGACTGCATTTGCAGTGATGCAGTGACTGGAGCGGGTGTGAAAACATTATCAGCCACAAAGAGGAGCTTGGCCTCATGATTCAACAGATGCTCATGAAGTTCGGTTATAGACGGTGGTGAATCGCGACTTTTGATTTGGTCCACAACTAATTTGTAGTCTTCTGGAAGACCTTCAAGGATGGCATCGATTTGATCTTCAGGAGTAACGGTGGTGCCGAGAATAGCCAGCTGTTCAAAGCGAGTAATGATACCTTGAAGGTACACATCAATCGTCTTGGTTTCCTTTTTCCAATTATTTAATTGATTCTTGAGTTGCCTGATGTGTCCACGGCTTGGCTTGGCATACGTAGAGGCTAGTGTACTCCACATCGCTGATGAAGTCGTGGTACGGGAGACAAGTGGCTGGAGAGATGGCGCTGAAGATTGGTTGTCTTGGCGTTTCCAGAGCGTAAACTCCATATTGACCAAGATCTGATCACCGTTGGTGATGGTGGCATCATGAATGGCAAGAGATCCATCGAGATGACTCGCAAGAGCATATCCATCAAGAAGTGAATGGATTTGGAGGCTCCACATGAAATAGTTGGTAGCGGTAAGCTTCGAGACATTTGTCATGGTGATGATAAAAAGGTGTTGATTGTTGACTTGGATTGTTTGTATGACCATAGGGTTGGATGTTTTATCCGAAGAAGTCATAATGATTTTGTGTTTTTGTGTCGAGAAAGTAAAGAATTTTTTTTTTGTAAATTCGCGTGGCTTTATGATACTAATTACCATGTAAATGTATATTGAAAGATATTTATGTTATATTACAAAGAATGAGTATTTATACAGAGAGAACGGTAGAATAATCTAGGTATATAGAGTTAATGACAATATACACTCTTAACATAATCAGAACCATGATTAACAGAATTAGAGATGTGAAGATCTCCTTAATACCAAGTCGGTTCTCCTTCACAGTATTCTAACCGAACCAATAATATCAAAAATACAGTATAACTACCTAGAACCAATAATATATGGATCTTTTAAACCTGGAATCGAAAGACCCAAAATTCAAAAAGAACCGAACCGAATGTCCAAACTTATGTGTGCATTTACTTAAATGCAAAGGTGACAAGAAAGAATGAAAAAAGTCAACTGGCGTATAAAAGTAAAAGACAAAAGTAACTGCCTTAAATACAATGGTCAAACACACGACTTTTTTGGTTCAAAAACATTACTCTGTAAATGTTTCAACAAAAATTTCATGCATACAAACTGAATCGAAACAGATTATATATACACGGTCCAACCAATAAAACAGTAAATTTGTAATTCTGATTCTTTAATTCTATAACCATTGTAATCCACATTCAAACCAAATCGAACCAAGCAAAACAATATGGACGGCAGCGATGAAAACAAGAAAACTTGTTGTTTCGAACTATAAATAAATAAAGAAGAAAATATTCTTATTTGATACACCACAAGTTATTAATTACAGCACGAGAAACTAAAAAATACTCCAAATGAAAAGCAGAGATTTGAGTATATGCAGAGCAAATAAATACAAACATTTATGCTTTGCTTTTGCTTCTCTCTAGCTTCCATTTCCCAATCCCCTTAAAACCGAATCCCAAGAGCAAATCAACCTAAACCGTAAAACAAAATCAAACCATTATCTAAACCGTTTAAGTGGTTTGGTTCACAGTTTGACAACTTCAGGGATAAAGACAGGGTATCGGTCGATACAATCGGACCATGGTCCGTCCTTGGGCGTCTTAATCGTACGGTTACATTTCCACACGGCAGAGTTACACTTGAAGCCACTCCCAAACGCGATTTGCCAAACTCGATCTCCTCTCCTCATTCTCCCTTTAGACTCGATGTAGCTAAGCTCGTACCACAACGATGACGATGATGTGTTACCAAAACGATGCAGTGTCATTCTTGAGGCTTCTACGTGTTCTCCTGATAGCTGTAGATTCTTTTGTAGCTCGTCGATCACCGCTCTGCCTCCTGCGTGGATGCAGAAGTGTTCGAAAGCCAGCTTGAAATCTGGTATATACGGTTTCCATTTCGGGTTGAAGATTTTACGACCGATTAAGGACGAAAGGAAAAGGAGCTGCTCCGATGCCGGTAGGACCAAAGGACCTGTTCAATCAAATTCATCTATAAATCCCAACCGAATCGCAATTTCTCAAACTGAAACCAAACCAAGCCAAGCTTTCTTACAAAACTAGATAATATTTATATCCAACATATACCTAATTTAATGCAACCTACTCGAATAAGCAATTCCATTGGACTTAGACATATTCTAAATCTATATTTTACAATACCAAAAAAATCGGCGTAATTACTTTCTATTTAAAACCAAAGCCAAACCGAACAAAATAGTTGAATTTCCACCCCCTTAATATAATTTCCACCGTTGATGTTTTTGTTAGGGTATTTTCAAAAAAAAAAATGTTTTTGTTAGGGTATTAATGATATGTATTATTATTACCTATTGTGGTGATGTTAGCCTTGAGGGCTTCACCAGCGATAGCCATGAGATCTTTGGACAAGTTGATGCCAACGTGTCCTTCTTTGTCTTCCTGCTCATAGACGCAGTAGTAAGACTTGTCGTCAGCACCACGGTGGGTCCGGACGAGGTGGCAAAGCTTGTACTTGGCTCGCCATCGATCAGAATTGCGGTTTGACATGTGAATGGCTGCGGCACCCATGCGGAATAGGCAATTTGGGAGCAACATGGCTCTTTCATTCCCCTTGTAGTAATTAGGAGTTATGATCTCCGTGCTCACAATGATCGCATTAGAATTGGGATGAACCTGAAGCAGATCGCGGGCTAGATCAACCGAGATCAAGCCCGCGCTGCAGCCCATCCCTGAAAGATTAAAGCTCTTGATGTTGCTCCTAAGCTTATATTTGTTGATCACCATCGCGGAGAGCGATGGGGTAGGAGAGAAGAGAGAACAATTGACAATGAGGATGTCGATGTCTTTAGGCTTTAGACCAGTTTTCTTGAAGAGATCATCCATGGCCGTGAAGATAACCATCTGAGCCTCGCTTCTAGCCTCGTCCATGGTTGGGGTTGGAGGAATGTAATGAATAGCCGGAGGGAGACAAGTCTCTTCACCAAGGCCAGAACGTTCAAGGATTCTCATTTGGAACTCGACACTCTTAGGCTTGTCCTTGAGGATCAAACGAGAATGTTCCATGAAAGTTGCAAAGGGGACACGGCACGTGACTGGTGGTTTGTAACAAGAGTAGTCAACTAGGTAGACCGTGCGTGGCTTGGACATGAAGTAAACGGTGGAGATGAAGATAACAAAGAAAGAAGAACATAGAACCTGAACAAGATCAAAGTGGAGTGAATTCCAAACATTAAGGATCTCTTCAGGACCCATCCGAAGAAGCTCAACCGCGACGATTGCCATGATCGGGATCAAAAGAAAACTCAAAAAATGGTTGACCAAGTATTGATAACCAAGTTTTACATACTTAAGCTTAACCGAGCTAGAGAATTCTGGCATCGGTGCCTGAGGCATCTTCGGAGAGGTTAATGTAAGTACTCTTTTGTGTTTATATTATTGTAACTTTTGTGATTAGGGTCTTGTGAAGATCGAGTTAATGAAGAAGAGAAGGATATAAAGGCAAACAAGGGAAGGGGTAGATGAGAGGAGTTAATGAAAAGACCCAACGCTCTCGGTTTGCTATGTATTTAATTTTTTTTTTTCTTTATTTGAATCTTTTTTTATTATTATTAGACGAAGAAAATGTTTTGTTTTGTTTTATTTCTCTTCGATTTCCAGTTGTAACTAGACAAAAGCAACTGGTAAGAGCAAATGATAAGGACTGTTCCCTTTGAATATAAAACTTTTATATATCTCTCAAAATTGTTGTTGAGGCTTGAGATATAAATAAATAAGTAGAGACGTGTCAGTTTTTTTATATAATCGAGATCAAAGTGTTTGGTAACTACTTTGATTCGATGATTACGTAGCCCGGTAGGCGAAAAATAGTACTGTTTACATATTTATCCAAGAAACCATTGTTTTCAAGACTGTAGTATCTCTTTCTCTCTTTTTTTTGGTCTCTTCTAGTTCCACAAATGAAAGAATAGTCTTATTTAAAACCAAAAAAAAAGAATAATCTTCTTTTACGCATGAATAATCGTTTTTTACGCATGATTTAAATGTTCGTTTACACTCACGAGTCAAAAACGAATTCAGTGTACGTAAACTTTACTTGTCAGTTTGGACCTATCACTCATGTACGTGGCATATAGTGGGAAAATAGAGAACTTTTAGTTGACATAAATATTCGGGTTTAATTGTCGATGTATATATCTTTACAGAGTTGCAGGTTTTGTTGTTTACAGTACTCGCAACTAATCTTTCATTTTTCATGGGTAAAACAACCGGAATCGAAGATTAAAATATAGTTTGCATTTGACTTTAATATTTGTACATATTTTTGTAACAATGTTATTGTTATTTTAAAGTACGAGATGACCAAATACTTGATACTGAAAATTTTGGAATAATGCCGCAATCATATTAACTATAATAGAAATTAAAAGTTTAGTGTGTACATGATCCAAAAATTAATATCTTGATAAGATTTTTGTCAGTATAAAAATTCAAAACTATAAGACTTTACACGTTTCGGTATGATTTATTTTATTTTTTGTTTAGGCAATCCTATAGTTATCCATGTTATCTTTTGAGATAGTATACTACCTAATATCAGTTGAAATGTTTGTTTACTCTTTAATATAATCGTAAATGTCGAAAAAGTCCTTTTTTGGTTTTCCCAATACGAAACGGGACATTTGTTGGTGTCATTTTTCTTTGAGATGATCAAGTGTGTTGGTGTTGCCAATAGTGTGTATTGGTGTTGTGGAGATTCCACAGAATTGAAGTGTATGTTTTTTTTTCTTTTGCTAAACTATTGAAGTGTAGGTTCTTTTTTTATTTTGCTAAACTATTGAAGTGTAGGTTCAGGTGGAATGTAGTTCATGATTAGGTTATCCTGACTGAAGTTATTGAACAAAATGGTAAATTAAAAAATTGTATTTGATTTACGTGTTTGCAAATGGATTGTATTTACTTTTTTCTCTGAATTTCTCAAGGAAAATAACTAAAATCCTAACATTATGAGTTTTATAGAAAATATCATAGAAGAACAACAAACTTACAAGAAGATTAAACAAAAAAACTAAAAACAAACTCTATCAAAGATTTAAAATACACGGTCGATTACTATTTTAAAAGTCATCCAGGAATTACCATTTACTATATAATCTTTTCAGGTTACTACGAAATTCCTCTAGTTGGGCCCAATAGTCATTTGAAAGAGGGAAAACACGAGGGAAAAATCAAACAGTAGTTATGATGTTTGACTTGGAAAGTGCAAGTAGACAAATTTCGAGATCCATGGTTTCAACAAAACGTGAAGAAAATAAAACAGTAGTTACGATGTTTGACTTGCAAAATGAAAGCAGACAAGTAAACTTGAGATCCGATGATTTCATATATAAAGACGATCCACCAAAAACCTCAAATAAAGTCCAAATCTTTTCTGCTATGATTTTTTTTGCCAAACATGAGTTTTATTCCATACTTGAATAAGAATGCAAGATCTTCACATTGTTATCATACATGTATGAAATTACCAAACTAAAGAAAATTATAATAGAGAAAATGAGATCAAAAAGCTTTTATAGCTTACGAATTTGTACTATGATTAGAAGATTTTGTTACATTTTATCGGTATCAAAATTAAATTCAATTGGAAATAAGTAAACAGGCTCATATCATCTTTATATTCCTTTAGGTCACATGTCACTTTCGATGTAAATTTACATTGCAAAATGAACATCACGTAATTTCGTGCCTACTAGTGAGATCATTAATGCCAACAAATTTTGATGAAGAAGTTTGGCTCGGAACTGCTCGCCAATTTGATAAGTACTTGAGCATCTCATTTATTATGAATATAATGTGTCTGAATTTCATTAGCCACCCTTCATAGTCCATGATACAGTTCTTACTTCACCTTTCAGAATAAATGAACATGAAACTCCCATCAGAATTACATTGACCTACCACATCATTGGTTTGTTCTCATCTCATTTGTAATAAATATGTGGAGTTATAATTTTTCTCGAACATTCACATTGCACCATTCACTTAGCATCAAGCTCGCTATCCGCTAATTAAAGACAAATTTCCAAATTCCTTGGAATTTCGTAATTTTGCATAATCTTCGTAATATAAAAATGCTAGAAGTTTGTCTTGAGCATCAATGCGCTTATTTAGATTACGTCCTTATGTTGCTAATTTCTGACATTAATAGACATGATTTGAATAGTTTTTTGTCAACATAATTGATAAAATAAAATATCTTGGTTGGTTACATAGTATGGAAGCGAGTTGCTTACAATCAACACTCCAACAAATCTAATACTAGTTGAACGGGTTAAAAGATATGATTTGTTGTAGTAATATGAGTTGAGTTTTTACCAATGCAACTAATATTGGGGCATATATGAGTCTAAGTTTAAAAGTCTAAAAAAACATACAGTCTATATTTTAAAAGTTAAAATATCGTATTTATTTATTTTTTAAAACGCAAAGTCCAAAATCTAAATGTTAAAACATAATTTTTAGTTGCAAAAAAAAATCATAAATTTATAATCCTAAATTTTAAACAAAAGTATGTGTTTCTTTATTTTTGAAAGAATTGCCTTATTTTGTGTAAATGTTTTTTAGTTACCCGGTTATCCCAAAATAAACTTCCTGGTCATTACGCCTATAGTCCAATGCTATATACTCAGGGCGGATGTAAGAAAATAAGTAAATCAAGTGAGCTCACACCAAAAATATTCAAATGATATAACAAACCACGAGTTATACTAAGCTCGTGGCTTTATACAAGTTAGTAGTTACATTGTAAGATAGCAATTCAAATTTGATTACTAACTAAAGAAATTTAATAATTGATGGGCTTTGGGAATTCAGACTCTAATAGGACTGAGGTACATTAGTTTCATATGTGCAATGTAGCAAAAATAACGATTATACTACCTAAATTTTACTATATGAGCTTAGGATCCTTTATATGTAGACAACCCTCATATTTATAGGCAAAAATTACACACAATAAACAATTTATTTAAACTATATAAATTAAATTAAAATAATGATTTGCAAATATCAATATATTGAGTTCATATTCTATTAGCAAATTCGATAAAAACATATTCATAACCATAATTCACATGTTAGAGATAAAATAATTCTCAATCATCCTTAGTCAAATGGCATAAATAAACCAGGCGTTGTGGCCTGGTGGTAAAGGGCTCACGGCTGTGAGTACCGCCACCTTGGTTCGATTCCTGGCCACCGAGGTTTTCATATGGCGTTCTTCGGGCCCCCAGGACCACGCCAGTTCCGTTTGGACGCGGCGCTAGTCGTCACACAATTGCGGCGTCCAGGACACCTTCGGGTTAGGGCCTATACGGCTCGTAGTCCAGGACCCCTTGTGGATCGGACACTTGGGTTATCAAAAAAAAAAAAAAAAAAAAAAAAAAAATGGCATAATAGGATTCCTAATTCTTAAAGTATAGTTTAATACTTGGCAGTGGCTCGCAAACGGGCTTGAAATTGATCCTACAATTACCCAAGTCTATAGAAAAAAGAAATGTAGGTCCAACTACCCACGGCAGTGAAACCCGTTATCCGGAGAAACAAGGGTTAAGGATGCAAAGGCAAGATGCTCTCGTTTGCACGTCAAATCAACTTTGTGTGCTGAAACACTAGCCATGAAAAGAGCGCTAGAGGAAGCAATGGCAGCCAGCATACATGAGTTGAACATCTTTTCCGTCACTCAGGTTCTCATTTCCTTCATCAATTTGGGTATCTCTACTATCGGGTATTCTCTATGATATCAGCCTCCTAAGTCTCACTTTTGAAGCAATATTCTTTACATTCATATCTTGCATCAACAATGTCTTAGCTAATTCTTTAGCCAATAATGCTTTGTTTTCATTATGTTACTCTTCCTTTGAGGGAGTGTAACTCTTATTATCTATAAAATCGATTTGATCAAAAAAAAATGTTTCACACTTAAAAGATATTGAAATAAAACATTTTTATATGTTCAGATCAATTTTGTTCATAAAATATTTTAAAACTATTGGCATTAACGTATATTTGATCAAAAGTATTCAATGTTACTATATTAATGCACAATACAAATCTCTTTGTACGTTTATAAATATTACAGTATAAATCATATATTTTGCCATACACGTTTAAATATTAAAAATTATATCTATTAAAATTTATTAGTAAACCAAGTTAATGGTTAAAAATGAAGGTATTTTCTCTTAATTTAGTTGTAAGTTTATTTCTAAGTTTTTACAACATAAATATAATACAACGGCCCCGGACAAAGATAATGAGATGCGTGATGAAATCAATACATGGAGACTCGGACCAACCAGCTCCCAACTACTTTATAAGACGTTTACCAAAAATGAATAAATGTATCTAACAATTATTCTTCAATATATGTACGTGTATAATTTACATGTTTTTCGAATTTCAAAGTTTTCGAAATTCGTTGCAACCATCAATTATTTTACAGTTTGTATCTATTTTATTTTTTTATTTTTTCCTTATTCTATTTGAATGTCAATCCGCATGTGTAATTAAAGTGTTGTTGTTTGTTTGTTTTTTTTTTCTATTGGCCAACTTGTTTTATTAGTAGAAAAATAATAGACTAAGAAATAGAACTATCTCACATAAAAAATGATTACAAGGAATACTTTATAAAATAATACACAATTCATACAAGAGGTTTCTTGCACTTTTTCATGTACCATCGTAATTTTTGCAATCTTCCTAACGACCTTACTTAAATAGGCCCTTACGATCATTTTATAAGTACATTTTGTACTTTTGTATCTTCGGTTCTTAAGGAGACAAGCCCTTACGATCACCTTGTGATGTAGTCTATAAAAATTATATTTGGTTTGGTCTAACCCTAGCCGAGATGGTCGCATGGTGGTTTGACAAGTTTGTTTTCTCACTCTTTTTTATCAAAATATTGCAACCTTGACAAAGCTATTTTTTCTTCCAACAAACTTGACAAGCTGTTTTTGTTTGCTATCTTACGACAATCTATAAAGAAATCATTTTCAAATGTGTGCAATCAATTATTTATCCTGAAAACAGTGCATAGTTAACAGAACAATATATTTAGGATATGAGTGTGCTTGAGGAGGTAGAGCCGACACAACAAACATTTAGATCACCACCATTTATCATTTTCTTATAAACCATGAAAACAATTTGTTACCTTTTTTCGTATTAACCACACTTTTATTTTTTTACTATACGCTATTTAGTTTTTGTTACTTCGCTAACCTAAAATTTTAGCTGATGACATCCGGTTTGGTGTGTATGTTTTTAGTATTTTAAAATGTAATCCTCAAATATTTAGTTTTAAATTACGATTAAACGTTTGAAAAATATTTTTTTTTTCTATTTAATTAATGAAATTTCAACTGATCTTTGTTAAATATATTATCGTAATAAAAGTTATCGATTGTATCAAATTTGTTGGTTATTACCATATTTTAGTGGATTTATTTTCTATAATTTCTCAAATGACACCGGAGAATATGCATTTAGCAACAAAAAAAAGACGCTGGAGAATCCATTGGATAATTAGTTTGGGGTTTATGATGCTACAAACGTTAGAGAGAGATATGCAAAATTGCAAATGAATGTTTGGGTTTCTTTGCATAGATCTTTTTGTTTAAAAATTTGGAGATGTCCTAGTTCAACTTTGGTTTTGGTTTAGGTTGTCATTTTCGACTCAATTGCAATCATTAAACATAAATTCTTTAAAATACCACTAACTAGAGGATGATCTAAGTGTTTTACGGCTTTGAAATTCATATAGAGAAATATTCAAAAAATAAAGCTAAACATATATTAATTATATGTTTAATTTTTTATTTAAAATGATGATTTTATATTTTATAATGAAATATATGTTTTTTAATAAGTAATTTTGTAGCTTCTAAGACTATATTTTTCAATGAAAGTAATTATATTTTTTATTTAATTAATTAGAAGTAGTTGTAGAATCATTTTTCTTCTACGATATATATATATATGTAGCATAGTGGATATTTGAATCAATTGATTTCAAGACATTTGCATAGAATTATGTTATAATATTTATTTTGCTTACACAAATTTGGTTAAAGCTAAATTACATTCATATACATTAATTAGTTTAGATCATTTGAAATAATTATGTTAAAATTTAATTTAAAAAAATGGATTTTAATATTTACAAATTTTACGAAAATGTAAACTACATTGCATACAAAAAGTAGTTTTAATTCATGTTCAACAACTTACCATAATCTGGCATTCGATGATGTTGTGATTGTATTAAAATCAACAACAATCAGTTTTAAACATTAATTATGTTGGATGTCCCTTTCTCTTTACCGGATACTTTTTGCTTTCTGATACACGACTTGTGAAAGATTATGTTATCAGAATCTACTAAACAAGTCAGATTGCAAGTTTGTTGAGCTTGTCAAATTCTGTTTGATTTGGTTTTTAGATCAAATTAACGTACATAATGAATACTTGACATTTTAAAAACTTTGTTACAACATGTAGAATTTGCCAGTATGCACGTAGAACGTATATGTTCCTAGTTTGGAATAATATATTCATTTTGTCGATAACTAAGTCTCACTAGTGTTTAACCAACAAGTATGGAGTCTCATACGTAGATCATGCACTTTGAAGTTCTCATCAAATAAAAGCGTATATGGAAACTGGTAAGTTCAAATCATTTTGATTTCTATTTTAATAAAACAGAATTTTGTACTGCGTTGTAGTCACTTTATGACTACTTATTTCTTGGAATTGGCCTTACAATCAAAAGGGTTTTCGAGGTCTCTCATGAACTCTTAATCTCTTCGAATCTTAAGGGGGATGCATCTTGGTCCTTTCAATGGAATTCCTTCAATCTCTGTATACTTTTCCTATTGATTGAATTTAAGCATTCCCAAACAAAACAAAAAGGTGATTGTGAATCTTGAATAATTTTTTCCAAATGTAGAACTGAAAATACCAATGATTTTTCTTTTGGTCCGTTTAGAAGAAAATGCAATAGTTAAGTAGCAATCATACAGGGATGTCTTAATTAGTATCGGGTGTGTTTTGACAGGATTGATGATTGATTATTATGGAGACCATTTTCCCAACTATCTCTATTAAATTTTGATTTTGATTTTGATAATAATGTCTTTGTGACTGTTTGGACCATAAATCTCCTCCCAAGCATTTGTTGTCTTCTATCAATTATACAAACCAGCTTAATGATTGGCCTAAACTGTTAGTTTTTGTCCCCTAGCTTTAATTAGGATTATTAAGATAATAAATCATGCATTCATTCTTTTATAAATTTGTTTTTTCATGTGCTCTACAACACACTTTTTTTCTTTTTGGTATGAAACACACAAATATACTACCAAAATCAAATTTGAGTAATAAAAATATGGCGACACGAATATAAACCACTCGTTTATATATATTAAATCAACAACATAACTTTTTCGGTTTTTTTTTATTCGGAAATATAAACTTTATGTTGGACTATGAAAAAAGTCCTTATGTGAATGATAAATTGTTAGGTTTTTGAAACAGAGTGTATATAATTGACTTTATTGATGCAATCTTCTAATAATTGGTAATAAATTTTCTAGTCTTCTAGTTAAAATTGTTCTACTTTTAGATGGTTTTCCTAATTACTCTCTTTCTTTAATTACTTGTTCTTTAAGCGGTAAGGCTGGCTGATAGTCTAGTCCGCTCTTGAAAGTCAGATTTTTAGATGTCACTCTCACTATTAAATTTAAGTGTGTTACTTCAAATGCCAGATTCAATACACTCCCTAAATTACATATTCATATCATTTACATATTCTCTATTCAACTTTACAGCATGAACGAACATATGGACATGGGTATGTGACTATGTTTTATATCAAGAATGAAAGAAAGAGTTTTGAACGATTTGAAGCCCAACGGGCCTTTGGAAACTTTATATTTGGTCCATTTTATTTTGTTTTGGGCTGAACCATGAACATAATAGAAAATTCAATAAAATAAAATCATTTTCATTTCTCCTGCGTGAATATGTAAAATCTTTAAATTATTGGTGAGAGAGAGCACGAATGAAGTGAATCACCCACTCTCCTTTTACCTCACAACAAAGATCATCACTTTTTTTATAACCTAAATAAATCTCTCTGCAATTTCAGATCAAACTCGTTACAGAAACAAATGGCAGAGTATTTGGTAACTGGAGGAACCGGCTTCATTGCTTCTTACATCATCAAATCACTTCTCCAATTAGGACACATAGTTAGAACCACTGTCCGAAACCCTCGTATATCTCTCACTCAAAACATTCCAATTTCATTGATTTTTTTACCTCTAATTTCTTGGTTTTTATTTGGATTTTGTATTGAAGGTGATGAAGAAAAAGTGGGTTTTCTATGGGAACTAGAAGGAGCAAAACATAGACTAAAGATTTTCCAAGCTGATCTAACGGTGGAAGGAAGCTTTGACGAAGCAGTGAACGGTGTAGATGGAGTATTCCACACGGCTTCTCCTGTTCTTGTTCCACAAGATCATAACATTCAAGAGACATTGGTTGATCTAATCATTAAGGGCACTACCAATGTGATGAATTCTTGTGCAAAGTCTAAAACTTTGAAAAGAATTGTTCTTACTTCTTCTTGCTCTTCTATACGGTACCGTTTCGATGCCACGGAAGCCTCTTCGCTCAATGAAACGCATTGGAGCGATCCTGAGTACTGCAAACGCTTCAATGTGAGGAGATATTTCTCTCTAATCTACTTTAAATTTACACTAAAAAACTCTTTTAGACCCGGCTCAAAGTTTTTACGAGGCCAGGGCAAAAAAAAAAAATTGGCCCTTTAAACTTAGTTTTTAAAGATTTTTTGCTATCTAAATTTTTTTTTAATACATATTTTCGTAAAAAAACGGAAAATATATTTTAGAAAAAAAATTATAAACCTTTTTATTTCTATTTTATTTAATTTTTTATTAATTTATATTTATTTTTAAAAAAATTAAAAAATGTGGACTCCTAAATATGAGAGGAGGAAGTGGGGCCTATGGGCAGTGCACCACTTGACCTCCCCTCTAAGCCGGCACTGAGACCAAGAGGTTTAGTCTAGTGGTTTGTACTAGTGTTGTTGTTCGGGTTCAAATCCGGTAGAATACATGTTTTTGAAGATATTTCTCTCTAAAATGCTTGAAGTTTTGGTTAAAACAAGACTCTATTGATGGTGTGACCTTGAATTGATGCATAGCTTTGGTACGGGTATGCAAAGACCCTAGGCGAGAAAGAGGCTTGGAGGATAGCTGAAGAGAAAGGGTTAAACTTGGTGGTTGTGAATCCTTCCTTTGTGGTTGGTCCATTACTTGGACCAAAACCAACAAGTACTCTTCTTATGATCCTCGCTATTGTCAAAGGTCTAGCTGGAGAGTATCCGAATTTCACGGTTGGGTTTGTGCACATAGAAGATGTAGTTGCTTCACATATATTAGCTATGGAAGAGCCTAAAGCGTCAGGGAGAATCATATCTTCGAGTTCGGTTGCTCATTGGTCTGAGATCATTGAGTTGCTAAGAAACAAGTATCCTAATTACCCATATGAGAATAAGTAAATCTCACTCACATTAGATTCACCAAGATTTCATTGTCGATATTGTTTGGTTGGTTGGTTGGTTGATTGATTCTTTGTGTGTTTCTCAGGTGCAATAACAAAGAAGGGGATAATACTCCACATAGTATGGATACAAGGAAGATACATGAGTTGGGATTTGCATCCTTCAAGTCAATACCTGAGATGTTCGATGACTGTATCCGCAGTTTTCAGGAGAAGGGTCTGCTCTGATTACATACATTTTCACCAGTCGTATTGTCGATTTCTAGATTGTGACGTTTGTTTTTCATATAAAACTCGAGCAAATAGTACGTAACTGATTATAGTATAAATTCAATAAGGTGGATTTGATCAGTCACTTGTTAGAATCTTACTGATTCACTAAGCATTAGCAAATGATCCAAATGGTGGCTTTCAATTATACATGTAGAAGGGTATAGTCAAAGATAATGCCATGAAAAATCTTGCTTGAATAGGGCAGTTCAGTTCAAGAAATAATCAATGAAAACGGCTTTAAATCAAATTAACCATCCTTTGGCTAATGTGTTTAACTTCTCATTGTATAACGTTTTAAACATCTCATCTAATGGCAAACAAAAACAAACCGTCTCGGACCAAACCAAAATTCATCAATCCACATTTGAACCGGGCTTGAATTTCATAAAACCGAATCGAACTAACCGAAACTCACTAAAAAAATCAAATATTTGTCACTAAAACGTTGTATAGCCCATGATTAGGCCCATTAACAAGTCAGGTGAAGCTGTTAGATGTCCTTCTGAGTTTTGATGCAGCTGTTTTTTTTTTAATTACCCGGAGATTCCGGCCGAAGCTTCTAATCCCCAAGCCATAAACCACAACATGTAATATTAGTTTCGTCCCAAGAGTCACTCGAACCAGCGAACTCTAGGCTTTCCCTGAGATTTTTACCAGTTGAGCTATCGACTTTTGATCTGATGAAGCTGTTGTGATTGGTAGAACAACGATTAAAGAGTTCGCCAATGAATTTAAAGAGGTAAAAATCATAGCTTCGCTTGTCCAGATTTCTTTACTTCAATGGATTCAGTATGGCTAGTAAGTGACACTTTTTATGATCTTTTAATGTCATTCTTGTTGAGGTACATTTTGCTTTGTCCGCTGATGTTGAATATAGCATGTGGGTAAACAAGGCAAAGGAAGTTCTACAAAAAGCTTAAGATTTCCCTCCGAACCCTAAACTAATTCTTAAACCTCCACGCAAACAAAGCATTTGTTATTATTATAACTCTAGCAAATAGTAACATTCTGTTAAATTTAATGAGCTGGTTTTGATCAAACAGATCTATTTGAACATTAGCAAATGATCCCAAGTGGTGGCTTTCAGTTGACATGAAAAAGGTTACAAATCAATAAATAAACAATGAAAACGGCTTTAAAATCAAATTCCCATTCCTAGGGTGTGCAAAAAAGAACAAACCGCCTATGACTAAACCAAAATTTAAAGTTGAGCTATCGACTTTTGATCTGATGAAGCTGTTGTGATTGGTAGAACAACGATTAAAGAGTTCACCAATGAATTTAAAGAGGTAAAAATCATAGCTTCGCTTGTCCAGATTTCTTTACTTCAATGGATTCAGTATGGCTAGTAAGTGACACTTTTTATGATCTTTTGTTGTCATTCTTGTTGAGGTACATTTTGCTTTGTCCGCTGATGCTGAATATAGCATGTGGGTAAACAAGGCAAAGGAAGTTCTACAAAAAGCTTAAGATTTCCCTCTGAACCCTAAACTAATTCTTAAACCTCCACGCAAACAAAGCATTTGTTATTATTATAACTCTAGCAAATAGTAACATTCTGTTAAATTTAATGAGCTGGTTTTGATCAAACAGATCTATTTGAACATTAGCAAATGATCCCAAGTGGTGGCTTTCAGTTGACATGAAAAAGGTTACAAATCAATAAATAAACAATGAAAACGGCTTTAAAATCAAATTCCCATTCCTAGGGTGTGCAAAAAAGAACAAACCGCCTATGAATAAACCAAAATTTAAAGTTGAGCTATCGACTTTTGGTCTGATGAAGCTGTTGTGATTGGTAGAACAACGATTAAAGAGTTCGCCAATGAATTTAAAGAGGTAAAAATCATAGCTTCGCTTGTCCAGATTTCTTTACTTCAATGGATTCAGTATGGCTAGTAAGTGACACTTTTTATGATCTTTTGTTGTCATTCTTGTTGAGGTACATTTTGCTTTGTCCGCTGATGCTGAATATAGCATGTGGGTAAACAAGGCAAAGGAAGTTCTACAAAAAGCTTAGGATTTCCCTCTGAACCCTAAACTAATTCTTAAACCTCCACGCAAACAAAGCATTTGTTATTATTATAACTCTAGCAAATAGTAACATTATGTTAAATTTAATGAGCTAGTTTTGATCAAACAGATCTATTTGAACATTAGCAAATGATCCCAAGTGGTGGCTTTCAGTTGACATGAAAAAGGTTACAAATCAATAAATAAACAATAAAGACGGCTTTAAAATCAAATTCTCATTCCTAAGGTGTGCAAAAAAGAACAAACCGCCTATGACTAAACCAAAATTTATCAATCCAAATCCGAACCACCAAACCATCCAACAGAACAAAATTAACCTATATATTCACTATCAGTATTTTCCATTAAATATGTAGAATCTACTATAAAAATTCAATTTGCTTGAACCGAATCCAGTTACAAACCGAACCGAAATAAAATTCAGTTCTATTGGTACCTATTTCCCAAAACTTCAAAAAAACATCGAATTTTGAAAGACGCGAACCAAACCGACCCGAAAAACCAACCGAATGCCGAAACTTACCCACACCATTAAGTAAATGTGGCTTTCAAGCTATTGGGCCGAGGATCACCTCTCTTATATCCCAAACACCAATACATAGATAGAAGCATCATGGCCTCAACAGAAAGGCAAATACCATATTATAATCTCACAACTTCACAAAGTAACACTTGAATTCCTTACGTGTATACGAACATGAATATTCTCTATCAATATTCAATATAGTAGTATCAAGAATTTGGAAAGGTTATCACAAGATCCTCTAGTTCATCACCTTATGCATGTGCATTTCAAGCTCTCCTTCTATATAATAAGTAACTCACGTGCTTGAGAGAAGGCATGCCGCACGCACGTACAGAAAAAAGAAAAACAAGAACATGTGCAACCACAAAGTAGTGTAAGAGAGTGGGATAGTGTTACTTAATTACTCTTACTACTATACAAAGTATAAGAAATTAAGAAGACTCTTCCTTTGACTTTTCCTTATTCCACAATCACTTTTTCATATAAATTCCAAATGCTATACAGCTGTGTTAAATAAAATAATATTTGGAACGTTTTAATTGAATAACCTGACAAAACCAACCCCTGACTTGTTGCCACTTCCGTGCAATTCCCTCTTTAATTCCCACTCTCCTTTCTCACTTGTATTTCCCAACTTTTCTTTCTTCCTCACAAAAATTCAATAATGAAAAATTAAAGAACATTTCATAATTAATTAAAAATTATAATGTTGATTATTTTTTTGTGAAGGCGCGGCGAATCAGCAGAGAAACAGTGAAGAGGCCACCACCAAATGTTCATGAATTGTCATTTTCTATTAGATTCTTTAGAATCGTAACACGTCAGGATCTAACGCTTATTCAATTATAATGAAGATGACAAATGAAAGGCGATAACAACAATGAAGAACAATATAAAAAAATTTGTATCATTAAGAGAAAAAGAGAGGTTACAAAAGATTGTAATAAAGACTGAAAATGGAAATCAAATCTCTGCATTTCACTTTGGACGGCTCTAAAAGCACAATGGAAAAACCCAAAATTATAAGAAGAGATTAAACAACCATAATAAACTCAAACTTTCAATCTTTCTTCTTCCTCATAAAAAAAACAAAACTACTAAGTAGTAACACTCATCTAAATGCAAAACCCGGCTTTATGTCTTAAGATCTTAACTTTCTCCGGAACACACACTTATGTATGTCTTATAACATAAACTCATAATACGAAAAATAAAACTCTTCTCACTTGAAAAACTCACTTAAAATTCCTATGACGCTGCAAAACTTTTCATGGGGCAAGGAATGTTGAGAGGGGCAATTGGTTGATCGAGGAAAGGGAAATTAGAGTCACCTAGCTCGAGTCCATCAACATCTCCAAAGTCGAAATCTGGTAGCTCGCTTGGACCGCTATCTTCAAACCCGTTAATGTCATCAAGCAAACCAAAATCATCAAACTGATCATCAGTGAGGAAACAATCAAAGTCTAAGTCACCTCCAGCACCCATTGGTCCTTCGTCAAAGAAACCAAGATCCGGGATTTGCAGATCAGCAAAGTTGAAATCGAACGACATTTCCTTGCTCGAATCAACACCGGTACCAGCAGTAGTAGTGGCACTAGTAACATTGAGAGTGATCTCTTCTTTAGCAGTGACAGTAGTGAGAGCTGAAGCTGAAGTGTCTTGCTCAGGGAGAGCAATAGGTGAAGAGCGAGAGCATTGACTAGCCTCAGATGAAGTAACACCAGCTTTAGTATTCTCAGAGACGGTACCATTTTTAGCAGCAACAAGTGCATCAAACTCAACTTTCCTGTCAAGGTAAGCTTGATGAGCTTCACCTTCAGTATCAAAAGTACCCAACCAAGTCCTAACTTTAGTGATTGGATGTCTAATCTCAGCAGCCCATTTCCCCCATTTCCTCTGCCTAACACCAACAGGCTTCTTAGTCAACCTAGGACCAGGAACCACAACTACAGCTGCTGCTTTCTTGCTAGTGGTCTTCGTACTGTCCTGAGAAGAACTCACAGTAGAAGGCTCAACACGAGCAGATTCCAAGGACGGAAAGTTAATCTCATGAACAATACGTTTCACTTTACGAGGCAGCTGCTTCTTAACCTCTTCCTCATCGCTAGATGAGTCATCAGTAGCGTAAGGATCGTTGACAATGATCCTAACTTTCCTCAAAGGTTGGGTCTCTTGAGGATGAGATAAAGTGTTGTTACTCCTCTTTGGTTTCTTGAAACCACTCAAAGACTGTTGCTTCCTAATCTCAACCATTATACTCCTCAAAATACCCAGAAAAAACTAAACTTAAGATGAAAAAAATCACTCACTCAAGTATCAAAAAAAGAAACGGCTTGTCAAATTTTTAGCGAACTATGAAAAAAGAGAATTTTTGCTGCTTTATGTGAAAACCCCCAAATACTTCAACTCCAGAACAAGTCCTGTAATAAAGAAACATAGAGAGACTCTTCAAAACTCAGATCTTTAAAGGACAATAAATGAAATGATAAGAGATTGAATGATGAATCGGTACCTTTTGGGTCTTAAGCGCATGGAAAGAGAGGGAATCTCAAGAACAAGCCTCTGCTTCTTAAAGCAGAAGTGAATCGCGTTTGTGAAAACAGCCAGACCAAGTTTCAAACAAGAAGATGTAGAACAAGATGATGTAATCGGACAAGAGATGTTGTTAATCAGAGACAAAATCACAGCCGATTCAAACCCAGCCGACATAAATCGATATTCCGATTTCCGAAAACCGTTAAAAACCTCACTGTTCCTGTTCTTCAGACAAAAGACAACAAAAAGTAAAAACTCAGTAACCAAAATAAAACCCACACAGCTAAAACCCTAGAGAGATTAGAAATCTGGGGATGAGATTATACTTATAAAAGATCCGTGACAAATTTTCAGAGAGAACAAAAAAACAGTAAACAAGTGTTGAAATTAAAAACTCGATTTTTATTTTTTTTACAATACCTTCAAAGAAACGACGCAAATCTCTAGAACGAGAAAACAAAAAATATCAAATAAACAAATCAAACAAAGAAGACGATTCTTTTAATGGATTCATAGAGAAACGCAGAGAAAAAATTAAAATATTATTTTAATTCTAACCTTGTTGGTGATTTCTCCGATTCTCTCTCTACTCTCCTTTTTTCTGCTTTCACGCTCTTTATATTCTCATTTACATAACACTACTATTTGCTCATTTATATATTTATTTCACTTTTTTCAATGACGGTCAAAAGGAACCATTCAAAGAAATGACCGATAAATATGGAAAATTAAATATTCAGTAACAAACTTATATGGTAATAAAAACTAAATTTTTTTTGTTAAGAAATCTTTCCTAATTTATAGAATGTTTTACCTTTATTAACCTCTTACTAAAAGAGATTTAACTACCATTCAATAAATCTTCCGTTTTTATAGAATCATAAAAGGTAACAGCATTTGACTGTTGATTATTTGCCTTTTGACTTAAATATTTTTCCTTGCGTTACGTTTTTATTCGTACCAGAAAGGGAAATGAATATTTTAAAAATGAAATTTGTTCAATTTTTGGGGAGACATTATATGAAAATTAGCTGGCATGGTATAAAGTAGGGACAATATAACATTAATGGCGCATGACTCTCTCTATACTCATGCATCTATCATGGCCCGCCAAGAATCCTAGCGCGTGGACCTCACTCTTCATGAAATTTTTATACTACTATATTTTTTAATTAGTATCTAATTTATTATTTTGTTTTTGTTTGCTTAAGGTTTAAGATTTTTTAGTTTTCTTATTTTTTTCTATAATTTATTTGTTTGGATAAATATCCCAAAAAAAAAAATTGGATTTTGATTTAAAATCTTGCCTCAAATCATTAGATTTCGTTAAGTAAATAAATCTCAACTATATTTAAAAGAATATCTAGCTAAATCTTTTAAATCAAATCTTAACTAGATTTCTATATTTTGAAAACTAAATATTAGAAGAAATGGGAACTAAATCAAAATAGTGCCATATTTGGTTTTAGAATCGAACCAAATTGATTTATACAATAATTATATACCTCTTAAATTTTGGTTTATTCAAATTTTTTGAAAGATGTTAAGAAAGGGAACAAGATGTGACTTACCAAAAGAAAATTATACTCCTTTAAATTAGCGATATTTTTCCATTTTCGCATATATTGACTACTTTTCGAATCAAATTTGTTTGATATTTAAATAAAATATAAATTTGGAAAGAAAATAAAACCCAAGATTACTTAACAAATAGAGAAATTTTACAACTGTTAAAAATAATTCAAAATTAGTACATGACATGTGTCTTGAGTCTCTTGACTTTCACTCGGTATATTATCAAATGCTCAAAAAATTGTGTATCTTCAAACATAGTAGTGAAGTGGTCGTGGAATAAATATCAAAGTAAGATAATGATTAAGCTACGAGCTGTCGATTTAAGGAACAACATGATATAACAATTGGAGATGGAACGAAAGTGCTAATTTTATATAGAATTTTTGTTAAGATTTAGCGAAAAATGTTTAAGACGACACATGCGACACGTGTATGAAAAGATCCTTCCTATGTTTTGCTTCAATCTTACTACAAGTTTTAGTATCTATCATCATCAATCATTACAACTAAACCTCATAACACAATCATAATACTTTTGTTTTGTTTTTGTAAAGGTGACAATGAAAGCAAGACTTCACATACGAAAAAGAGCATTATGAAATATTGTGTTGAAAACAATATCACATTAGCAACTGAGTGATGATAGGTCACACAATTATGTTAGAGTGGCGATGGTGAAAGTCGTGGATAACATAAGTATGTTGTGACTTTATATATTGGCTTAAATAACCAATAGAGAGCCGACGACCAAAAAGAGAGTAAGGTGGTAAACTGATGGATAGCCTCCGATGAGGGACGACTCAAATGCTTCCTCCGACACTAATCATCAAAGTGTAAGTCCAGTCTTTTCTTAATTAGGTTTTTAATAGTAAAGTGTATGTTTCGAATTTGCATACGAGTGTATGTTTCGAATTTGAAGTTGACTACAAAACCGGACGAGTAATATTGGCGACTGAGAAATGAGAGAGTCATGAACAAAATCTAAACTAAATTATTTTGAATATAAACTTAAAACAATTTATCCTACAAAGCCTTCTCAGGGATGGATCTATCGAATTACATATTATTATACGTCATGCTAGTTAGTTGCAATATTTTCCCCATAAATATCTCTGATTGATCTAAAATATCAATCAAATTCTAAAATATAAATAGTCAACTTTTCAAATTTTAATTTACAAATTAAAAATTCACATATTATATATAATTACAAGTATGAAAAAAACAAACCGATATGCATATAAAACCCCATATATAAATCGTTCTCACACATTTGCATACACATATATAATTTGGTGAAATGAGTATCTCCAAATATGTGACAAAATTGAAGACACGACCGAGTGTGGGCAATAATAACTAACAACTAAAGAAAAGTGTGTATATTAAGTTTAGCAAGAGAATCTAATTGTCTGGCATGTGAGATGCATGTGAGATGCACGTGAGAGATAAGGATATGGGTTTATAGGGAGCACCACGTCGTCACCATTAGGTGAAGAGGACCAAGAGGTAGCATCATCTCTTCGCCATCTGCCAAGTCCGCAGAGGCAAGACAGGTCCCATAATGGTCCTTTGCTCCACTCTATCACGTGATCTCTATAAAACTATATATCCCCACTACATATTCATTCCAAAATCAAAACTTATTAATATCTTTATAACATGCATGTGCGATCGTAAATCTAACAATTATTATTAAAATGAACACTGTTACCAAATGTTCTTTTGGTGCGTGATAAGCCATTACAATTTAACATGTATTAGCTAGGCCAATGCATGCATTCATGATACACAACTCTATTTGTAGTAAATCATTTACTCCTTTGGGAACTGAAAAGATAAAAACTTTACAAAAGAATTTTGTACCAGAAAGATATAGTTTTTACTGTTTTCTATGCAATTTTACAAATTCTAAAACACACTGAAATACTATTGGTTAAACTTTATTGAAATCTGTAAATCGTAGAAATCAATGCGTTTTCTTAATAAGTGTGCATAACCTTAAACATCTATCATTTTGGAACGGAGGGAGTATTTTTTATGTCATGTTTTTTTTATTTTTATAACCAAGGGGTAATCCGGGTTTTTACCACCCTACTAATCTCCTAGGATGAGTGTAGCCGTCGAATAGCTCACTCACCATGTTTTCTAATGGACCTAAAGCATAGCACCATTTCGAGTGGCCAAATGGAAATAACTAAATAATTCTACGCTTGAGAGGAATTGAACTCTGGTCTAGACCCAGTTCTCAAGTGGAAATTCTGTCATGTTTCTTTTGTGTTCTAATTGATGTCGAAATTTGTGACACCCGAAGGAAAAAAATGTAAGCTACAACAGACTACAAATTAATCTTCATGTTTGTCTTAGATCATATTTATCGGTAATTTGGTATGGGTGTTAATAAATTGAATAGTATTATAAAAAATAAAGTGGATTAACACTGTTTAGAAATAAATAATTTCACGCTCGAGAGGAATTGAACTCTGGTCTAGACCTACGGAACAATTCCTTCCTCAAGTGGAAACTATGTCCTGTTTCTTTTGTGTTCTAATTGATGTCGAAATTGGTGACACCTGATAGCTGATTGATTCGGGTTAACAGGTTTAATATTAAATTTAATAATAAACTAATGTTTAAGAATTTTTGAGAGGTTTATGGATAATCATGCCCTAGCTTTGTATATAATCATGAATCTCGTTGCAATGGCACAATGACAACCATTTAAACTAATTCAATCTAATTTCTAAATTTAGCCAATCTGATTCACAATTTTTGCCGCAAATCTCTGTGTAAATATTTCTAGTTAATTTGTATGGTGGATCATTATGGTGTACTTTTGCGAGTCTTCAGTTATCTTATGCTTTTATTCTCTTAATGATATTTGTATTTTCTGTTCAATTCTCCTAATAGTCTTATGACATTGGCTCATTTTTAATATTTTTCACTGAAAATGTATCTTTTTATTATGATTTGCCGATGCGTTGTTAAGGTAATCACTGCTACTACTTTTATCATACAAAATAAATATTTAATTTCTAAATTAATTTATAGAAACCACAAAAGTACAATATTTTGATAGTTTTCTTATTGTGTTATCAAATAAGTATATCAGTTTCTAATATTAAAAGTCACGATTTAGTCTAAGATAAAAAAAACGTATGTTTTATTGATATTGTTTTCCTTACACTCTCTCTAGATGAAGATTCTTTTCGCCTTGCATATTCCATAACAAAAAGTTTAATGAACAGATCAACAACAATAATCCCCAAAATAATCACATCCACCATGTTTTTTGTTTTGCTCAATTTTCTTTTAAACAATTTGATAAAATGTTGGAAACAACAAAAAAAACAATTTCACAAAATAAGAAAGCTTCATAAACGATTTCATGATGTTGATATAATTGATGCTTTAATCTTGTCTAATATAAGTCAAAATATTTAATATTGTAAATTAACTTATAGAAATCACAAGAAATTATGGTACCTTGATTACTCTTTCTTTTTATTTGTTGTCAAGTAATTGTAGTAATTCTAACCTTACTTATCACAATTTAGGTCTGTAAAATACGAAAACACTAGCAAATTCCATCACAACAATGTTTAATGAAAAGAACATCAATAATAATCCAAAAAAATACTTACATCAACTTTGTTTTGGGTGCTCAATGTTCTTTTGAAAAGTTTTTAGAGAATAAATAACCTTTGTAAAAGGATTATCAGATGCGTTATTGAGGTAATTCGATGCTACAATCTTTCTAATACATATCAAAATGTCTAATTTTCAGATTAACTTATAAAAACCACTTAAAAAAAAAAAATTTAAAAAAACCACATAAGTTGCATTATTTTGATGACATATATTTTTCTATGACATCAAATAATTATATTAGTTTCTAACATTAAATATCATTATGTAGGTCTCTAAAAAACATAAAAAGAACAAAGAGACTATACATGCTTTATTGACACTGTTTCAGTGATGCTTCAGCTAATGATTTACTAAAACTAAATCAACTGAACAATAACGTATGAAAAACAACTAGTGCCTCGGTTGCATATTAGTTGTCATTCTTACCTTTATTTTTTGTTTCATATTATTTGTCGTTTTGTATTTCCAATGCAGATTTATTACTATTTTTTCATCTTTTACCCTTAACTTTCAGCTTAATAATTATTTCTATCAAATAAAATAGTGTATTAATTAGGAGTAAAACAGAAAATTTAATTGTTTTCTTAATCTGTGTGAAAACATCTAGAATGACAAGTAATTTGCAACGGAGGAAGTATTATACCCAAGGAAAGCAGCAAATGCACAATTACCCAATTTTGACACAAGACATTAGTAATAATAAATAAATAAACTGGAATCTTCGAGTGTGGTAATTGAAAAACTGCAACATTTTTCAACGATTGAAAATTTTATTATGGGTGAATAATCATTTCACCTTGTAAATTCCATAAGCAAGAAGGTTTAATAAATAAAACATCATCGCGTTTGCCGTGGATTTTTTGTTTTGTTGTGTTCTTTTGAATAGTTTCATAAAAGAAGAAAGCTATGTAAAAGATTTTCGGATGCGTTGTTAAGGTAATCACTACTACTACTACTACTTTTATCATACAAAAAATATATTTAAATTCTAAATTAATTACAACAGTTACAATATTTTGATGGTTTTTTTTTATTATGTTCTCAAATAAGAGTATTAGTTTCTAATATAAATGTCACGCTTTAGTATAAGATAAAAAAAACATATGTTTTATTGATATTGTTTTCTTTTTATTCTTTCTATATGAAAATTCGTTTCGCCTTGCAAATTCCATAATAAAATGTTTAATGATCAGATCAACAACAATAATCCCTAAAATAATCATATCCACCATGTTTTTTTTGTTTTGCTCAGTTTTCTTTTAAACAATTTGATAAAATGTTGGAAACACAAAAAGAAAAACAATTTCATAAAAAAGAAAGCTTTATAAACGATTTTATGATGTTGTTGATATAACCGATGCTTCAATCTTGTCTAATATAAGTCAAAACATATAATATTGTAAATTAAGATATAGAAATAACAATAAATTATGGTATTTTGATTATTCTTTCTTTTTATTTAGGATGTAAATGGTAATTACGGAATCTGGCGGAATTGCATATTCTTGCGGAATTTTTGGTAATTTTTGCGGAATCTGATAGAATAACTTTGAATTCAAATGATAATAGCTGAATTTGGTGGAATGTAACAGAATTATTAAAGATAAATATATTAATTAAACTTGTGAAAATATTAATTAAAATTGTGATATAGAAATTTTACAAAAAGTAATAATCTTGTATTGAATTATCTCCTAAACTTAACAAATTCCATCAATATTTTGTTTTTAGCAAAATTTACCCACGCAGTAACTTCGGGAGAATTCCTGGGTTATTTGGTAACAGAAAGGGGATAGAAGCGAATCCAAAGCAAATATCCGCCGTGTTAGATTTAAATTCTCCCTAAATGCGGAAAGAGGTCCAGAAATTAACCGGACGGATAGCCGCTTTGAATCGATTCATAAGTAGATCGACAGACAAGAGTCTTCCGTTCTATCAACTGTTGAGAAAGGCAAGCAAGACCTTTGAATAGTCTGAACAATGCGAAAAGCTTTTTCCGAGCTCAAAGCATACCTCATCTCGCCGCTCGTGCTGGCTAAACCCGAGGCAGGAGAAACCCTGTACTTGTATCTCGCGGTTTCATCATCGGCCGTTAGTGGAGTCATGGTGAGAGAAGACCGAGGCGAACAATAGCCCATCTTCTACATCAACAAAGCCCTCAACGATGGAGAAATTAGCCTTGGCGCTCCTAACTTCGGCAAGGAAACTCAAGCCATATTTCCAATCTCATACCATCGAGGTATTAACAAATCATCCACTTCGGTCGATCTTGCACAGCCCAAACCAGGCAGGTCGATTAACTCGGTGGACGATCGAACTTAGTGAGTATGATATAATCTATAAAAATAGACCGACTATGAAGTCACAAGTACTAGCATACTTTATCGCCGAAGTACCTAACGAGCTGAAACACCCCAACTCGGACACTAAGTCCGCGATGGACGTTCCCAACCGGATCTCAAAGGATTCCGTGTTACTTAGTCAAACTTTTAGGCCCATTCCTTAAACAAGTTCTTTTTCGAGGTTCGGTGGTTTGATTCCGCTTAATCTATCCAAGAACTTTAGAAAGAGATAGAAATAAGCAACAAACGAGATCTTTATTAATTACTATCATAGGATTCGATAACATTGAGAGTTTGCATTATGCTATTACAACATATATCGATCCTAAGTAATTCCGGACTACACCACCCATCGATCCAACCACGAGTCTTCACGCGACTAAGTATGATCCTTCCCACGATCACCATCGTTTCCTGAAATCAAAGGAACATAAGTAATCCATCGCTCTTTTAAGCAATCGGATCAATGCATATGCCGAGATGCCTATATCATGCGGTCTAAGGACTTAGACGAATTCCGAGACTTGGCGCCGAGGTTCACCGCATCCGGTTTGGTCGAGTCGCCGAATCCGTTAAGATCCCCAAGCGACTTGCCTTACCACGGATCATCCTCAAGCCTAAGTCCGAATCCGACCCAAGGCTAAACCGATCTAAGATATCATCGCGTCTATCCTAAGAGAGCCTTTGCCCGAGCGAGACTTCCCCGAATCACCGGTGGTCTCGACTCCGAACATCAAGCCAAAGATCCGCACCAACCTTAGCAACGCGTACCGAAGGGGTGCTTTACCGCGTCTCCTCTTCTAGCGACTAGGTATCCCGGTGAGATCTCTCCCGAATGACCGTCGATCCTTAGTCGTTGTAAGCCTTCTCGATAAACCTTCCGCCTTGATGATTCTCTCGGTGTTTCTCTCTTTCGAGTTCTTTCCTTAGAGTTTTCTTGGGAATTTTCCTTATTATCCGTGATCCTCAAAACTGACCCTAAGGCCTTCTTATATAGGCGAAAATGGCATGGCAGTTATCCTAAGGCAACCGTTCGGCCACAACCATCGAATGGGTGCGAGTGGGTCTAGGAACCCTTTCGGCCTTAACCGCTCAACTGCCCATAACCGCTCAACCGCCAGTGAGCTAACTCAGCTGCCGAACACTCTTTTCAGCTAAGTTGAGCTTCCTGGCAGCTAGTCTAGCTGAGTTGAGTTTCACGGCAGCTAGTCCAGCTTCCCGACAATTACTCTAGCTGACCTAGCTTGCTATTCCATCTCTTTTCTTCTTCTTTTTCCGACTAAGTCCTCCCAAAAACTAGACTTAGTCCTTTCGTGGACCATTGGCCGAACTTCCTTAAGCTTTTCCTCGAAGCCTTGCCCCATGTCTGACCACGGTCCGATCTCCGCGAGCTTATCGCGAATCGGGGACGTTACACGAGCCTTCTACAGAGATTTTAGAAGAAAGCTTGTGGTGGACGCTGCACGCGGATGGGTCATCATCCCGAAGAGGATCAGGGATCGGAGTATATCTCAAATCTACGACCGGAGAGGTGATTGAACAATCATTACGTCTTGATTTTGCGGCAACAAATAATGCCGCAGAATACGAAGCTTTGATTGCCGGACTGCGATTGGCAAAGGCGGTAGGAGCTAAGCGAGTTCGGGCTTGCTCGGACTCCCAACTCGTTACGAGTCAGTTTAGTGGGTCATATAAAGTAAAGGATAACAAGATGGATGCTTACCTGAAGGTATTACACGAGATTACAGACGAGTTCGATGGATTCGAGCTCGTAAAAATTCTCCGCAACGAGAACTCGGTTGCGGACGCATTGGCCGCATAGGCCTCGAGCTCGGATATGAGACGAGTTATACATGTGGAATGTATAACAAATCCTAGTATAGATCCAAAACCTATGGTCTGTGAGATTATGGATGGTGAAGTGGACGAAGAATCCATCGAAATGGAAGATGATTTTATTCCCCAGGAAAACTAGAGGACAAAGGTTATAAAATATATAACTGAAGGAAAGCAACCCAAATATATAACAAAGGCAGCTTGACGGTTGAGAACGAGAAGCGTTTATTACACTGTCTTGTAGGGACGCTTTACCGGTGGAGTGCATCCCGCTACATGATGAGGTGCATTTTTGGGGAAGAAATCCTCGAAGTCTTGCGACATACTCATGGGAAGGACGGAGGTAACCATTCCAGAGGGCGATCACTCGCCCTAAAGCTCAAAAAGCTTGGCTATTACTGGCCGACAATGTTGGCTCATTGCCAAAAATACGCACAAAAGTGCGTAGCGTGTCAAAAACACGCACCAAGAAAGCTGGTCCCACCAGAAGAGTACACCCTGGCAACTGTCACATACCCGTTCATGAGATGGGCCATAGATGCAGGAAAACCGCTAGTAACGTCACGAGGAAAGAAAACATTCAAGTGATGACGGATTACTTTACTAAGTGGGTGGAAGCCGAGGCATATCCTCAAATCACAGGACCAGATGTGGAAAAGTTTATTTGGAAAAACATCATCTATCGACATGGAGTTCCTTACGAAATCGTAACGGACAATGGTCCGAACCTCGTTTGTGATGTTGTCACAAAATTTTGCGACAGATGGAACATCGTCAGTCCACAACAACTGCCCACTATCCGCAAGGGAATGGATAGGCTGAGTCAACCAATAAAACGTTGATAGCCGGGCTAAAGAAACGCTTAGGAGAAAAGAAGGGAGCATGGGCGGATGAACTCCTCGGAGTACTTTGGGCTCATCGAACAACGCCTCCACGATCGACAAGTCAGACCCCTTTGTTTTTAGCCTATGGACTGGAAGCACTAGCACCCGCCGAAGCCCATATCGACAACGCTCAAAGGCTTTTGATGACTCAAAATGCCGAGATGAACGGATGAAGAATTCGTGACCATCTCGATGACCTCGAAGAAGTTCGAGACAGCGCCTTGCTGAGGATACAAAATTATCAACAACTCGCTGCGAAGTATTACAACAAAAAGAGTACAATATCGATGTTTCTACGTAGGCGATCTCGTCTTCCGCAAAGTTTATAAAAACACTAAAGAGGACGAAGACGGGAAGCTTGGAATCAAGTGGGAAGGACCGTATCAGGTCTCAAAGGTTGTGAAACATGGAGCTTACGAACTCCTCGAGACGAATGAAACCGAAATCAAAAATTCTTGGAATGCTTGGAACTAGGGATGGGCATTCAGATATCCGATCGGATTCGGATCGGGTATTTCGGTAACGGTGTTTGGAATTCGTTCGAGTATTTTATAAATTCGAGTCGACTTCAGATCAGATGACTTCAGGTTCGATTATATCCGATGTACAATCTATTTGAAACTACACGTCAATGATCATAACTTAAATTGATCAAAATTTTCAAAACAAAATTTCAAGTTAACATAGATATCAAAGAAAGAACTCGATTTTATTATTTTTTACATAAATTATCTAAAATACATAAACATACTCAACTTTACATCCAAATATCTTTAGTTTAATTTACGTTTGTGGTAGTTCGGATAACCGTTCGGTTATCGGTTCGGTACGGGTTTGGATTTGGGTTTTCGGGTTTAGAGATATAGAACCCAATCAGGTATTTTATAAATTCAGGTCAGGTTCGGATCAGGTAATTTGGGTCGGTTTGGGTTCGGTAATTCGGTTTCGTGTTTTTTGCCCACCCCTACTACGAACCTCAAGCGATATTATTATTGAAATAATAATAAATATATAAATTACTCGTTCGAACGAGCCTCTTTGTATTGAACTACGATTGACTTGATCATTTCTGAAGAAATGTATGTAAGCAGCTTACTTTTTCCGAAAAGTCTAATTGCAGTTACAAATATTAAAAAATATATCTTTTGAAATAAAAATTCTGGTTGGAACAAAATACTTGCTTTTAAAAGTATGTTACTGTTCATTAAAACCTCACTCTGATTAGCTCGAGAATTTAATATACAGCTTCTTAAAAATAACTTTATACGATCCGTTCGTCTATTGTCACACATCAGAACCTTGGCCAGGTATCTGATCAACGCGCTTCTCATAAGCCAGAGCCAGATCCACACCTCGCGCTTAGGACAACCAAGTAAATTACACGCCAGCTCTCGATGGCATACTGAAGTTTCGTCCTAAGGCAAAAGTTGAGCTAAGTCAAAGGACTAGTCTTTTGCACTCTTAGACCCCAAACCGAGCATGCCTCGTACTTTAGTGCAGATTCTAAGAACCATTACCGAATAAGCAGCAGAATCTTGGAGGAATCTTACTTCCAATAAGCCGAATTACATAGTTCGCAAACACTGAAGACTCTTCTGAAAGTAATCTTCATATGTGCATGATAGCAAAGCATAAGATCCATGTTGTATGGAATTACACATCCATTGTCCAGCTCAAACCCATTTTTTACAACAAACCTTTTATCATCACGACGCCTATATCCTGGGAAACCGTTAGCATCAATCGTAGTCTCTGAGTTGTTAGGCTTGGGAAAATTCTTTGAACACTTTCCCTTTACCATACAAACATTTGTTTTATTTGCCTGGCCACATGGCCCATGCATCATGACATCCCCAACTACTCGATATAATTCTGGATCAGTTGTCTTATCCGAGATTTCCGCGCATATAAAATGAAAATTACCAGCATCTGTTTTTCCAAAAAATGATCCTTCTTTTTTTAGTCAACCCGATCATCAGATTGTCGAGTTTCATTTTAAAAACTCTGCACAGAATGTCCTGCCTATCCTCTGTAGTTAAATTACGACATTGGAGATATTTGGTAATTTCTAGCCCCTTTGGATTGCAAGTAAATGTGATGAACAGATCAGGATATCCAAAATACTTGTAAATAGTTGTGGCATCAAAGTAGTGTTGTTTCATATATCTTGGTCCTCCAGTAAAACTCGATGGTATGAAGATTCTTCTTCCTTGTTTAGTCATTTTAATTCCACCTTTTTCTGCAGCTTTTTGTATAGCTTCATAATTATCAGACCGTAGTTTTTTTATTGAACCACACATAACGCAATCTATTCGATTCTATCATGGTGTAAGCATCAACCAAAAACTGTTGAAACAATCTTCCTGACCTTTACGAAGCGAAATAAGACCTTTCATTAACGCTGGAAGACTTAAACGAAATTTGGATGTTCATAGTCATCGAATTCCGGGTTTTACATTGAATCAACGACCCACAAAGGGAAAAAAGGGACCTGGCTATAATAGGAGATTCACCAATCCTCTATAGGATCCGGTATGCAAAGAACTCACACATAGTTATTGTTTTCCTTTTCCATTTGTCGGTGTTTTCAAAACCAATAGGTATATCTAACCGAAAGCCATCTTCTCCATATGGGAATAGTAGCGGGTATTGCAGTGATACATATGCAGGATGGAATTCACTTATCCTCTGGAACCTACCAGATCTAGTCTCAAGTACAATGTCACGAGTTTCCATATTCGTAACAAAATATCCAAATATTAAAGCTGCAACTTCAGTTGCAGTCGGAAGATTATGGGTCCTTCCATCTGTAAACCTTCGTTCAACCAATTTCAAATGAAAATTGTCTCCACCATCGACATCAAACTTGTCTCTCGCATACCTAAATGCTTTTACATGAGGGTTGGAAACATCTAACATTGACTTTAAGATAGCAACAATTGATGCTCTAAGTTTCTCATTGTTTCCATGTGAAGACCTATATAACATATATATGACTTCATTACTAAAAAGATATGAATTCGTATTAAAAATTATATAAAGATAAGTATATACACCCATAAGCGGCTATTCGATTTGCGACTTCATTGACAGTATCGAATATGTTGAGCTGCATAAACTTAGGTATGCATCCTGGTTTATGAAGAAGATCTTCAGCTCGGTGGTAGTTTTCGCCACAAATTTGAAAAACCAATGGTGCACGGCCATTGTTAACTGAATTATTAATCTTCCCTTCAAGGGATGTGAAGGAAAACATCATATTGTATGATCTTATGAATTCACGGAAATGTTTGCTAATATCGTCTCCTTTGCATAATAAGTTAAATAACTCTATGGGTGGATCCATAAGCAAGGGAAGCACTATCTTTCCTCGTTTACAACACATGGTAAAATCTGGCTGTAGTTTTCTACGTCTTTTTCATATCCTCTCATTGTACCTCATGTAAGCTCCGCAATTGATACAATTATATTTTGCATTTGCTTGATCATAATAACTTGAAAAACATATGGTATTATAAAGAGGTAATTATATATATAGTAGTCTGGATATTTGCAAGGTTTTATAATATTGTTTACCATTTTTTTGAATCCATGTTTGAATTCTTCCAGATGATGTAATAGTGCTAATAACCACCTCTGAAGGACGATTGACATTTTCTCGTTGATTTGCGTTTGGTTGTATATTTCTCGAACTTTCACCTTGACACAATTCAGTATCCGATGGATTTTTTTCAAATTCATCTTCAGATTCACTCTCCATAGCATACCTATTGTTGTAAGCTAATAATATACAATGGTTATTAGAAGTAATATAATTGGGATAAAAACTAGTAATTTTTAATTAAAAATTAGTAATTTTTAATAAAAATTTAATAACCAACCGTCTGGATGATCTTCCACTTGAAACCTTGACTGAACATTGTTTTCTCTGTAATCACATTTAGTATTTGTGACCCTGAAAAAACCTCTCTCCTCTGTTGGATTATATGATCTTTCTCCCAACGAATTTGTAAGATCTTTGAATGGAGAGTATTTTGAATGGAA
This sequence comes from Arabis alpina, assembly GCA_900128785.1. NCBI lineage: Eukaryota > Viridiplantae > Streptophyta > Magnoliopsida > Brassicales > Brassicaceae > Arabis > Arabis alpina. The sequence continues at coordinate 22,489,041 of LT669789.1, forward strand.
AGTATTTTGAATGGAGAGTAAGACTAGATTTCGAAGATGATTCAATGGTTTCTTTAGCTTTTTCTTTTCTTGGTATGCCACCTATAATTACATAATATACTGTAGTTAACTTAAATCAATATTGATTTGTGTACATAGAATGAGAATGAACACTTACATTTTTGTAAAAGAGGTGAAGCCGTTGAATTTATATTCATTTGTATGGCTAAGTTGGTAGAGTTATGTTTTACTTTTGGAATTTCTTTTTTTCTTGGTCTACCACCTGTCATTGTAATCATTGTTAGGTTTATTTTTATAAATTTAAAATAACTAAGAAATTTAACCTCAAATACACAATTACGTTTTTGTAAGGAAGGTGGAATGATTTTGCTTTGTAATATTTGGTTGACGTTTTCTAGTTGATCTGGAATAATTTGTTTCTTTGGTTTTCCACCTGTGAATTTAAACATTTTGTTAGTTATTCAATGCTTTTCTTTAGTATGAGAATAAAACTAATATAAACTATTACGTTTTCAAACGGGTGGTGTAACATTTGAGTTCTCCTTGTTTGGTGATGATGTGCTACGCTTCATTGTGACGGCTTGACATGAAAAACAAATGGTGGTTAAAGTGTGTTTTTTGACATATAAGTCTAACTTGATAAGTTAAAAGAGATTACCGTTTTCGGAGATTGATGTGAGTGTTTTCCTGCCATGGTGTTTTATTAAGTTATAGCAAGTTTTTATTATAAATGATAAAATGGAAATAGGGTGATAAATTGGCAAACAGAGACATACGTTGCTTTGTGAGATTCCTGATTTTAACTTGTTTTTTGTTAATCAGCTCGAGAGGAAGGAAGTTCCTCCATTTGTATCTTTGTGAGAGAGATCTTTTTCGGGAGAGCAATGTAAAAGAAATTGTTATTTCTTCTTAAGATATGATTATTAAAATAAATTCTAAATCTAATGATAATTAATGACTCATGAGAATAATCATGGGGTGGTTATGTGTGTTAGATTTTGTTTAGCACATCGAATATTTTTAAATATTTGTTAAAATATTCGAGTTGTTTGGTTTTAGTGAATTAGGTAAGCTTTGATTGTAGAAATTGATTTTATAGTATTTTTGCCTCTCAGTAACTAATTTTTGAAAACCCTAATTTAGCCATTTGACCACACTCATCGTTATATATACTACTTTTTGTGTCTAACATCACCCACCATTTTTTTATAATACAAAGAGCAAGAGATTTTAACTATGTTTCCCTATATTTATCGCAAAAGATGTTCAACCGATAAGTGTTCCTCCATCGAATTTTTATTAGTTTTCTTGTTAAAGTTGTTTTGTCGGGGGAAATTTCATCAATGTCTAATGGTTTGTTATTTTTATCATTATGATATATTGTATGGTGTTTGAAATTATTTAATAATTTGACTATCATATTCAGATTATTTGGATGAACTTTTGTCTCTGAATAATGGAGGTTCCATGGGTTTGTTTACCTCTTGTTCGATTTTCCGAATGAATAAACCTTTCGTAGTCTATGAAATACTGGGTATTCACTTTTGTTTTATTTTAATTCTGAGTTTTCCGTACATTTAGATATAAAACATTTACATATTAAATCGTTTCGGTATGTTTTTCTCCAGGTTCTTCCCCTCCTTTTGTATTTGATGTAGCTTCAAAGTCATGGAAGTTTTCAAAACGAAATGTGATTGTTCATCATATTTTTCGTGTGCCATCCAATCAAGGTACGATTAAATAAGCTAAATCTTAGTATGCTTCATGTTCTAACTTTTATGATTTGGTATTTCAGGTTTTCAAAGTATTCAAGAAGCTGGATCATCTGATGATGATGAGAATGAAGTCCAAAGTGATGAGTCAAAAGATGACGAGGAAGTAGGTTGCGAAGAGGAAATTGGTTCTCACGATGATGAGGAAGAAAATTCATCATATTCTCATGGTAAATGTGATGACGGTGATGATGATGAGGATGGTGATAACAATGGTGACATTAAGAAACATAATCTAAATGCTGTGAAATATCTTTTTAAAAACATCGTGCTTGGAAATCGCTCCTGAGCTATTTGAAGAGCTTCCGTTTATGATTATGAATCGGAATGGAGAAGTGGACCTTGGCGAAGCTTCTGTGCAACTTAGGATTTGCTTTGATATTTATTTTTATCTAATAATATTCAGGGAATGAATTATTTTAGAATAATTTAATGTGATTTTAAATCATGAATAAAGTTTAGCATAAGTTTGGTTTTTTATTAATGAATCGTTTTATATGTCTTATAGTTATAATGATTTTCATTTCATCATTTTCAATGTTGGTTTTATATTAATCTAAAATTTATAAGTTTAAACATATTATAGTTTTTGTTTGTAAATTTTCAATGTACGTGGACATGAGATAGTAAATGCCAAATGCCAAACTCGATGATTATGTTGTTTTCCGGTACCTTGTAGCAAACTTTCCATGAGTTTTGTTTTTTGTCGTTTCGTAGTGTGTTTATGTTAAATTATATAAGAAGATCGAGTATTAAGATGATGGTAATTTTATTGATACCAAAAAGGTAATGGTTGTAATAGTTTAATTGAAAATTTGGATAACGCAATTTTAGTTGCTAAAACAATCTTGTTTATTTCAAATAAGTGAAACATGGTAAATCAGGAGAAATCGTTTTGGAAAAACACAAAATAAGCATGAAAGAAAAACCATAATAGAAATAATAAGAAAACAAATCGAAAGACAAAAAAGAGATCACTCCATATCAATGACATCTTTATTTCCATTGTTCTCAATATCATCAATCATCTTGTCGACTTCGGGGACATCAGCGTTCAACAAAACTTGAGTCAATTTGTAAGCACTTGTGACTATCCAATCACCTGTCGCATAAAATATGTAAGCCAAAATTAGTAGAATTCAGAGTAATATAAAATTTGAACACAAAAAATATAAATATGGGTATAGGTTATAAATCACCTTGGCTGACTAAAATTCTGCCAAACCTAATGATACATACGATAATGTCATCATCTAATTCGGTGAATTGTTTGTAGAAATTGTGGGCATATTGTTTTGGTAAACGACATGGTAGACGACAATTTCTGGAATTAGGAGTAAAAGTTAAAATGAGAGATAAAGTAAAATTTTCAGATTAAATATGATAGTGAAACATACTTTCCATTGTCCAGCTCAAACGAAATCTCATCCCATTTTTCGTTTACCACGGTCGAACTGCACTCAACAATAGTCTTAACATTCACAACACGACCAATTAGATCTGCAAAATACAAATATGTTATTGTTGTTTTAGATTTGATATCCAAAATTCACTTTATAAATTACAATTAACATATAATCATACCTACAAAAAATTCTGGACTCAGAAGACCTTGTTTTATGTTTTCGAAATTAGCAAAATCAAAATAATACCCAAAACCTCTTGATGGTACGTTTCTTGCATAGGTGGTTGACAACCACTCGATCTTAAAGCGGTGAGGTGTAGGTCTGAATGGACCTTATATCCATGCTAGTTGAAAATTTGTCAAAATCATCCATTTATCTTCGACCAAGTATGTGTCCCACCGTTCGATTAAATTTTCGGGTATGGTTACTTGTATTTTACCTGCCTAAAATAATATAAAATTATAAAAACATTTTTAGTAGAGAATTTTAATTCTCACTTCACCTTGAGCGATCATATATATTAATTGTAATGAATGCATGAAAACGTGAAATCAAAAAGTAATATAAAAAGAATGGAGAAATATGATAGCATGTCATCAGATTTATATCTAAACTCATAATTAAAATTATGTGTATGTTTATGTTATAAGTCTATATATACTAAATCATGAAAAATTTGTGAGACGACCATGATTAGCTTGAGTGTTTTATATCCTCCTGAAGAAAGTTTGAACTTTCTGAGTAATTTCACTCAAATTCTCCATTCACTGACGAATGGATTCAATTTTTTAACAGAAAGCAAAGACATTTTTTCTTGAAAAGTGTTTTTAGGTAAACAAATAATGAAACGAAAGAAAGCGTAAGAAGTTTTTGGAAGGAAAATGATATATATATAGGTAAAAGTAGAGGGTTAAGATCTATGTGTTTGTTAAGTAAATATATTGGATAAGAACAAATTTTATCCCACATCATGTTTACGTGTATATATTTTGAAGTTGTTGTATGCAATCACAACTAATTGTTTTAATTTATTTGTAAGTCGTATATATTTATATGTTGTTTTATATTTAAATTAAGTTTAGTTGTTAAGATATCATGGTATTTGGTATATATATTGTGGAAGGAAACTTCTAAACCTTAACAAATATAACAACCGAATGTATTGAATAAAATATTGTAAATCATCTAACTAAATCTAGTGAAAACCAACGACGGTGGTAATTATTTTAATGTGATATGATTTTTTGGAATATTCTTTTTTGTTTAAGTCATTTTTTTTTTTTTTGAGAAACTATTTTTTACTTTGTTTTGTTTATGTATTTTTTGCAAGTGTTAAATAGAATAATACAATACTAAGGAGTTTTTCAATGCATTTTCAATGTAAATTTGTATTATTGGCTATAAACTAAACTGACGGGATCCCACATTCGGTCATTACACATCGAATTATGGTTTGTCACATTTTCCTGCATTTTGTTAAAAGCTTTGAATTAAAAAATCAGCAAATTGGTGTACTAAAAGAGCCAAATTCTAAAAGTGTTTTTCTTGTTTTTTTTTTCTGGGTTAGCTCCCTCTTCTCTCCTCTCCTCTATCTCCTCATGCAATTTTTATTTTGTGAACGCCTATCCTCAAGCTCTTAAGCAAATATGCGTTGATATGTCTCATAAATTAGCTTCAGTTCTGCTGATTTTACTCACGTTGCTGCAAAGGAAGAGGGAGATACACTTTTCTCAAATGGCCCAATATTTAGCCAAGTCCAATCTATAAGAATAACATGGAAACGTCTTAGTGAAAACCCTGAGAATTGCTCCCAACTCATCAAAAGAAAAAAATTGAGGAAAACAGAGTAAGGTATGCTAATACTTTCTCTTAACGCACATATTTTATATGTTAATGATACTATTATGAAATCCCTATTGTCATGATTTCCAAGAGCACGAAGGCAAGAAAATATGATCGGTTGGTCGGACATATTTTGTTTCGGTGATCAGAATTTGTCAAAAAAGTCTCTTTAATATAAGTTTGTAAATCAAAGTAAGAATTATGGGAAATACTTTATTCCCAAATAACTGTTGAAAAAGAAAAATGGAAGTAATTTATTAATCTTGTATGAAATGAGAGATTTATCCTAGTAAACTTGATAAATTCAAGATACAAAATAGTGATTATTTGGAAAATAAAAACTGAAAATAGCATGGATGACTCCATTTCAGAAACTTGATACTCTTGTGCATTGATAAATTTGGTTCTTCAACTGAAAAGGTGAATAGAAATTTGTTATGAATTGTGTGAGACGGAAATATATATATATATTTAGGATATAAATTGACGTATTGAAAATATGAAATTATCTTATAATTACCCAAGTTGGAAAGCATGAACTTCAGGGACGTTAGGGTTCAACATGAACTGAAAACCAGGAAATGTGGTTGATGAAACTGTTCTCCGACTTGCTGGACAATTATATAGATTATTTTTAAAATTAAACAATAATCAGAAATTAAAATGAACTATATTTACTTATTCGGTAATCAAGTCGTTTGAACTCAACCTTTCCATTCTTTAATATGTGCAAACCTTAGCACCATAGTTTTCCTGATATCAGAGTTGTGATTCCAAGCATTTTCAAAAGCTTTAACGTGCTGACCATACAAAGAAAACTCTATCCAAAGGTCACTGCATGTGGTTTAACAACAGTGTTAATTATTTGGGTATGCAAATAACCACCAAAAACAAAATGACTAAATCTTTACACTTGACTTACTCTGTGTTACGGAGCAGAATTGTCACGAATTTCATATTTGATCCAAATAACGCTGAGTTGAGTGTTGTGATAGCACCAACAGACACCACTTCACCAATTAGATCTAGCATAAATCATAAAAGTATGTCTAAGTTATATCTATAAATTAATCTTCTATAGATTAGAATTTTTAAATCGTACCCACGTACCAATCAAGTATGATGAATCTTTTGTGCCGTCAACGATTTCACCAAAATTTGTGAAATTGAAGTAAAGGCTCTCCGACATTGGAGGAGCATAAAATACAACCGTTTTATGTTTAAACAAAATCTTGAACTGGTGCCGAGTTGTCTTGACATTGTCGTTTGCAGGGATAAAATCAAAATTTTGGATAACTTTCCAACTCAAAGGACCGCTTAATCTAAGTTCATAATCTTTGACAATGGCGTTATTAACAGAAGCGTGGATCTTATCACCCTACATTATTAAATGGAAAAATGAATATTTGAGTTAAACTATGAAAGGAAAACAGTGAATGAAATAAAAAAAACGTGATTGAAAGTTATTTTATACCTGCTCATCAGCTAATACCAATTCGATAGATTGACCATGTTGATTTGTTTGTTTCCAGCTCCTCAATATTTTGACGCAAATAGAGCCATTCGTCCTAGAAGGGTGTAAATCGGCCACATTATCTAGTTATGCCATGATTCTTCCCCGGAGATTAAATTTCTTGATATGATTGTTAGACTAATCTCCACGGTATATATAGTGAGTTAGGTTATAGTTGTTTAGATTTCGATGTATTTTATATCTTACCGAATAATAAGTATAAACTGAAGTTAAATATTATATTGAACATAAATTCTTACCGATTATAACAAAACTTTAGATATTGTCAGATTTGTTGATATTATGGAATATTTTGTTGGAATATTGGAATATACTACAAATGCATGAATGCATTTTCCTGCAAGGACGCCATCAATCATAAACCACGTAAATAAGTCGTCATAGTTTTGATCCTCTGTTAACAAATGAAAACAGTGAAGCAAAATTATAACTTAGAAAACTCAATATCTTATTAAATTAAAAATATAAAGAGAGAAGTAGAGTTGTTAGAGCGGGTACTAAATATATTCTTAAAAATCCACAAATTTAAATTTTTTAAACACCACCGCACACCATAATAAAGATTCTATGGAATCAAAAGCTTATACAAAGAAACATTACAATCGTCATAGTTTTAACCACTACGCCAAGAGTGCGGAAGTTTTCGTTTATAGTCAGGATTACATGATCTTACATAGGTTTATTATCGTGATAATAATTATTTTTAACTCGAGCTTTTCATTACCTTTGCAACACGAAACCATATAGCCAGGATTACATGATCTTACTTAGGTTTACTATCTCGGCCTCGGTGAGTATTAAGAGCATCTCAGGATAATTGTTATAAAGCGTCTCGTAGATTCTGAGGAGAATGTTCATGTATGATGTCTTAAGCTCTGGATCTTGTGGTTGAATATACAAAGCAGTTTCAGGGTAAGTCTCAAAATCCATTTTGCTGACTTAACTTGCGAATCAAGTTAAGTTTACGTAGACATCAATTTTGAGTTTGTCGTTGACAATAAACATTTTCTCATTGAGAAAAGAGAGCTAAATCATGAGAAAGTGTTTTATTAAAAAAGTCTAAATAAACATGAAAGCGAATGGTAATCGAAATCAAAAGAAAAAGAATTGAAATAGTTCATCAAGAGCTTATTGAAAATGATGGAAACAATTATTTTCTTGATGGAAACAATATTTATTCCAGCTTAATTCCAAACTCAATCGGTGGCCGATATTTATTCCAGCTTTATGCAAAGCTTATTTGTAACTGATCCCTGATCTTCAACTGAAGATTCGCAAATGCTTTTTCCATTCCTTTTGGAGGTAGGGGTGATTGACGTCAAAGACCAAGTATCTGAAGTGTCGCCACTTGTAATCATAAAGGGTTGATGCAGTATTAAACATAAACATAAGGGGTTGTTACAATTTTCGATTTACAAATCGCATACCATAAGATATTCAAACATTGATAGTTTAATCTTACCTGTGATATAGGTCGTTCTTCAAACTTGCCATTCATATCTTCATTTTCCCAAATAAGTGCCACTACGTATGGAGAATTAATACGCTTTTGCTTATCAGCTCCTCCTATAGTGATCTTCACGAGAATTTTTTCCCCGATAAGGTTGGTTAAAGACGCATGTACAGATGATGAAGCATCCTTTTAAAAAGATACATAAATTTGAATATGATAGTGACATAAATTAAAATGCATGAATAAATAGGCAAGAATTTTATCAAAAGAATGTATTGGGATCATTAAACAATACCTCAATGGCTTCCATAGCAAGTTGAGCCGCGGGCTTTGTTTCATCGGAAACACGTAAGACCAAGTAGTATCTACAAAATACAGATATATTAAATGTGAAATTAGAATTTTAATAACGTAATTGACAGTATATAATGAAAATTATTTAAGCAAAGTGATTTATTACTGTGTGATAACATCTTCAATGTCACCACAATTTTCACAGTTGTAGAGAGGTTTTGCATTGAGATCATTAGAATCTTCGCCATATTCTTGAAATAATACTAATTCTTGGCAACATCAATAGATTCAATTGTGGCTATTGTAACGCATGGCCCAGCCTAGTGAAAGTTATTTTATTAGTAGATTATAGTATTTTGTTAAATGTGTAGAATATATAGTAATTAAACTTAAAAGTTTACGTACCTCAGTTGATTCAATTATTCCTTGTATAGACATCCTTGGATTTTTGACTAAGAACTCATCCGTATAATTGATGGGCGAATCAAACGACCATTGACTGTTGTCGTTATGAGTGACAAGCTGATTGACACTTGTTAACCTGTTAGGATACAATTTCAAAAAAATATCAAAACAAAAAAAGATTTAACACGTATATATATATATATATATATACTAAATTGATTAGAATTAATGTTACATACATGAATCGGAACTTCTTGGCTTGCTCACTTTTTGGATTGAATTCGATTTGAGTGGCATTAAATGAGTTAGAAATGTAGATACCTGAAAAATAAATATGATAAGTAGTATTTGTGTTAACATATATAAAATTATGAAAAAAAATCATACGTGTTAAATGAATATAAATATTTTTCTACCTTTATAGTCTTTGATGCAAACAAATCGAAGAATGCATACAACAACTTCTTTGTTGTTTTGTTCAGTGTAGTCAACGACCATTTTACCAAATTATTCCCATAAAGTACATTTCAAACGGACGTCACTACATATTTTAATTGGGTTTAAAATGTATGAATATCAAATTCATTCATGAAATATGAAGTATATTTCTTATAGTGCATCTCGTAGCTCGATGTCGACCTTTGTGGTGGTTGTATTCTTTCCCTTTGGAAAGCGATAGGTCCAACATTCAGTATTTGACCAATAACATCTGTATTATGATTATAAAGGTAAAACTATAGTAAAATATGAAAACTAATATACAAAGTAGTTTGATAAGTAGTGATGACCTTACCAATCAATACATCTTTGTTTAGATGTCCATCTTTAATGTCTTGAAAGTCGGCGAAGTACTTTTCGGGAAATGATATGATAGATTCTTCAACCACTTGATGGCGGATGTTCGAATCACCAGAATCTTTTGAAAGAGTGGGCTGGTCCTATAGTCGCCACAATAGTCCTTAAGTTGGAAAGCTTTGATTGTTATTGTGATATCTTGCTTAAGATCTTTTATGACATTTTGATACTTTTTAATCATATAATCTTCAATGGTTGCGTGGATCCTTGTTCCCTGTAAAAAAAGAGTAAGACAACGGTATGTAAATGAAAAATAAGTTATCGAAGAAAGAAAAAACTCACCATAATAAACATGTGTAAGTGGTCGTAAAAATATTATAACATAACGTTTTCTTATAACATGCATGCATTACGTTATGTGTGACATTGTACTTCAGACTATTTTCAGTTGGTTAATAATACCATGTATTCTGTGACTATTTTCATACATTCATAACACTTTATATGGTTACGTCGTTTTACATACCAAAATTTTCATACATTCCTAACGCTTTATTTGGTATACGTCATTTTGCATGGAGTGAGTACATAATAAAACAATTCAATCAAACTCTATTCTAATAATGTCTTTGCCTTTAGGAAAAAAATTTATTATATATATGCCATCGAGAAATATGGAATTTTAGAAAATATAAAATATTACATATTGATTTGAATAACTAACCTCTTCATCAACCAAAACCATCTCAATGGAATTGCTTGCTTTTCCTTTGGATTTCCACAACAGAATAATATGGGCTTTGATTCTTTGTTTTTCGGAAGAGGAAAGAAGATTGTTAAAAAGCACAAATGGAGAGGTTTGTTTAACTATGATAGACATTATGATAGTAGATGAGAATGGACGTAAAGTTATTTGATCGAGTTATTAGGTAGATGATTGATTTATATAGATAATTAGAAGTTGAACGAACGTAATCTTATTAGAGTATTTTCTGAGAATATATTTTGGATATGCTATTTAGTTTGTGTTTTTTCATAAAATATTTGAATATATTTTGGATATGACGTTTAAAATAGTTTCAAGTATCTGAATAAACAAAATCTTTTAGAGGTGAGATCTTTTAGTAGCAGGAATATGCTAAGGTGATTTGCACTGTATTTCAAACGTAATAAAACTAAACCGAATTAGTTAACTTGTAGAAACGTTTAAAAATTGAGGATGTGCATTATACATATTCTAATCAAGGTATACATATTTTTGATCGTAATTCACATAACTTTCATATACATATTTCCTGATTAGTTTTTTTTAGTGTAGTAACCTATGAGTAAGTGCTATACAAAAATTAAAATATAGACTTATAACATAAACATACACATAATTTTATTAATTAGTATATATATTATGTGTATGTTTATGTTATAAGTCTATATATACTAAATCTCGAGGTTAGTAGTAGCAGCTGTTGATTCAAACTCCATTAAATATTTTACTGTACATTATGTGTATGTTTATATTATTGGCGATAGTATTTTTGTTTTAGTTATCCAATGATTTTAGGGATTAGCCATGTCACAATTAATCCAAATACATGTCATCATTTTTCAATCTATGTCATCATTTTAATTCAATTCAATTAAAACAATTAATTAGGCTAACTAAAGTGACTTGTCTTTTAATAGGAAGAGGGATAATTTTGATTAACAATAACACGTGGCGAAATTTCAAAAGTTACAATTTTGTTTATGTGTTACGTTCTCGTCGAACGACTTCTCATTTATATTAAATATCGTGTAACTTTTTATGATTAAATTATGTTTTATATATAGTACTCCCTCCGGATTTTTTTAATTGATGTTATGGAAAAAAATTTGTTTGTAAAAGATTGATTTTTTAACTTTTTCTATGCATTTTTAATGTAATCATAATGATGAATTGTAAAGTTCAACACATATTAATTGACTTTACTGATTTACTATTGGTTAAAACTTATGGAAAATTGTTATAGTGCAAAAAATAAGACATTTATAACTAAGTATTAATATGGGTAAAAAATCCAAAACATCAAAAACAAAAAAAACTTTTTAATGTATGTGCTTTATTGCTTTCCGTCAAAATATTTTGTATTAAAACACGGAGGAAGTTGGCTGTTATAAATTCAATATTTCTATTATACAAGAAAAGAAAAAAGAAAAAATGAAAAAGAAGGGTGTGGGACCAGAAACAAGGAAGAAGGTAAGTGGGGCACGCAAACGGTGGCGCGTGGCTCAAAGCACTGTCTCCCCCTCAGAGTCTCTCTTTTTCCCGCCATTTAGCCGCCTCTGCTCTGCTGGGTCCCACTTTCCCGCCCTTATTCTTCCCGCCCAAAAACTGCCACCACCTAACACGTCTCATCTTCTGCCACGTACTCGCAAGCGCCACGTGTCGTTCGGGTCTACGTGAATCCCTTTGTTTCGCTCGTTTCTCAAGGCCACCTTATTTGCCATCAAGTAAGTACAGTATTTACTCAATTTCTCGGTTCTGATGTGAAACATATTCGGTATGTTCAAAAGCCTCAATTACCTATACAAACAATAAAATAACATATATTAACCGTCATTGTTTTAATAACGAAATGTGAAGTTAAGCCGACATGTCGATAACAGTACAAAAGTAGTTGACAGTTAATAAGCTCGATGACGTGTTTCTTTCCCACCGTTCATCACGACTCTAAACAGTCACAAGTTATTATTAACTGTCTAAAAGATTTAGCAATTGATAACTAATTAACCACAACAACGACTTGTCAAATGGAAACAGTATGCTAATTATTATTCTTTCAAATAATTGTGATTGAATAATAAAGTCGTAGGGCTTAGAATATTAGATCTTGTGGGCTGGACTTTTTGCATCTCTACTAGGCTTTTTGAAGAATTTAGAGCCATAGATCTTTGCCTAACTTTTGTTCGATTCTGTTGTCTTCACTATACATCATTTAGCATGTGTATTCAACTAAAATGATAGAGACAAGTTATAAAAATGCTAAATCTATTGCGCTTATCACATTGATAAATCTATAAATAATCAATCTATTGATCTGTATGCTACTATTATATTAAAGATGAATTATTTGATTCGACCGTTACATGACATAATACTTTGATGATATCATTCTGATGAATAGTTGAGTAAAAGCTGACCCAAAACTATCAAATGCTGTTTTTAAAAAAGAAAATCTATTTGGCCGGTTAGTATTTTTTTCTCTTACATAATTTGTCAGTTTTATTATAAACAAATTGGAAGACATTTTTACGTGATTTAAAAGAAAAATGTTAACACAATTTTGAAACATATCGCAACTAACATGAAGAAAAATATTTATACAAAATAAGCCATGGTTTCGAACTTGAGATAGAATATGATCAAAATGTATTAACTAACAAAAGACATAATTTTTTACTAACAAAAGGGAAACTGGCACCAAAACTAACATACACTAAAACTTCATAACCAACCAAAATCACCGTTGATAGCTATTGTTGTTCCACATAAGCTATTTTTTGTTACATTGCTCATTATATATATAGTCCTTAATAAAAATTATATAAAGATGCATGTGTTATTTTCAAAAAAAGAAGAAGCATGTTTTCGTTATATATTGGATGACCCGAAAATATTCAACCACTACACATGTTTGTCACGTAGCCCAAACCCAACCCGAACCTTACTCAAATGTATGAAACGAACCGTAGCTTTTTCGAAAGTCTCAATTTCTCTGCTTCGATGTTTGCAAAAGATATCGTTAGAAAATATATGGTCCTATAAAAACATTTGGGAATTCACGAAACTTTATCCTTTGTCTGGAGCTAAACGCAATTAAAAAAGGTAACAAATCACGAAATCAAAGATAACAATACTTTTACTTCCCATTCTTATTCAGAGACTAGAACAACATCTTCTAATAAAAGTAAACACAAACATAATCTAAAAACCAAACCTCTATAATCCGCATGGAGAATAATGAGCATAACCATTTTTTGGTTTAATAATCTCATTATCCTCCCCAATAACTTTACCAACTCACTCACATGTATATTAATTTGCCCCATTAATACCCATTTTCCAGGACATAGTGAAGTCCTTACCAACTAACATCTCAAGTCCTTGAACCTCAACCATCACGCTCTTGTTCTCTCCTTCATCTTCTAACCCAACCACATACGTATGCTCCTTCGAGCTTATCTCGATCTTCGAAACCGGACTTCCATTGATTTCTATCTCAGAAGCTTCTCCTGATCCTTTAAGTCCCAAAACACTAACTTTCTCAATCACCCAACCTTTGCTCAAAGCATACTTCCCTTCTGTCACTTGTGACCACATTTTCACACTCCCATTTCCGACCGAAGCGTAGAAATCAACGTACGTGGACTGTCCGTTTCCTAGTTTCATTTCAGGAAGCTCGTCCTCATCTAGATAGAGTTTTCCAGTCGCGTATCCCTCTGTAGCTCCCGCCGGGAAAGCGACAACGAGGCTGTACGGCGTCTTTCTCGCCTCTTTGGAAATCAAACCGCCTCGTTGCATTGGTAATATAGTGTTCTGGTAAAGATGAACGTTGACGAAGTTCAGAGGAGCTGGGAGAGTCACGCGCTTCCCGCTCTTGGACACAACGGCTTGAGTCATGTCAAACATGTGGTACCAAGAACCTGGTGGGAACAATGCTTCTACTTCGGTTTTGCCTTTTTCAATAACCGGAGATATCATTAGGCTGCTTCCAAGCAAGAACTGTCTGCTCAAGCCGTAGCATTCGGTGTACTCTGGGAAAGAGAAGAAGAGCGGTCTAGCGATGGGTGCACCGGTCATATGGGCTTCGTAGTTGAGAGTGTAGAGGAAGGGAAGGATTTTGTATCTCATCCCAAGAGCGTTACGAGCCGACTCTGCAACAGTATCCCATTGGTAAAGCTCTTGTCTTGGAGAGTAGTAATTGGCATGATCTCTTGAAAAGGGGTAAAACGCGCCTACTTCGATCCAACGGTTGCAGAGTTCTTCAGTTGGTTGAGGGTAGAATCCACAAATGTCTGAACCAACCATAGGAACTCCGAATATTCCGAAATTCAACATGGTTGAGATAGACACTTGCAAGCTCTGCCATGTTCCTTGGTTATCTCCAGTCCAATGAGCAGCGTATTGACCCGAACCAACAAAAGTAGACCGGGACAAAATGAAAGGACGTTTGCCTTCAATAGACTGTAAAGCCTTGTGCGTCGCGATGGTCTCAGAGAATCCGTAGATACTATGAGCATCGTACTCTCGAACACCATTGTAATGTAAAGCACTTGTTGCAATGGTCTTAAACCCGACTGGAGCTGTGACTCCAGTAGCATTGATCTTGTAAGGAGGATCATCCCATCTCGTCTTGGTTATATTCTTGCAGTCCAAACAACAGACCCAACCAGGTCCTTCCCCACTCGGACACTGCTTCCCTTCTGGGATTGTGCACAATCCAGAGCAAAAGTTTGACACCTCGTTCATGTCGATCCATAGACCATCTATGGGGACTAACTCATGGAAGCGGCGGATTTCATCGCCCCACCAAGCAACCGTCTTCGGGTTAAGGAAATCAGGGAAATAAACCGGACCAGGCCATACTTGAGCCAAGAAAGGCTTTCCTTCATACTTGATAAACACATCATTAGCCATAGCTCTCTGGAATGTACCGTAGCTCGCGTTAACACCAATACCAGGATCATTAATCACAATATACTTCATTCCCATCTTGTGGATTCTGTCTAAGAATGCCAATAGCTTAGCGCGCGGATAAGCTATAGGATTCAATGTGAAATCCTTGTGACCGTCCATGTGATCATCATCGTTCCATATCACATCAAGAGGGATCTTAGCCTTTTGGTAATTGTCCACCACATCTTCAACAACTGATAAATTATGGTATCCCCATCTACATTGGTGAAATCCTACAGCACAAAATACATAAACAAAGTTTAGTAAAAAATTTCTCAACCCCAATCAAAACATGGACCAACAAGAATAGCTTTTAATTTTCAACTCAATGATTAACACAAGATAAGACATTATGACATAGAAGCCGTGGTCCATTTTCCACCATGGTCCAATCTCAAGGACCAATTAAATCATTTAGTTTTCAACAAAAGAGGAAAGCAATAAAACACGTCCCAAGTTCTTATCTTCTTAATTGGAAAAACCATAATTAGAAAGCGACACTTTACACTATATGAATATCCCACCCAAAAAATTAAAGTTTCTAAAAGTTGTGTCGGAGAAGATCATAGACAACTTTTCACCATGTTCTCTTCCAACATGTGGCATTTCAGTACTGATTCAAACATTAAATAGTAACTAGTGTATATAATCAAACATTAGTTCATTTAATCACTCTGATTAACAAAGATACTCAATCTATTTTCACGTGACCGACTCTTCCTTTGACTAATAGTCAAATCCACTAATCTATCATCAAATAAAACAGAATTAAACACCACAAAACAGAATCACTAATCATAATCATTAAAGCCTTTAATTAGTCATTAAATTAAACCTAAAACAGAGAGAGAGAGAGAGCAATAAATGAGATTTTACCTAGAGACCAGTACGGCATCGGAGCAGGTCTTCCGATCAACTCAGTATACTGATCAACGACGTTCAACGGCGAAGATCCGGCGAAGAAGTAGAAATCGAAAACACCTCCGATAACTTTGTAAGTCAAAGAAGTACCTCTATAGAACACATCCATACCATTACTGTTCAAAAGCAAAACGGCGTGTGCGTAAGCTTTACCACCGACGTTTCTCAGATCCATATACATCGGATGCGATCCATACAGATCTGTATTGAGATTAATCGCAGATACATCCTCTGTGTAAAGAGTATACGGTTCGTTAGGTACGAGTTTGATTCCGTTTGCTTGTGAGTTTTCACCTAATCCGTAAATCGAAGCTTCTTTTGGTAACGAAGTTGAGATCTCTAGGTACTGATCTTTGAATACGAGTGAGTTTGAAGAAGAAGAGCTTGTGTTGAAGAGTGTTTGACCGTTGGCTCTACGTTTCACAGCGAAAGTGAATGGATCTGAAGTGAAACTGAAAATCAGCTCCGATCCGGAGATTTCCTGAACTGTAATCGGAGATTTTCGAGATTTTCCGATTACTTTTCCGACTTGCGGTGGTTGTTCTCGTGGTAGGAGATTGTATGGTACTTCCCATCGTTGTTTCTTCGCGTCTGTGATGTGTACACGTAGACGATTATCTGTTTCGTGCCTGTAAAATCCAACGGTTAGAAATAGTGGTGAGAAGTAGAGGATTAGAGTGGAGTGTATGTATACTACTTACTTGACGTAGAGACGAAGAGTGGTGATATCTGAACCGTAGATTTTGTTTTTTTGTTTGACTTGGAGATAACCAATGAAACCACCGTCTGGAGATTCTTCGATTGAGATCAAACGGTAGCCTTTACCGATGGTGTTGGAGGATTGGATGGTTGAGAAACAGAGGATTAAAGGTATAAGAAGAGAAAGAAGTGAAAAAACTTTGGCCATAGCCATTGTTGAATGTTGAAGAGTAGTACACTCACTCACTCTACAGTGTTACGTACTGAGAAGAGAGAGAGGAGAAGGGAGGGGTTTAAAAGAGCCTCTTCTTTTTAGCTTAAAGGCTATTTGATACGTTTGTTAATGACATTTAATGAGGATATAAATAGTACTACAAAAACCGACGTTTATTATCCGAGTGTCTAAACCGATTATACCCACCCGAATCGATTATACCCCCACCCGAGTGTCTAATTTATATTTCAAAATATAAATTGTTTCAGGGGTTGCAGATTTTTTTTATCATAAATTCACATATATATTAGTCCTTAAACTACTTACAACAGATTTTTAACTAAAATATTTAATATTATTAATTAGAAATACGTGTATATATATAGCAGTATATATCTTTTGAATATTAAAACGTTGTTTTCGAGTTTTATATTGGAGATGCAAACTATAAACCAATCGGTTTGAATGGATTAATGGAATTTAGGAGGAGGATAGGATGTACAATTGATCAACTAAGTTTGATGTAAAAATATTAATGTTATTCCAACACGAAAGTATATTTATGACTTTTTTAAGACATTATGATCATTAAAATGTTTTGTTCGATATTCAGATATTATAGTTACGAACGATAAAAGAAAAATTTACGACCAAATATATAATAGTATTTTCAAATTTCATTAAATCCGATCGAATCACATTTATCCACGATTCAAATGATTTTTTTGTTTGGTTGTCGGTCCAAATTTAAAAACTATAAAGAGAAATCATAATATTCACTTTTATACTGAGTTCGAGATGTTTTTACCAGTAAATATTTGATTTTATTTCACCATTTAGAGAATTATAAAAGTTTAGTTAATCCAAATTATAATAAT
Source organism: Arabis alpina (assembly GCA_900128785.1). Lineage (NCBI taxonomy): Eukaryota > Viridiplantae > Streptophyta > Magnoliopsida > Brassicales > Brassicaceae > Arabis > Arabis alpina. The sequence continues at coordinate 22,506,970 of LT669789.1, forward strand.
TTTCAAAAAGTGGAGGGAAAGTATAAGTCCTTCCAGTCTTGAGTTTTATTCATATTGAGAATAAGAAAACTTTTATGCAGTACTACTATTTTTCAAATCTATGTTCACGTGGACCAAATATCTTGGTACATATTAATATTTGAGAATTAATGCGATCTCCAATAAAGCAATACTTTTAAAGAGGTTTGAGTTAATAAATCAAATAAAATCCAAGAAGGGTGATTTGTTTCAACGTGACTCCATACAGCTCGGTCTCTAAATTTAAGCGTGATTCTCGCTTGCCAAACTAATTAGCCATGTCAGTTCAATTTCGACGTTGATTAAAAAGTTTACGGTAGAAAACAACCTCGACATTTTTTTGTTGTTCCGTCTAATTGTTATTTCATCTATGATAGGCGCAAATGACTTAGCAATTTAAAAAGAAATTAGGTAGAGAAACATCAACTTTCAAACTGACCGAGGTAATGCCTCATAATCCATCTCTACCACAACATAAGACCAAGACATATCTCAATTACCCAAATCGGAGTACCGGCGAGTGGACAAACGTTTAGCTCAAGGCTCGGATTTCTATGTCAACATTATCGAAGAAGCTTGAAGCAAGAAATCCAATCAGAAATGACAAGAAAGAAAGGTAGGACGAACCAATTCGATAAATAGAGTCCAAGACATCAAATGAAACACCACCACAACTCGAAACGAGCACCGCCAGGAGCCAAATTAAACACCACCGGACCAATAGAAAAGCAAGACTAGGACTAGAGCTAAAGAAAGGTAAGCAGAATCCGAAGCGAGAACGGTTATGCAGCCCAAACCATCAAGAGATCTCATGGATCAATTCAGGCGCTAAACGTTTCTAAGAACCCCAACTCTCCGGCCTAGATTAACAATTCGCCGGAATAGAACCGAGCTCAGCTCAACTCCTACCTTCAACCCAAGGATTGATCGGGAATGCACACCGAGAACCACCAACAACCACTTCGAACCAGCAGATCTGACCTGACTTAAACGAACCCTGAAAAAAAAACAAGCACTACCACCTCTCCAAAAACACTCAGGACCAAAAAGAAAGAAAGAAATCCCTACTAAGAAAAGATAACTAACAAAATCCAATCCACAAATCTAGATCTAGAAACTAGATCTTAAAAAATTGGATCTGAAAATTCCAACAACTCAAAGCAAGGACAACAACAAGAGAAAAAGAAAAAACTAGAAAAACAAGGAAACACAGCTCCGGTGCTAACAAACCCACCAGAGTTGCCCCCAAAGATGAAAGATGAACGGTGGTTTAGAGGGAAGGAGAAGAGTTTAGAGAGAGAAAGTGTCGGTGTAGGATTACTACTCTTGAAAAACCTTCGACAATTTATGTGTGTGTAAATTTAACCCTCAACTGTAAAAATACAAGTTACTACTATGAATTCTTTGATCACACGCAATATAACTTTTATGTGTGTGTAGGATTACTACTCTTGAAAAACCTTCGACAATTTATGTGTGTGTAAATTTACTACTATGAATTCTTTGATCACACGCAATATAACTTTTATCCACATAAATGATGTGGCAAATGTTAATAATGTTAAAAACTGTAACAACCACTGTTTAAGAAAAATAAAATGGCACACAATTTGTGATTTGTCGTTTAAGCCAAAAAAACGATATTTCTATGAATCTTTAACGTCAAAATCGAAGAGGAGATATTAAAAAAATTACGATTATAGGATTGATTTATGGAAAAATAGGTATTTGAGTAGACAAGTGACAGTGAGATGGTGTCGACAACGTGTCTCTAATCAGTATAAGGTTTAGAGTTTCATGGTCATCGCAAGGACATAAAATATTGCGAATCCAGAAATGAGATAAAAAAAATTTGAAACTGTGGAAGCTGAATTTCGCACTAAGTATTTATTAGAGAATTCGGGGAGAAACTATATGGTTCTAAGAAATGTCTAGGTCTAATCGAATGAACCGACGAATGAAACATAAACGATATTTTATTTATCGACGAACAAAGAATACAATGAGGATACAAGTGGGTAGCGAGTAACTGCTAGCTAGTACTTTAGTCTAGTATGCGTGTGTAAAAGAAGTTAGGTCGAAATCTGTCTCTTCCCATTGTATTTATAGCTCCTTCAGCTTCATTCGTCAGCTCCAGAAGCTCAGGTCCTCACCGCGTATCTCGAGCCGTTCAGTTATGATCTTCCGAAAATTTCAGAGTTGAAACGAGTCCACGATCCCGGTTAACTCGTTCCCAGCTCCAGCTCCAGCTCATTTTTGGACTTATCTGTCGTATGCGGGCCCCAGTCTATTCCGAGCCTGACTTACTCCCTTATTGGACCGTATATGGGCTCGGTCTTATTCGGGGCCTCACGTCTTCGCGTTATTCTTCTTTATTCAGGAATGACCTATTCCGATATGGGCTTTTAGCTGGGCCGGATTCGATGTGGCAAATCCAGCTCCAACAGAAACCCATATTTTTTTGGTAAAAAATTCACTTGTATGTGTGATCCAAGTATTTTGTTTGTTTTGCATTTTTGACTTGTTTCTACGTATTGGAAGCTATTGGTCAAAGGAGGGCGCTTACCTTGGTGGAGAGCCACATTAATTGGATATACACATTAGAGAAGGGTTTTCACCGGATAACTATGAATGTTCACGGATACTAAGACACATGCAGAAAATTTTGTGGTTTCCACCAGAAACGCCTATGAAGATAGTGGACATTAAAGACCATAAAGAGCTAGGCAAAGCTATTGACTACGCACTTGGTGCATGTGTGTTAACTATCTTCGTTGTCTGTGAAGATGATTCGTTTATATCTAGGCGTATAGGTTGTGAGCTTGGGTTCTTATGTGATGATGATTTTGATGGCGATGATGATAAATATGATGATGGCAATGGTGGTAGTAGTGGGTCTGAGTCTGATGGGAGTGAGAATGATAATGACGATTTTAATGCTTGTGTTGTTATTTGTAATGGCGAAAATGATAGCAGCAGTGGCACGAAGAGTGAAGCTAATTTGGTGGATGAGATGAAGTATAGGAGTTTCATGTTAGGTCAAGAGTATAGGACAATTAAGCCTTTAAAAGTATTGTTAACAGGAAATAGACTTATTTTGGCTAGGGACCATCAAAAAGAACCTAATTGCAACAATGAAAGATGTGTTGCCATTTGCTGAACATAGATGTGTGCAAGACATGTTTATGAAAATTGAAAGAAGCTTTATTATGGAGATGAACTTGATCTCTAACATAGCTAGTATACTAATTATAATACAGAATTTTACTAGTTGGCTAATCTTATATAATATTTTAAGGTTTCCAAAACTTTAAGGCATGAAAGGTTGCCATGTGTCATCTACTCTTATTAAAAAAAATAAATTTTGACAATTAATTCTAACAAATTAATAGCTAATTAATGTTAATTCAACAACAAGTTATAATATAAATTCGTCATTATTTTCTTTTTTTCTTTGATATTTACAAAAATCTATGATTCTAAATTTTGCAAATTTTAAATAGTTTAAAAAATATCTTATATTATATTTTAAGTTTCTCAAAACTTCAACAACAAGATATAATATAAATTAGTCATTATTTTCTTTCTTTCTTTGATAATCAGAAAACTATGATTCTAAATTTTGCAAATTTTAAACAGTTTCAAAAATATATCTTATATGATATTGTAGCGTTTTCTAAAATTCAAGTCATGGATGCCATGTGTCACATATTATTTTCACATTTGGCTTTCTAATTTCTTTATTAAAAAAATTATTTTTTTAAAAAAATCACTTTACAATTAATCCAAAGATTTTTTTTAAAAACCACGTTAACAAGACAAATGTTTAAAACCGTGTCTTTGTCTTATATAATGTTAATTCATTTCAACAACAAGTTAAAATCTTATATAATATTTTAAGGTTCTCAAAACTTTAAGCCATGAGAGGTTGTTATGTGTCATCTACTCTTTTGACATTTGACATTTTTAATTTATTTATTAAATTTTAAAATTTTGACAATTAATTCTAACAAATTAATATTTAATTAATGTTAATTCATTTCAACAACACGTCACAATATAAATTCGGCATTATTTTCTTTCTTTCTTTGATATTCACCAAAAACTATGGTTCTAAATTTTGAAAATTTTAAATAGTTTGAAAAATATCTTATATTATATTTTAAGGTTTTCAAAACTTCAACAACAAGATACAATATAAATTCGTCATTATTTTCTTTCTTTCTTTGATACTCAGAAAAACTATGATTCTAAATTTTGCAAATTTTAAACAGTTTCAAAAATATCTTATATAATATTTTAGCGTTTTCTTAAATTCAAGTCATTGATGTCATGTGTCACCTATTATTCACATTTGGCTTTCTAATTTGTTTATTAAAAAAATTATTTTAACAAAAAATCACTTTACAATTAACCCAACGAACTTTTTAAAAACAACGTTACCAAGACAAATGTTTAGAACTGTGTCTCCGTATAAATAGTTGTGATTTTAGAACAAAAAGCTTTAATAAAAAAAAGTAACATGAACAAAAACAAAATGTTGTGAGAAAATTAAGAAATGATTTAAGAACTTTTAAAACTGTTAAAATGTTAAAGTCTAATTAGAAAAATGTATATTTGTTTTTTCTTTTTAAGTCCTCACAGCTTTTAACTTCAATTTGCCAATATAATTAAAATAATTTGTGGCAGACAAAGTAACGCTTCTAACCAATACTCTCTGAAAAAACTTTACTCGAGCACAAATTATGAATCCAGAAAACAGATTCATTCCACTACTGAATTGATGCTAAAGACAAAAATTACAACAAATTAATAAAGAGAGTGAGACAAAAATACAATCAAGCTGCAATTATTCTCTTAGTACGATTCAAAGTTCGCATGAAGCAATTACAAAGATTCATTGTTGAGATCATATGTCTCATTAAAAGCAAAGCATACTACAATTTATTGATAAAGACATACAAGTTAGGGATTTGTAGCAAAAAAATTGTCTTCCATATGCTATAATTTTTATTAATAAATGACCTACTTCTTTTTTCATATAACAATATATATGTACATTAATTTTCTACAAATGCTTAGTCTTCTAACATGGATAATTATTTACGAAAAACGTTAAATTTATATAACATTAAATATACAAATAGTGAAGAAATTATAAATTATTATCGACTTTTACAATGAATTTTTAAACCCACGCAACGCGTGGGCAATCCCTAGTTAACCCTAAATTATACTACACATTTTTAAAAGTTACATAACTAAAAATCAAGTAATTAATGGATTAAAACTTTCACGCTATACCCTACTTTTAGTTTTGATGCAAAAAAATTAATACTATATTATTTCGAGATGTTAGATCTATTTCAAATCAAATGTTACTATACGGTGAATAATATTATCATATATATTAAAAAAATAGATTGTGATATTATGTTAAATTTCATAGATTTATAAATAATACTAATAATTTTACTTATGTTATTTATTTATCACTTACTAATATTTTATCTCAAGTTTGATATGAGATACGGAAATTTAGTATCCTCGATTACATTAATGGCTTGAATTGGTAATAATTTTAATAACATTTAATGGTTTATATTTTGTAACGTTTTAAATTGTATCAATCACAATTTTTTTACTAAATACTTAACTTTATTTGTATAATTTTCTTTTACAACTTCTTTATATAATTTTGCATTATGTTGTACAACTTATAATTAAAAAACTTGTATCCTTTTAGATTACCAATCGGACTCAACTTTATTTTATCAACGTTGTGTACTTGTGTCAATCAAAAAATTGTTTGGTCAGAAATATACTAATCCGGTAATACCAAGAAAGAATGAAATATAATAGTATTTGAAACACAAAATATGTAAAGAGATCATGCAAAGTCTGTGTTTGTATTTTGGACTTTGGATTTCCGACAAGAGTAATTAAGGTAGAGCAAGACAAATATTAAAATAAAGATGATGAAGAGATTCCACGATCGATGTAGCGTCTCGATTCGGGAGTTGTACATGTCGAGTAGTACATGCTGATCAGTGATCACATTAGTTTGTTTCGTTATCCAAATTATTAATAATTCATGACTATAAAACAATTTAATCGCTGTATTGATGTGAAAGATTCACGAGATCCTAATTTGTATTTCAGATGCATTCATCAGATAGTTCTGAGATATAATAACACACCTGGCTTCTATTTGGAAACATACTCTTAATTTTGAACTTAATTCCAAAATGATAATAAACCAAAAGATTTTAGACCGAACAATAATAAGAACAAACTAAAATATCATTTTCAACAAACAAAATGAACCACATGGTATTACTATTTTAGAAAAGCAAATTAGTGGCTTTCTACTATTAGTACCTAGATATCAAAACAAAACTTTAGAAGCTCGAGCTAATTAAGTGACATTTTAGTAATTTTATTTGATTGTAAATGGTTAGTGAGATATTTAATTGGTAGATAAGAATTAGGTGGTTTAAATCTTCTTGGATTTCGATGGTGTTTGAGGTTGTTTCGTGTCCAGGTGCTTGACGAGAGGTTATGATTTGTGGATCTCGTTCTCTTCTTCCTTTCGGCTCAGATCTGGACTCGTCTTGGTCTGAGTTGACCTCTTGTTGGTGATGATGAAGATAGTATCGGGTCAGGTTTTTCCCCTTCCAACAGCTCAAGTTCTTTGCTCTCCGTCTTTATCGAATAAATCTTCTTCTTGTGGCAATTGCTTTTGCATCTCAACAGCTTTCCCTCGATGATATTGGGTTGAGTATATTTGTGAAGAAGCAACGGATTGTTAGGTTTCTGTGTGTGTCTCCTTGTTGGTCATCTTCTATGCCGTGGTCTCTTATTGCAATGGTCTTTCGTGTTGACTTTATCCCAAGTCATGGTCCGTGGAGGAGTTTAGCAATGGGAAGTTCCTACTCTTGAACTCCGGCCTGCCTTTGTTTGTGGTTTACAGTTTCAGAGCTCGTCGTACTCTTTTGCGGTCTGGTTAATTGAAGTCTTGCAGAGTTGGCTATATTTTAATTGGAATTACCTTAGTTCGGGGTTATAGTAATGTTCAATTGTTTCAAGCTTGGTTTAGGTTGTAACTTGTTAGGTTTGTTGGCATTGTCACTGTTGTCATTTTTGTTGACATCGGCTTCGTATTTCATCCCGTATTTCACTCTTGTATTCCAAAAACGCATTCTACTTCGTTTTAATATAATATTTAGATGACAAAAAAAAAAAAAAGAAAAAAAGATAAGAATTGCATTTTGTACTTTTACCTTAGTTTGCAGAAATTAATTAATAAAGTAAACACAGTAACAAATAAAGAAATAGAAATAGAAATGGATAAGAAATGGATTTTATGGGGGAAAGCATCAATGTGGTTCTCGAGGGAAAAGGGCCTCACCTGTGTTTGCATCGGGTCCTTCTCTATTAAAATAGGACAAATTTATACTATTCCAGATTTCGATCACTTCCATTTCGTTTTTTTTTTGTCTGTTCCATCGATAAAATCAAATACCATACTGTTACGAAAATAATATTTTAAATACTAATAAAAGAGAAAATATATAAATATATACATATTCTTTTTTATTTCTCAAAACATGTATGATTAATTTATTTTGGAACACCATGAACTTATTTACAATGAAATGGAAATCTAGAAGTAACAAGTCACAAAAAAAAGAGTACCATTCTTTTCGTAAATCACTTGATCCCCATTTTCTTAACTGTCAGAATCATCAAACACTACAAAGCTAAGCTATGTATAATTATCTGATTCATTAATGGATGTTACAATACGATTGAAATCGAATTAATACATATAAAACGTGTGTCGAATTCTTTCAATATATGTTAAATAATGTTTCTAAACAAAATTATAATTAAATGAATTTTGGTCTAATGATTTTTTAGTGTACTCAATGTTAGTAGTTCAAATGTATTTAACATGAGTGATTTACGTTTTGAAATGGTATAATCAATTCAATAGTTAGCTCTACACACCAAAAGACATTATAAGCCAAAAATAAATCTAGAGCTTCCACGGGTTGTAAAAATCAAAAACAAATATATATATATATAATATATCATTTTATAAACCCTAGTCAGTTATCCTTTTATAAACCCTAGTCTCCAACTTTTTATAAATTGATTTTATAAATTTAATAAACTGACGTACAACGTGAACCTTTCTCTTTTTCTCGTCATACATACGGCCGTTAAAATCAGTAGATATTTGTTTTTAATATTTCTGACAGATTTGGAAAATGGATGGAAGAAAGAAGAAAGGGTGGGCCAACGAGCGTGAATAAAGTGGGCCTTAAACACGTGATACGTAAAGGCCCACGTCACGTGTACTCTCATGCCATTGCCCAGCTCTTCCTCCACTCTCGTGATTTCCTCATTTTGTTTCTTTTCTACTAATAAAATCTCTAAATTATTTTCTCATGTTTTCCCGTTTTTCCTTTTTCGTGAAGAGAATTAAAATATTCGACAAATATTTTAGTAAAAATATTAGTGTTTAATGAATTTTGGTTATTCCATTAAATTAGTAAAGCTTAACTCGGATTCAGTTTGATTTCGATTTGGTCTTTTCAGCATAAAGATATTTTTACTTCGGTTTGATTTTGATTTTGATTTTGATTTGTGGTATTCCGATTCAATTCTGATTCAATTCTGATGTTTCTATTCCCAAGATTATATAATTTAATAGAAGGCCAAAATTGATACTAGAGGGCCCAAAATTTTAAAGTAGAGACGTCTAGTTTTGATGTCTTTTTAAATGGCAGTAGAGTAGAAAAAGAAGAGGGCCTAAGTCGTCAAGAAGGGAGCCCAAACTATAATGGCAGATACACGAAGAGGACCCAAGTTTTATGGTTCTTATTCTTAATTCTTAGCCTAAAGGCATTTTGTTTTTAATTGATTTAATGCAGGGTTGATGAAGTTTGCAAGATTGATGACTCTATCTCGATTTTTTTTAGAAATTGATCTAATGCAGGGTAACTGTAGTTTGCAAGATTGATAACTCTGTCTCGAAAATAATTAGAATTAGGCCCGAATTAAATAAATTTGGCAGTTGTTAGCAACATCATATTCGTTTCATAGTTGATAGTGACCACCGATAATTTGTAGACGCTAAATCGTGTTCCTTCTGTAGTTATTGGTGGCAACGATAGTTTCAAATATTAATCATTAGTTCGAAATTTAATAAAATTTCAATTTTTTAGCTTTTATTTATTTTAAATCCAAAATTGTAAAAATCTGTCACTAGATTATTGACTAAGAAATAAACAAAATTTAGTTGTTCCTACTCATTAGCGACTGCGAAATGAATAATGATAAAATTGTTATGATAATCTGTAATAAAATCATAAATTTTAGACGGTAAAAAGTTGATGTTGTCGTTGACAATTGTGAAACGAACCAAATCAGTATACAAACGAAAAATTAGAAGTTGAAACCTTGTAAGCTATTTTTTAGTTAGTGATGTAATTTGCAATCTAGGGTTTTGCAAATTGTTACGTGGCACAATACTTTTATATGTGGTGTGTGATTTATCATAAAGTTTTGTAAGGCTCAAAAAGCTCTCACATTTTTTAGGAGAACATGAAGTAAGAAAGACACATCACATCATACGCATATCATATAGAGAAGAAAGTGGTAAATAAGATTCCTTAATCTAACAAAACGACGATACACTTTAACATATAGTATAACGAACCAGATCGTGTCATTGTTTTAGGCGTGCACTATCTCTTTATATCGATTTGAAATGGACCGTCAAGAGGAAAATACAATTTTACTTTAGAAACTACAATTTTGAGTGGCTTGGACCAATCTTTAGGATAATGACATTAACCAATCTTCAAAACACACAAACCCGCAATAATCATAATGGAGGGGGACAGTTGTGTTTTTTGGCACTGAATTACGTATTACTCTCTTCTTTTTATTTTATTTTTGTAAATATTTTATTTCTGACTTAAATCATTTAGGTTTCAGTGTATATCAATTACTAGTTCCCGAGACCCAATCTTTGTCGAATCTCCTCTTTGAGTTGCAATTAGTGTCGAAACATTTCTTGTACGTAAGATTTTATACAGTATATCTTAATAGAAAAGAGCTAATGATGATTTGTTTCGAAGGCATAAAAAAACGGTCCGTGCCCTAATCAATATGTAATCAAATATAAACACTAGTTAAAAAGGAAGATATTTCCAGTACGTTCTTTATCATTTTATATCAAATCGGGCTAAAATTTGTTTGTAATGCAATTGTCTGTTGTCAAGATGATAATTGATAAGTGTCAAATTGAGCACGAACCTATATATATATATCTTCATATAGAGGTGGACACAGTGGGGATGATCTAAGTATTTTGTCTATCAAAAATAATGTCCTTTGAAAATATTGTTTTGTATTTTTCTATATCATGATACTTTTTGTTCAGCTCAGACTAATTTTACTAATTATAATGAGTAAAAAAAAGAAGTCGTTCTTTCTTATTGGCTGGTAAACTATCTCTTATACAATTATTTTGTTGGTCAACATTTTCGGTGGTAAACTAATTTTTTTTATTGTTTTCATAAATAATTGCAAAGAACCAGTTTTTCAAATAAGTAAAAATCATCTGAATCAAATAAATAAAAAATCATACGATATATATCGAACAAACGTATTACTAGAAAAAAAAAAATGAAGTGAAATAAGACCATAAGAGGAATTAGGAAAGAGCAAACATTCGTGCTCACTTCTTTAAACATTAACTAGTGTACACTTGTTTAGAAGTTTAGTAAAACGATTTCTCAAAAACAAAAATTTAGTAAAACGATGTTCGCAATCGCTAATTTTTTTTAATAAAACGATTTTTAGCCATATTTATTAAATTTCTTATTGAGCTTCGATCGCTTTATATTTTTAGTTTGAAGAGTCGTTATTTAGCGTCTTACGTCCTATCCAAATTGATCAGATAATAATCATATTTGTTCCACAACAAATTTGAATGTTCATAGTTGCTTCTTTCTATGAAAATCAAAGAAATTGATATATATATATATATAAATATTGATAAACTTTAACTATGAAGTATGGACCGATGAAGTATTTTTTAGATTTAACTGATAAATGTTTTTACATCTTTTTTATGGTCCAATATATATCCTATATTTCTGAATATGGTAGGATCGATAGCAATATTGCAGATATTCTCTTATGAAACTCAAATTCGTTCCAATTCTTTTATTTACAAGAATCAAATACGTTTTATTTTAAGAACTAAAACAAAAACAAAAACAAACAAACAAAAATGGGAGAAAGAAGAGAAACGTAGGGCTTGCGAAATTTGAGATGTGTAACAAAAGCTTATCATACGTGATACGTGTGTGGATGTAAAGAGCACCAGCTATTATCTGTTACCAGAAATAGAAAGAAGCAAACTCAAGACCAAAGTCTCGTTCTGTTACCTCTTTATCTCCACACAATCCCATGTGATCTTTCCCTTTTCTTCTTCGTCCTTTCCTTTCAATTTTTTGTTGGTATCCTTGTAGGGGTCGATTCAAAAATTTATTTAGCGTAAAACATATGAATATTTTTGGCAATTCTCAAAATTACTATATTTTGAAGTTTTGTGTTTAAGAGTACCACTATTTTTTAAATGTTCCATAAATACCATTATTTGTTCAAAGTTCTAAAAATATCATTAAAATTAATTTTCAAACCCAAACCCTACCCCCTAAAATCATAACTTAATTATAGAATAGTTAAGCCAAACAAAAAAAATTAAATTATAAATCATTAAAAATCAACTTTTGTGATTGTGGTATTTTTGGAACTTGAACAAATTGTGGTATTTTTAAAACTTTTGAAAAAATGTGGTATGTTTGGAAACAAAACTTCAAAATGTGATATTATAGGGAATTACTCAATATTTGTTTTACTATACCACCTAATATTAAGATCGAAGACATTTCAATGATTTTTCTCTTAATTACTTATGAAAAAAATTAGAGTGGGACACAGGCCATACTCTTATTTTCATAGTCCTTCCCTCGACACTGGTATCTGGATTAAGCTCGACTAATATGGAGCTGGCCAAGTTTGTTGACAAAAAAAATTAGCAAGTCCACCTCGCCTAAACACCCGGCCAAACCCAAGTGTATGTGCAGTGAATCTGCTTAGAAGTGATATAGAAACCTCTACGAATTTAACCATTCCACCGTCACACACGGATTGATCGTAAATCTGTTTTTTACTTTTGAGCATTACCAATGTTCTTTTTGTTACTTCATTTCTACTTTAAGTGAGGTGTGATGAAAACCCTTACAAAAGAGTTTAGTGTAACTCTCTTTTGACAAACATAATGAGGCGATGCTAGACGCCAACAATAAGATTGGATTGTAAATTTGTAATATATAAATCTTGATAAAATTAGAGATATTAAAATATAGTAAAAATTAATTTGATTATTTATAGGAAATGATCAGAGAAACATCTTGTTTGAATATCCATTTTTCAATAAAGAAAATTCACGCTTAATTTTTTTAATATGAACTGATTTTTAACATGCATGTAAATAATCATAAAACATATATTATGTCGACGACAGATAATAGAGTACCGACCAATTATCGGATGAAAATAAAGCCCACTGCAGGATACATGGATAATTCCAAATTTTTATTAGTTAATGTGTATATATATTTATGTATTAAAGAATTTTTACTTTATAAAAATACTAGCTTAGGACCCGCATAATATGCGGGTATTAGATATTAAATTGATAATTTGTGTAGTTATACCCGTATAGTTATATTTTAAAATTCTTAACATTCATACAAAAAACAAGTTATATTCTTAATTAAAATCCCGTTAATATAGCCATAAATTGCGTATTGATTATATTCTAAACTTGATGTTTTTACTCTTTATACTTTTCCTTCTTTTTTCTAGTGACATATAATCTTTACATTTTCAATCTTATAGTTTATAAAAAAAATTTGTTTACACAAAAATAGAATTATGGACGGTAATTTTTTTTATAATATATTACTATTCTATTTTGTAAATTTTTCATTTTATATTAGGTTTATAAATTTCTTTTTAACAGGAAGAAAGTATGGTAAGTGTTGGATACGTCGAAGAATTTAAAATATGATATAATTGATGTACTAACCTTTTCATCAAATAGAAGAACTTTCATTCCTATAAATACGTTGTTTGCTTTAAGATTTCTTGCCTCACACTTTCTAAGAACACATGCAACAGTTCGACGGTAAATACGATTTTGATCTAATTGATCAAAAATTAAATAGTTTTAACGGATTTGTGGGACGGTGGTATTCATGATTTGCAAAGAAAGGACTTGAGGTATACGTTAAATTGTGGGAGGTGTGTGTTATTATATAGTTTTTGGATTTGCCTTTTCTGAAGTAATAACATTTTTGGAAGGTTAAACGTATGTTTACTTTTCTTTTTTAAATAATTTATGGTTTAACATTTATAAGGTTGAACGTATGTTTACTTTTCCTTTCAAAATAATTTATGGTTTAACATTTTTTTCTTTTTATATATAAAGTTTATTTTTGTGATGTAACATAATAGTATTTATATTTTGCTTTTTCTTTTTAACGACTTACATAAGATTTGGTTTAACTTTTAGAAATATGTTAATGAAACAATAAGAAAAATGTTAATGTGCCTTTATTTTATTGGTTTAACATAATGATATCATACATAAGATTTGGTTTGACTTTTAGAAATATGTTAATGAAACAATAAGAAAAGTGTTAATGTGTCTTTATTTTATTGGTTTAACATAATGATATTTTTATTTTTCTAATTGCTTGATTTAAAATAGAGTATTTTAACACGTGTCATCATCTCTATCGATAATAGACACATGTCACGATCTCGTGAGTTACAATTTTGACAAACTGTCCTTTATATAATAAGATAAGATATCCGCACAGAAATAATTTATCATGCATATATTGTGATGTACAACTGAAAACTTTAGTTTGTGATATTGTTGAATATACATCAAATCTAAGTCGCCGACCATGTTTACAAATCTCTATATACACAATAATGTAGTTTGGGTAGATTTTAAATACCAACTACATTATTTTTCTACAATCATCTGTTTGTACCCGATTGAAATTGGAAGTGCTAATCTTAGAAAGCGCTATGCACTACTTTAATTTTTTTTTTCACCGAGTCGCGAACGGTGAATCTTATATGTAAAGATTTAAGTACTTCGCAATACTCAAAGATATAAGAATATCATGCGAATCTTGTGTAATTGACTTTACAGAATAATATTGGGCGATTTGCCACATTTTTTAAAAAAATGTCTCGTGTATCATATATAGAATTCTTACGTTTAAAAAACACTCAAAGTTCTATTTTCTGTAAATATATGAAAATTAGAAATGTAACATGCAGTTGTGTATTCTTCAAAAAAAAAAAAACATGCAGTTGTGTATATAACATTTTTAGTTGCTAGACTTATATCATCAACATGGAGTTTTGTGCCTTTCTTTTTCCCATAATTCGTCTTAATATAGTCGGACAAAAATCATGAAATTCAAAAACTAACCACGATTAACCTAAAAGAGTTATATAATAATGAAAAACCAAAATATGTTTGTGGTGATCTGTACTGTATACTTAACAAGTTCTTACAATTGTTTCGGATTTGAGTTTTCTTTCAAAAACAAAAAAACAAGTACTTATAGTCATACGAGGACGAAGTGAATGAAAAAAAGTAGAAGAACAAAACCACAAAACGTGAAGAATTACGTATGTCTTACAATTGTTTCTATAAAGCAATCGATGCATTAATAAAATCATTTCATTATTTATAATTGTTTCTAGATGAAAAAGACATTGTTCCCCAATAAAAGCAAATCCTTCTTTTTTTTTTTTTTTTGGGGGTCGAAAATCCTTCTTTTTCTTTTAAATTCGAGTACTGCATGATTGATACAGCATCCTGATGTCAGAATGATAAAAAAACAATAAAAAACAACACAAAATATGATGAGGACATTACATTCACTTTATGCTACTTGATTAGTTTATAATCATTTATGGAGATATATTTTTTGGGGAGTAGAAGAAGAAGAAGTCGTGTGAAAGTGAGTCATTGGGGGTGGCACTAGAGAGAGTGGGTTTGGCTGTGCAAAAAGGCAGAGAGAGTCCCCACGATTGCATGTGATGTGCATTCGGATGATCTGATTTCCTCAACTCCTATCTCACTCACTCACTCGCAATCCACCTCTAACGCATGCGATTTTACTTACACGAACTAGCACTCAAATTGAAATTAATATATCTTATTAAATATTATTCAAACTGGGTCTAGGGTTGAAGAAGTTTTCTTGAGGTTGAATGAATTATTATTTATCATGGAATTATAAAACACTTAAGGTTTGAAAGATAATTTCGATTCCAATCATGACTAACTATTGTGGATGTTTCAAGTGGCAAGAATACCCGACGCTCTATATGTTTTGGAGATTACTTTAGGTTTCAACTCTGGATCTTTCAGTCATACATCAAAAAATTTACATGTCTTAATTAAAACTACATGAACTCACTAATATATTACAAACTCACACGATAGTTTATCGAATGAATATCAAACCATTCATATTTTAATGGATTACCAATTCTATTTAGTCTAATGCCACTTCGGTGGTCATTCCAAAAAGAGATTGATCTCATAATTCCTAGTTGAACCTTGCTTTGGAGGGAAATCCATTTTCTGATAATAGAATTCCTAGTCGAACAAACATACTCGATGTTCTACATGTTCTGGAAATTAGTTTAGGTTTCGATGTGGAATCTTCTAGTGATATAAAAAAAACATATCATACATGATCCTTACTAATAAATTAAAGGGTAATTTAGCAATATATGCAGTTTTGGAAAAGTTATATGAGATATAAGCAATTTACTATTCGTAATTTGAGGAATAAACATTTTTGTACTGTTTATCTAATAGAAGGGATTGGTGGATAGGACTTTGTACACTGTCCATCTACACCGTCCACTGACGCGTTAGTGTAAGAGATTGTGACGCCCGTGAACCATTTTTTTGAGGAAAATGAAGGGGCTGTCGATCGACACACTTGGAGTCTGTCGATCGACAGGGCTCTTAGGGGCTGTCGATCGACACACCTAGAGTATGTCGATCGACAGGTGCCCGAATTGGTTGGTTTTCTGGTTCAATTTAAGTTGTTCAATTGGACCGGGCCGGTTTGGGGAAACCCTAGGGCGTCATATATAAGGGTTTTTGGCCGCATTTGAGCGAACCAAGTCCCAAAAACGCAGCCAACAGAGTTTGAGAGGAGTTCTCTGTTTCCTGTGAGTTTTTGAGAATTAGGGTTTCGTTTCTTGAGAGTTTTGGAAGAGATTTCTTGTGGAGATTGTCGTGGATTCGTGTCTAGCCTCAGCTCTACCGTTTTCTTTCCAATTAACTCGAGGTGAGTGCGTGACCATGGCTTCTGGGCCGGTGGATTCGTTAGGGTTGATTGGTGGTAGGTTGAATTGGTTGATTGATCTTGTTTGTGTTGAATCTGTCTGTGAATTGCGTGTGGATTGTTTGGATTGTGTTTGTTTGTGCAGGTTCGTGTTAACGCAGAGGAGGGAATCGATCAGAGAGGATAATGATCGATTTCCCATGAATCTGCGACGACCTGTCGATCGACAGCACTTAGGTGTGTCAATCGACAGGGCAACACGAGAGCTGTCGATCGACACCTAGAGGTTGTGTCGATCGACATGTGATCGAGGAGCTGTCGATCGACACCTATAGGTTGTGTCGATCGACAGGGTCTTCTGGAGCTATCGATCGACAGGCACCGTGGGTGTGTTGATCGACAGGTGTGAACAGGGGTGTCGATCGACACCTAGTGGTAGTGTCGATCGACAGGCCGCCTGTTGGGGCTGTGGTGGAGCCGTTGTTGTGTTTTGTGTGATTGTTTGATGCGTGTTTGCCTGAGCGGATCCATCACGTCTGTGTGTGCAGTCGTAGATGGGAGGACCGTTTCACTGGGTATTTGTGATAATACTCACGCATCTCTTTTTTTCATGTGATGCAGGTAAAGGCAAATTGTGATCGTGGAATCATGACAACGAAGAGGGAGATGATCTAGGGTCTCGTGTTGGGTGTTGCTGTGTGATTTTTGTTGCTTTCCATTTCTGTTTAGAACTCCGCTAGGTTGCTGGTTTTATTGTATTGGAATTGTTATTGGAATTTGAGTTGAATTGGTTAGTTATTTTTATGGAATGAATTGTTTGGTTATTATTGCTGTTATCCGCTGGTTGTCTGATTGTTGTTGCTTGGTTGTTGAGGATAGCATTTATGGGAATGCTAGTCCGAGACCAAGGGTTTATTGTAAAAAAAAAAAACGGGTCGGGTCGTTTCAGAGATCGTGTACACTGTTCACCACTGTGTATTCCGTCTGACTATCTGGTACACCACCGTGTACATTGTCCGGTACACCATCGTGTACATCGTCCGGTACACCACCGTGTACACCGTCTGGTACACCATCGTGTACACCGTCCAGTACACCACCTGGTATACCACCGTATACATCGCCCGATACACCATCCGATACACTTTCCGGTACACCACCGTGTACACCATCCGAAAATATTTTCTGGTATACCACCCAATATATAACATTGTGTACATTTTTTGATACACCACAAAATACATCATCTGGTACACCGTCCAATATATTTTTTGGTACACCGCCCGATATATTGTTGTGTACACTTTCCGGTACACCGTCCAATACAATTTCTGGTACACCGCCCGATATATAAACCGTGTACAATTTCCAATATACTTTTCGATATACCATCCAAGATAATTTATCGTAGTCCGGGGGCACCGTTTAGTATACCAATCATAAAAAGTTAAATAACTTTCAAAATCCAATTCGAAATTTGTGAATTTCGATTTGAAAGTTGAATATATCTACTCAATTTGTGAATTTTTTTCTAGGGTTACTTTGCTTAACAGCAAAGAAAGAAATATATTTACAATTTTAAGCAAATATCATAAATTTAATGGGTATTATTTGGCCACATAGAGCCATTTTTGTTAGAGTTTTAATTTTAGTTTTTTTTCTTTGTTATTAAGCAAATTATCTTTTTTTACGAATACAGGTTGTGTACGAATCTGTAGCACTAGATTAGCAGCTGTCGCACTTGCTCTCTGTTACAGGTCGCAATACTCTCTGTAGCAATAGTTAATACATCTTCAATTGGTATCAGAGCGGGCACTTATCTGTATTAGTACAGATGAGATCCTGTGGAGAAGATGGAAAGCTATCAAGATCTCGTTAATAGTTCGAAAGTCATTTTAGATTCAGACAACTATGGTTTTTGGAAGTCAAGGATGAAGGTCATAATTGGAGGGATTGATGTCTTGGCTTGGAGAGCAGTTCTGATTCAATGGACATCTCCTACAGTTCTTAATGCAGCAGGAGTCAGGCTACCCAAACCGGAGGAGACATGGACTGTGGACGAGTTGAAGAAGGATAAGTACAACTCCAAAGCTCTCTCAGCCATTCACAACAGTGTGACAAAGAAGACTTTCGAACTGATTCAAGGTTGTGAGACAGCTAAAGAAGCATGAGATCTGCTACAGCTTCACTTTGAAGGAACTCAGAAGGTCCAAAACTCGAGAAAGGACTTGCTGGCTATAAGATTCAAAAATTTAAAGATGGAAAGAACATGAATCTATCTATGATTTCAGCTCCAAGTTGAAATCTCTATCACAAGAGGTTGTAACACTTGGAAAGAGGTACATGATACAAAACTGGTGAAGAAATTTCTGCGTTGTCTTCCTGCGAAGTTTATGGCTTACAAGTCAGCACTGAATGTGTCATAACACGGAGGAACTCATTTTTAGTGAGGTAGTTGGCATGCTACATGCTCATGAGATGGAGTTGGAAAGTGCAACAGGAGACATAACACCAGGCGAAGGAATATTGCTTGAATCTGATGATGAAGATCCCGCGAGTTTGCTGGCTAGAAGGTTTGATCTAGCCTTGAGGAAAGTGGAGCAAGGGCAAAGCAAGAGAAGGTTCAGATTGATCAAGAGGCATCCTGAAGTAGACATAGACTCTAAGATGTATGAAGTACAATGCTATGAGTGCAAGGGTTTTGGTCACTTCAAAACAGAGTGCCCCACTGTCAAGATACGTGAAATAAGGTGTGTGGGATGCAAAGGTGTTGGCCATACCCAGCTGGAGTGTGTGAACAATCAGAAGCAAAGCAAACGAAGCTCTATGCATACTGATTCAGAAGAGGATAGTGAGGATGAAGAAGAGTTGAGTAACTTTGTTGCATTCTTGGGCATCACAGAGTTTGATGAAGGTGAAGAACTCTCTGAATTAGAATCTGATGGAGAATATGAGGATGACCTTATTAAGAGCTACAAGGAAGTACGTGAAACATTAATCAGGCTTGGACGAGAGAACACGTTACTGATACATGAGAAACGACATCTTGAAGCACTGGTTGAGTCAATACAAGTTGAGTTACAAGCTGAAAAAAAGCTCAGTCATGAGAGTTTGTTGCTGATTAAAGAGAAGCTGAAGCTTGCAACCAAAGTTGATCTGTTGCAGAAAGAACTGGATGCTGAGAAATAAGTGTCTGAACAACTTCAAACGCAATTGGATCTGCAGTACAAGAAAATCCACATGTTTGCTGGGACAAAGCAACTTGACAAAATCCTGTCATATGGACGAACTGAAAAGTCATACAGTGGGTTGGGATACACTGGAAGAAGTGCATCAGAGACTGAAAATATTAAGTTTGTGTCAGCAGGCTTCTTACACTCCACAGAACACAGAACGCAAAGTACTACAGTTCAGAGACATGGGACAGTTCAGAGACAGAGCACAATGGAGAGACATGGTACGGTGCAGAGACATAGTACAATGAAGAGACATGGTACAGTGCAGAAACAAGGGTGTTACTTTTGTGGAAAGCATGTGCACATAAAGAAGTTATGCTACAAGTATTGGGAGAAGATAAAGAAGTTGAGGCAGCAAGGGAAATTCTTCTGGAATGGATGGAGAAGTCAGATTTGGGTGAAGAAGATTGATCTGCAGTCAACTGCGGGAGAATTCCTTCAGCCAATACCTCAGGAGTCGGATTTCAGTGTAATCTGGCGTTTGTCTCAGAAGAACAAGAGAATACATGTACAAAGACTAACCTACAGAACCTAAAGAAGGTTAAAGGAGTAGATGTGACTCTCATAGACGGAGGTCATGTTGTGCTTCAACGCAAAGGAGGAGACAAGGTTATGTGTGGACCAAGCTACAAGGAAAAGCATTTCAAGGCTCAAGTTATGAAGGTACATGACATTGAATCAAAGTCAGAACTTAATGGCACAAAGAAGGTTGTTTGTTCAAACTTCAAAGGAGAAGTCTAGTTCAAAGGAGCAATCTGGTTCAGAACGAGCAGTGGTACAAACAACAAGAAAAGTGAAGCTGAATTTCAAGGAAATGATTTGATGTGCAACAAGTTTCGTGGAAGCCCTTGAAGGACAACTCATGACTAAGTTGTAGCATTCAAGCAGGGGGAGAATGAAGATTGATGAACAACAAGATGAGTATACAATCAAGGGGGAGTTTAAAGTTCATCAAAGATGTGCTTGAATTCTAAAACTCAGTCATCATGGGGAGATTGTTAGTGTATTTTGAATGAGTTTTAGAATTCAATATGAGTTTATACAAGTGAAGATGCAATTGAGTTGAAGCAGTTTTCTGAAATGGTTCTTGAAGCAGTTACGAAGTGCTGCAGAGCAGAAATGGACTGGACTTGAAGATATGGGCTTGGGCCGACGACCTAAAGCTCTTTGAGAACAAATATACAAGCTAAGTGACAGAAAATATGCTTAGCTTGAAGAGGATTTAGGAAAAAAAGATTTCTATTTATCATTAGCAAAGATTATGATAAGATGGATATTGTAGAAGATTTGATATCTTCCAAAACTTGGAGAACAAGGCTAGGGTTAGCCGTCAAATCCTATTGGGTATAATTTGGAGGTGAAAACGTGGTTGCACGTTAACACAAGAGATCATATGTCTTAGCAAGTGGATTTAAGGTTGTTCTAGCAAAAAGGAGATCTTATATCAAAGGGGCTAAGGGGTAGTGAGTGGTTCACAATATCATGTGTGATTTGTGAACGCGTGAGGCTAGGATTGAAGTTGGTGAGTGAACTTTGTAAAAGCACTTATCGTTTGATCTAGTATATACGTATTTGAGAAAAGAACCCCTTGCGTATTGTGTTTATCTGCATGTAGCAGTATTGTGTTCATTTGCCTGTTGCAGTATTGTGTTCTAAATCTGTTATAGTACACAATACAGGTTGTGTACGAATCTGTAGCACTAGCTTAGCAAATGTTGCACTTGCTCTCTGTTATAGGTCGCAGTACTCTCTGTAGCAGTAGTTAATACATCTTCAGGTTGAACTCAGAATTTCTAGTCGAACCTACTCTCGGAGGAGAGTTCATCTTCTCATAATAAAAACTGGATTAAAAGACTGACCATATAAAAAGAGACTGTGCATGTTTTAGCCCGAAACTTCTTTTTAAAAACAAAATAAAGAAAAACCAGTTTGTAATATACATTATTAGATTATCACACAAAATCAAATAGCGGTTTCAAGTCATGTACATTTAAAAATAGTACAAACAACAAAGCTTTTCCAACTGGTTATTAAGAATGCAAATAATTAATGAATGATGTTTCCTCTCAAAACTTTGGATTTTATGTTATTATTTCCTAAAGATGTTGATCCGCACAATTCGTCTTGAAAGGAAGTATGATAGACACTAAAAAATTTTGACAAAAAAAAAAAAAACTATAAAATTGGGAAAATGTGTCTAAGAGAAGATGTAAGAACATGTATGTATCACTACAAACAAGAACAACATTAGACTTCATTAGAAAATCATGGACCTTACCTTCAACATGTTTCATTTCTAGAAAAAATAACGTGTATTATGTAGTTAACACTACGCACTAAAATCCATGGCTTCCATAGCATAATATTCATCCACATTTGATATTTGGTGTCTGCATTACTAAAAGTAAATTGTTGTGAATTCAGCTTCGAAAAAAATAAATAAACGAAAACAAGAGAGAAAAAGGATTAAGGCTAATACCATCAACAAAAAAAAACAAAAAAAGGCGAATACCGTCTAAGTTTTTTTATTAATTGTGTGAACAATATTTTACAAACCCTTATGGCCATTTCATATAAATCCCAAAACTCAATACACAGAGAAAAAGAAAATGTTCTATTCCTAAGATATAACCGTCGCATTCTTCTACTCACAAAAAAGGTTCTTTTTGTTGTATATTTTTAGATTTTAAGCCACCCAAAATAACATAAACAAATTTTTATGAATCCAAAACACTTTTTAAATCCTAAATTACGTTTGGCTATCCAAAATTCTTTCTTAGTTATAAAATTATGAAATAAGTTCAATACCAATAAGTCGTAATTTTCCATCAATTTTTAGAGGGGAGGAAGAATTCCTCATCAAGTTTATGCATGCATTCTTTAAAATATATATATTGTTTTGCATTCAAATTCCTAACCTAAGTTATAAACAAACGTTTAAAATATATATATTGTTTGTTAAAAAAAGTTATAAACATAGAAGATCAATCCAATTTTAAATTATGAATTATCTAGATGCTTTAATGGATGAAAAAATCTTTGACGGCAAAAAACAGAAGAATTATCTAGATGAAGAAACCAAATCTTATTATATAAAAGAGAGTTTGTCAAAATTGTAACTTACGAACTCGTGACACGTGTCAATGTTAATTTAGATCGTGACATGTGTTAAAACTTAAAATTGTTTAAAAAATTAAAATTTAAAATGGAAAACTAACAAAATCATTGTCAAGTAATTTTACAAATAGTTGAAAAGAAAAAGTAATTCTACAAATAATAAAAAAAAACTTTCTACTATCCCAAAACTATTAGAAAAAAAAGAAATTTTCTAATAATTCAAACTTACTACAGATTAAGTTTTTAAAAATAATTTAAAATGATCATAAGAATGCAATAAAATAAAATATAAAGAATATAAGCTTAAAAAAGGTAGACAAATAATTTTAATTATAAAAAAGAAAAATCTTATTATATAAAGTTTATGAAATGTGTCATTGTTAGTTTAAATTGTGACATGTGTCAATAAATTTTTTTTTTAATCTCTATTATTTACTTTTAAAACAAATTGTAGTCTAATTAAAAAAATAATAATAAATTAAAAGAAAATGTCAGTAGAAAAGGAAAACAAAAAATATAAAGTTGAAAGAAACGGAATTAAGAAAAAAATATAATCATAACAAAAAATAAGGCAAAAAACTGCATAACAATTAGAAAAAAGATAGTCAATGCAATTAGAAAAAAAAACTACGTTTCAACAAAAAGTATAGTTGTCATCATGGTCAAATAAACTAAGGCAAATAGGTTTCATACCAATTAAAAACAAAGGAGAGAATGCAATTAAAAAACGAAAATTAAGCTTAAAAATGGTATAATTACCATTATGTTCAAATAACAAAATGTTGTTACTCAAATAAAAAGGTATAATATCATATTTTAAATTAGCAAACGAAAATCTATAATTTTATATAATACGTCAAGACCGTTCCCTTCTTTAATATGACATCAATTTATTTTATTCTCTTAATCAAGCGAGTTATAAATTCGAAGTAAAATGATACAATATAAAAAGACTATTTATGCAATTGAAAAAAAATTATCGGATAATTATACGGATTTCAATTTTAAATATAATTTTACGGGTTTAATTTAGAATATAATTATACGGGTCATAACTACCTAAATTATCAATTTAATATTTAATACCCGCATATTATGTGGGTCCTAATCTAGTCTTATTATATAAAGGAGAGTTCTTCAAAATTGTAACTCATTAGATGGTGACATGTGTCTAATATCGATCGAGATGATGACATGTGTTAAAATACTACAATTATGCTAAACCAATAAAACAAAAACACATTAACATATTTTCTTATTGTTTCATTAACATATTTCTAAAAGACAAATCAAACTCTAATGTAAATTGCTTTTTAAAAAAAACATATAGATACCATTAAGTTAAACAACAACAAAAAGCACGTTAACATATTTTTAGTGTTTAATTAACATATTTCTTAAAGCCAAACCAAAAACTATAAATGCCAAAATGTAATTTATTAAAATAGGAAAAGTGTTAAATCTAAAAACAAGTTAATACTTCAACAAAAAAGCCCATTACCTGATTTTTACTTTATTTCTGATTCGCAAAAAAAAAAAACTATTATACAAAGCTTTTCAAAAAAAATCAAATGTTTATATAAACTATTTTTTGAAAGGTTTTTCTAAGAATATAAAAATCTTTACACATACTTTTCAACATAATTATAGAATATTTCAAAATAAGTACTTTCAATGTTTTAAAAAAAAAATTGTATGAAATCTTATAATATAAAGTTGTATGCGCACCGAAGTATAACTCACAAGATTATGACATGCATCATTATTAGTGAAGATTGTGACATGTGTCAATAAAAAAATTCCTAATCTGTATTATTTACTTTTTAAATCAAATTGTAGTCTAATTTAAAAACTAATAACAAGTCAAAAGAAATTGTCAATAAAAAAAGAAAACAAAAAAAAAATTCGAAAGAAACGGAATTAATGAAAAACTATAGTCATAACAAAAATAAAAGCAAAAAAACTGCATAACAATTAGATAAAAGATAATCAATGCAACTGGAAAAAAGAAATTAAGTGTCGACTAAAAAAGTATAGTTGTCATCATGGTCAGATGAACTAACGAAAATAGGTTTCATACCATTTTAAAAAATTAGACAATACAACTAAAAAAAGAAAATTAAGCTTAAAAAATGGTATAATCGTTATTATGTTCAAATAACAAAATGTTGTTACTCAAATAAAAATGTATAATATCTTATTTTTTCAAAGCTAACAAAAATCTATTATTTTAATACATGAAGACCGCTCTCAATTTTAATATGACATCAATTTATTTTATTCTCTTAATCAAGCGAATTATAAGTTCGAAGTAAAATGATACAATATGAAAAGATTATTTATGCAATTGAAAAAAAATTATCTGATAATTATACGAATTTCAATTTATAATATAATTTTACGGGTTTTAATTTATAATATAATTATACGGGTCATAACTACATAGATTATCAATTTTAACATCTAATACCCACATATTATGCGTGTCCTAATCTAGTTTTATCTATAAATACACTGGATAAAACGAGAAACGACTCAAACCCAATAAAAACCACAACACATCGATGACCCCTTTACTTAGCAGATTTGACTATATTATGCTTGGTATGCCATGAGTAGGTAAACACAAAGGCACTAATAGTACTCAGAACACCTATTAAGTACAACCCAAAACCTGTCTAAGGCCGTATCAAAAATTTATGAACAAATCATATCAATTTGGTTGCAACCACTCTGAATTCCCACTTTTCAGGAGGCCAGGGCCTGCTTAGGAGCCAACCCGATATTTAGTTTCCGGCCGTGATGAAGTAAACTCTAGTATTATATCATTTTTTGGTAAACATATCCGAAAATTAATATAAACAAAACGACGATAGAAGAAAACCTTTTGTTATAAATTTCAACTCAAAAATCTAAAAAATGGCAAATTAAATGATTAGTAATTTTACATGTTTTTTGAGAAAATTCACTGACGGGGTGTTATTTCTAGTGGCTCTTGTATTTACAATATGGTATTTGTTCGAAGAATTTGAAATCTAGTGTTACTGGTTCTTGTATTTACAATCTCTTCAATTAAAAAAAATCTGAAATCCATTTTTATTAAATTAGAGATTATAAATCATCAATAAAAATATATTTTTATTCATATTTGATAGAATCTCACAATTGCTTTTACTTTCATGAATTTGAAATTGATTTCACGTGTAAACTATAGCAATCAAAATTTAATAAACCTTTTACCCTCAAATTATAAATTATAAATTATAAAATCCAATTTAAGATTATCATCACGAACCCCTTGTTACATCTTATCATCAAAACTCCAACTTGAGGATTGTAAGCATATTTTACTTTTGTTATTCGTATCTCTTTTGTCAATACACTGTTAAGGATCATTTGGATCATTTTTTCATTTTGTACATGTTCGTTTGTTACTAGAATGAGTGTCGGTTGAAGCATTGTCGCATCTTCACAAGATCAATTCCGAAGATATGAACAAACCGGAATCCAAAAACTCAATCCGGTCCACGTAAACCAAATCTGGTTTAGTTCGTGGGTGTGTAATCAGTAGACGTCACTGTCGTGTTCCTTTAGAGATCTCGTACGGACGAGAGCCACTATAAAGCACCTAATAATTTATAAACCAAAAAATCCCTATAAATATAGCCCTCCTGGTTAATACCATTTTCAACACTTACAAGTTACAACAAACAATAAAAATAGACATAAATATTATTAACTAATCATTACAAGAAAACACTCAAGAACATGGAAGAGCAAAGCAAGAACAAGATCAGTGAAGAAGAAAAACAACTTCATGGGAAACCAAGTCGACCAAAGGGAGGACTGATTACTATGCCCTTCATCTTTGGTATGAAATTAGAAACACGTATATGTAATATAGTTATTATGTTCATTTTGTGATTATTATGAAACTGATAAGCTCTCTAATCTCTAATATTCAGGGAACGAAATATGTGAGAAATTAGCGGTTGTTGGGTTTCACGCAAACATGATAAGCTATTTAACAACACAGCTTCACCTTCCCTTAACCAAAGCAGCAAACACTCTTACAAACTTTGCTGGAACTTCGAGTTTAACTCCTCTCCTCGGTGCCTTTGTCGCTGACTCCTTCGCTGGCCGCTTCTGGACCATCACTTTCGCGTCCATCATCTACCAATTTGTACGCTTTTGTTATTCAAAATTATGTCTGAACCATTGCCCGTTTTTCTCGACCCGACTTAGTCTTATTTCCGGTTTTTGAGCATTTTTTTGTATAACTCAGGTGATCCGGTTCTACGGACACCATTAACTGGTTTTACGAGCATTTTCTTTTTTCGTATTGTTCTTCTAACGAGCAATTGTAAAAAAAAAACAGGGGATGACATTGCTGACGATATCGGCAATAATACCAACTCTAAGGCCACCACCATGTAAAGGAGAAGAGGTTTGTGTAGTAGCAGACACAGCACAGTTGAGTATATTGTACATAGCTCTACTTCTTGGAGCACTCGGGTCAGGTGGGATCCGACCATGTGTTGTTGCTTTTGGTGCGGATCAGTTCGACGAGTCGGATCCTAATCAAACCACCAAAACCTGGAACTACTTCAACTGGTACTTTCTTTTTTTGTTGTCTTTCCAATCAATAATTAATTAAATCATTTAAAATAGATTCCTCAGACAATTATTGTTTGTACATGTTGACAAAAAAAGAAAGACTTTTATTATTTGTGAATTGATTATAAAACATTGAATTAGTACTAGGATCTCCTAATATGTTTGAAACATATACTTTGTATTTTGTCTAAATCCTAAGAGCTAACTTGACTTTGTAACGCAACTAACTACTAAGTAAAAAATGCACCTAATAGCTATAAACTATAAAGCTTTTTTGGATTAAATTTTTCTAGACGTCTTAAGATCAAATTTTATATGCAACTGTCTACTGGACTTCTAGCAAAGAACAAGGTTCTTATAGTTTTTTAATGAGCATAAATTATTATAGTTTCTAATTAAATGCATGAAAACAAAGTAATCTTCTAGATGTATAAAGGTCCTTTATCTATGAATTATGAGCATGTGTTTGATGGAACTAGCTACAACCCCCGGTTGTTAATTATTCTATTAACTAGTATAGTAATTTTCTTTTAATTATCCTTGTAGTTATTAGAACCCTTAATAATGGAACTAATTGTTGATTGATTTGAATAATTAGGTACTACTTTACCATGGGTGCAGCGATTTTAGTGGCGGTGACTGTTCTTGTGTACATCCAAGATAACGTTGGGTGGGGTCTAGGTTTGGGCATCCCGACAGTGGCTATGTTCTTATCCGTTATTGCTTTTGTCGGCGGTTTCCGGCTTTACCGTCATTTGGATCCAGCGGGTAGTCCCTTTACCCGCTTGATCCAAGTAGGAGTTGCGTCGTTTCGCAAAAGAAAGTTGAGGATGGTTTCTGATCCTACTCTTCTCTATTCCAACGATGAGATTGATGCTCCTATCTCCTTAGGTGGTAAACTCACCCACACCAAACACATGAGGTAACAATAATTGATGTCTCTAATTTCTACTTCATTATATATTGGTGTAGTTATAAAGGCAACACCCACTACGATAACTTATGAGGTTTTAATATAGAATACTGGAAATACTATACTTAAAAAAAGGAGTAGTTAGCAAAACAAATATATGCCACAGTGATGTAAATTATAGCTAAATTATCTGTGTAGATTGCTAATGAGTGACGAAATAGAATATTTATAAAAATATAACTAATATAAGACTTTGCCATTTCATGTTTACAAAAATACTATACAGTTTATAATTGTCTTGACTTTCCTCTAAAATTAATTTACAAATACAACTGAGTCAAAGGTATGCTTTTAAATTTTTTAATCATTCAAATATAAAATTTTATTTAATCTATAACATCATTTGGTGTACATATGTATATGACATCACCCCGCTATGAATATATAGTTGCTTATTTTAAGATTATCCGGATAGTGACAATGAATCGTAATAGAATGTGAATCTATAGCTAAAAAATGATATTTCTGTCTATACGACCTGAAGAGTAAATCAATATAGTAACGTAAACAATTGAGTAATCGTACAACAACTTGCCCACTCTGTGAAACCAGACAAAATAAAAGTTAAAAACACAAAATATCTAAAACCATACATCATAGATTCATAATTGTAAACGGTGATTCATTCAAAGAAAAGGGAAATTCCAAAAGCAACAAGACGTGAAGCTCTCTTCACAGTTCACACCAAGACAACACATCAAAGTTGTCATCTTTTCCTTTTTGGCATGTATGCAGCAATAATTGGATTATTAGATCCATTTTGAAAATAGTAAAAATCTTAGATAATCCTAGTAGTAAATTAGTAATTAGTTACTTATTTGTTTTCCTCGATTTTGGTATCCAAACATTTTCACTAAAATCAATCCTATTTCATTTCGGATTTGATTGGTAACCTTTTATCATTAGGGTAAGTGTTATACTAATTTTTTACTGTTTTGTAACATCAATTGTATAGTTTCTTGGACAAGGCAGCAATAGTGACTGAGCTAGACAACATGAAACCGGGTCAAATCCCTAACCCATGGAGGCTAAGCACAGTCCACCGAGTCGAAGAGCTCAAGTCAGTGATCCGAATGGGTCCAATCGGAGCCTCTGGTATCCTCTTAATCACGGCCTATGCTCAACAAGGAACCTTCTCTCTACAACAAGCCAAAACCATGAATCGTCACCTCACAAAATCCTTCCAAATCCCAGCCGGTTCAATGTCAGTCTTCACCACCGTAGCAATGCTATGCACAATTGTCTTCTACGATCGCGTGTTCGTCAAGCTAGCTCGTAGAGTCACCGGTCTCGAGCGAGGCATTACATTCCTCCATCGAATGGGAATAGGATTCGTCATCTCGATCATCGCAACACTAGTTGCCGGATTCATCGAGATCAAACGTAAACACGTCGCAATGGAGCATGGTCTACTCGATAAGCCTCACACGATAGTTCCCATTTCGTTTGTATGGCTAATCCCTCAGTACTTCCTCCATGGAGTCGCTGAAGCCTTCATGTCGATAGGACATTTGGAGTTTTTCTACGATCAAGCACCGGAAAGTATGAGAAGTACCGCGACCGCGCTTTTCTGGATGGCTATTTCGATCGGGAACTATGTGAGTACTCTGCTTGTGACCCTGGTTCATAAATTCAGTGCTAAACCGGATGGGAGCAATTGGTTACCGGATAATAATTTGAACCGGGGAAGGCTTGAGTACTTTTACTGGGTAATCACTTTGTTACAAGTTGTTAATTTTGTGTATTATCTTTGGTGCGCCAAGATTTACACGTATAAACCGGTTCAGGTGCATCATAGTAAGGAAGCTAGTAGTCCGGTTAGAGATGAATTGGAGTTATCTAATAGGAGTTAAGTTGATGCATGATGGGCATTGGGTGTGTAATGTAAAATCACTTGTAGTACTGTATTTATCAAATCCAATAAAAGTAGAAGCATGACTTTGTTCATAGGAGCGTTAAAATATACTGATAAACCAATCCAGTCAAATCCAAAAGCTAATTAACATAACATATTTAAAAACAAAACCAATTTTAACGTAGAAAAACAGAATTGTGTTTAATTATTTCTCATGTTTTTGGTAGTTCGGTGATGTGGTCGACTATTTTATTCGAAATGCTAACAATATCTCGTTAATCAGTTCTATGAACAAAGTCTTTATGTTAAACCAATCTATATATACTATGATGTATACATGAAACCAAACAATAGCACAATCTTAGTCTGAATTTATATTAATATTCTATAAGTTTTGAGTATATATATATAATCGAAATCACATCCGAATGTTAAATAGCTTGTGTTTATTTTTTCGGGTTACTAATAGTTCGATCGACTATTAGGTTCGAAATACTAGATCTGGACGAACATTTAAAACCCTCATGTAAACAACTAAACATTTAGGAGAAATTGCTAAAAATGATTCAAAATTTCATATCAAATGCAAAAATAGACCCCTTATCTCATGTTTGGCAAAACTAACTCAAAGGGATAGTGAAATTACAATTACAACATTTATAACAAAAAAAAAAACAGAAGCCATAATGACCATTTTAGCCCTCAAGAAGTCTACTATCTATTATTGAAATCTACGAGTAGACTTCAGATGAAGTATACGAGTAGACTTCAGATGGAGTCTACTAACCGAATTTTATTTAAAAATTAAATTTATTAATTATAAAAAATCGTTCGATTAAAAATTTATGTTCATGACTAAACTATAAACAATTGTGAAGTATAAAAAATAAAAGTTCACAAAATTTCACAAATTAAACCAACAACGATAAATTAGGTTAGTAATGAAATACCTTTTGGGAATGTCCTGAAATCATTTGTACTTACTCTAGAAAGTTAAAATGTCAAGGTTTGACAATCATATGATATTAGATGGTTATAATGTTTTGGTAGAAACCACTTAACACTTATGGGCTTGAAAGCCTATTACTAATATTATATGATCCTATTGGGTCACACACCTAAGCAAACTAGATCACTGATAAATTAGGTTTTAATAATAATACAATACATATTTATATTATATGTGATATTATATATATGTGTATTAATGCATTCAGAATATATGGTATATAAGATATACATATATGATGCATTTATATATATGTGTACGTGAAGTAAAAGGAAGAAAAAAAGTAATGGAAATTACTCCTTCCTCTCCACGTAATTGCCTCCTAATTTGGGCTAAGCCCATTAAGTGGTGATTGCACTATATATTGAAGTGACGTGATGTTAATATAATTAACTTAAAAAAAGAGAGTATAAACCCTAAACATAAGATAAAACAGTTTGTCTTGATTATTGAGATTGGATCTCAAACGGTACTAGCATCCCGTCTTGATCTAGTTTGTGTGCGTGTGGATACTAATAGAGGCACGACGTTTGGAGTGCTACATAACCTTGATCTAATTCAATTCATCTTTCCGCTGCAATTGATCCATGTATATCTAAGAACTCTGTAGTGTAGATCTAATTTAATATTTACACGAGTTCTGGGAATTTGAATTCGATATTAATATTTATAAAGAGTTATAAATCGCTATTAAATTCCAATAGTGGTATCAGAGCGAACGTGTGTAATATTAAAATTGATCTTGCAAATTAATATATATATATATATATATGTGATATTTATATTAATTGTGTTACTGCTTTTTATGAAAAACTATGAAATTTTATAATGATCGAGTACGGTGTTGAAACCGTACATTATAAAATTTCATAGTTTTTCATAAAAAGCAGTAACACAATCAAGTCTGCAAAGTTCTACAAGACCATTTGGCTGCATATGAGTGGACATTTTTCTTATTTTCCTTTTCTTTCTTTTTCTTTCACAACTTTCAAAAATTGATCGTGAAGAAAAAGTATGCATATCACCATTAAACAAGGAAAAAATGATAGAGTGTTAAACGGTTTTTAATATTAAAATTAATTTTAAAAATGGGTTAAGACCCTTTAAAAGGGTTACTTAATGCTCTTAGGTCGTTCATATTCATGTTACGTGACTTTATTCATGCAATATGACATGCATAACAAATTAATATATAAGATATATTAAAAGATGTATGTGACTTGGTTTATGGACTATTTGATCCGGTTATCAATCGGTTAATTAAAATTATAATTAATTAAAATCAGCCGAATTATTCTTATTGTTTCGGTTTGGTTTCTGAATTGGTTCGGTTACGCCAAACCGAACGTTTCGCTTGATTTAAACTTCTAATATGATTAGAGTGCGATTGTTCCAAGTTAATTAAATAAATAATTTATAAATTTAATTAGATTAAAAGAATTTAATTATTTACGATCCAATTAAATACATATAAGATATGTGTTAATTATATTTTAAATTTTATATAAGATATAATTTTTATAATATAAATATAAATTGGATTAAAATTTGGGTAATTTCCAAAAATATCACTTTTTTAAGTTTTTTTCCAAAAATACCACCTTGAAGTTTTTTTCCAAATATACCACATTTTTTCCAAAGTTCCAAAAATACCACTTTTTAAAAAAAATCATTTTTAACATTCAAAACTAAACCCTAAACCCCAAACCCAAACCCTACCCCCTAAAACTATACCCTAATTTTGGAATAGTTAACCCAAACCCAAAAAAATTAAATTCTAAACCTTAAAAATCAACTTTTAAAAAAGTGGTATTTTTGAAACTTAGAAAAAAAATGTGATATTTTTGGAAAAAAAACTTTAAGGTGGTATTTTTGGAAAAAATATTTCAAAGAGTGGTATATGAGGGAATTCCTCTTAAAATTAATTCCTCATTTAATATCAAGTATTTTGAAGCCTATCCAATCTTTGTGAACTGTCAATGCTTATTTCGTTGTGTGATGGGCCTGCCAAGCGAGGTATCCGCATCTACATAAGTGAGGCAGATGGTAATGGTTACCATATGAAATAAGATTGGTTTACTTGACTAAGCTATCAAAACGGTTTTGGGTTTAGAGGCGTAGGTTGGATTTGACATAAGATGTCATCCAACAACCAAGAGTTATATTGGATATAATTAGCAAGGTGTTGCTTACCTAAACAGCTAGATATTCGGGCGATGAGCCAAAGCTCACTTGAATTCTAGTAAAATATGGATCTTGGATCATTATATTCATTTTGAGGATAATTTAGTTTTGAATATAATATGAGTCTTCTTAATTGTTGAGATTTCTCGAATTCCTGAACATCATATTAATCTTTACTCTTCTTTCCGACAGCTATGTCAAACTCCCACAGTTCATTTTCACTGCGATCAGTCCTTGAGAAGGATAAATTGAGTGGATCGAACTTCCTCGAATGGTATCGAAATCTGAGAATTGTTCTCAAACAGGAAAAAAGGACTATGTCCTGGAAAAGGAACTTCCTGAAAAACCTAAGACCAATGCTCAGCATGCCGAAAGGACTGCATGGGATAAACATCTCAGTGATAGGGTTGATGTGTGTTGTCTTATGTTGGCTACCATGAACTCAGACTTGCAAAAGCAATATGAGAACGTGGATTCGCCAATTGACATGATCACTAGCCTGAAAGGGATGTTTCAGGAGCAGGCACGAACTGAGAGATATAAAACCGTTAAGGCTCTCATTGAGTGCAAGCTGCCTAAAGACAGTCCAGTTAGTCCACATGTCATTAAGATGATGGGTTATATTGATAACCTGGCAAAACTGGATTCCCCTATTAGCCAAGAGTTGGCCACTGACATTATCTTGCAGTCATTGCCGTCGAGTTATGACCAGTTTGTTATGAATTACAACATGAACAACTTGGCAAAGACTTTGACGGAGCTTCTTGGAATGCTCAAAACTGCTGAGCCAAACACCAATAAGGACACCCCGCATGTGCTTATGGTGCAAGGGGGTAAAAAGTTTAAGAAACATGGTAAGAACAAAGGAAATGGTAAGACTAGCTGGGTTAAGAATCCGGCAAAGCCTGACCCTGCTCCTAAGTTTAAGCCTGGTCCTTCTGGTGAAGACAAGTGCCATTATTGTAATGGTTCTGGGCCTTGGAAGAGAAACTGCAATAAATACATGGAAGATCTGAAAAAGAAGAAGAAAACCTTTGAGACTTCTTCTTCAGTTATTTATGTTATAGAAGTAAATGTTACTACTTCTAGTTCTACTTCTTGGGTATTGGATACCGGTTGTGGTGCTTATATTTGTACGAATATGCAGGGCCTAAGCAGCATTATAACTTTGGAGAAAGGACAAGTGGACCTGCGCGTGGGAAATGGAGCAAGAGTTGCTGCATTAGCTGTGGGAACCTTTCATTTGTCTTTGCCTTCGGGCATGGTTTTAGAACTTAAGAATTGCTACTATGTACCTACTATAAGCAGAAATATCATTTCTATTCCCTGCTTGGATTTGGAAGGTTTTCATTTTTCGATTAAAGACAAGTGTTGTTTATTTGATCGTGGTGAAATTATTTATGGTAGCGGTCCATTAGAGAATGGGCTTTATATTTTAAACCAAAGTGCGCCTGTCTATAACATTAGTACAAAGAGATTAAAGTCAAAAGACTCAAATCCGACGTTTATTTGGCATTGTCGTTTAGGCCACATAAATGAGAAGCGCATTCAAAAGCTTCATAAGGATGGACTTCTGAGCTCATTTGATTTTGAATCATATGAGAAATGTGAATCTTGTTTGCTGGGAAAAATGACCAAGGCTCCTTTTACTGGACATAGTGAACGGGCCATCGACTTGTTGGGCCTTATACATAGTGATGTATGTGGGCCAATGAGTATAAATGCCAGAGGAAACTACCAGTACTTCATTACGTTTACTGATGATTACAGTAGATATGGTTATGTTTATCTAATGAAACATAAGTCTGAATCTTTTGAAAAGTTCAAGGAATTTCATAATGAAGTACAAAACCAACTTGGTAAGACAATTAAAGCCCTTCGATCAGATCGAGGAGGAGAATATTTGAGCCATGATTTCCATGATCATCTAAAAGCATGTGGAATTATTTCACAGCTCACTCCTCCAGGAACACCGCAATGGAATGGTGTATCTGAAAGGAGAAATCGAACTTTATTATATATGGTTCGATCAATGATGAGTCATACAGATCTTCCATTATCCTTTTGGGGATATGCTCTAGAAACTGCTGCGTTTACGCTCAACCGAATCCCATCAAAGTCAGTAGAAAAGACACCATATGAGATATGGACCGGAAAGGTTCCAAATTTGTCTTTTCTGAAAATTTGGGGTTGTAATGCTTATGTTAAACGTTTGTTTACGGACAAGCTTGGACCCTAATCTGAAAAATGCTACTTCGTAGGTTATCCTAAAGAAACCAAAGGTTACTACATTTACAACTCCACCGAAAACAAAGTGTTTGTTGTTCGGAATGGTTCCTTTCTAGAAAGAGAGTTTCTTTCAAAAGGAACTAGTGGGAGTAAAGTGCAGCTCGAAGAATTTCGAGATACGCAGGAGATTGCTCCAACTTCTGAGGAAGAGCATCAGCTAGATTTACGAAGAGTCGTAGAATCTACACCTATGGAACCTGAGATACGTAGATCCAAAAGGACTCGTCACGAACCTGATAGATATGGGGTTTGGGTGACGGATCATCATGATATATTGATTATAGAGAATGATGAACCTACGTCTTATGAAGAAGCAATGATGGGCCCCGATTCCGAAAAATGGCTAAAGGCCGAAGAATCCGAAATGGAATCTATGTCAGAAAACCAAGTATGGACTTTGGTAGATTTACCTGATGGTGTTAAAGCCATTGAGTGTAAATGGGTTTTCAAGAAGAAAATCGACATGGATGGTAATATCCAGATATACAAAGCTAGATTGGTGGCTAAAGGTTATAAACAGATTCATGGTATAGACTATGATGAAACCTATTCACCAGTTGCAATGCTGAAGTCCATTCGGATTCTCCTAGCAACTGCCGCTTATTATGATTATGAGATATGGTAGATGAATGTGAAAACAGCTTTCCTTAATGGAAATCACGAAGAGGATGTGTACATGACACAACCTGAGGGTTTCACAGATCCTAAAAATGCTAGGAAAGTATGCAAGCTTCATCGTTCCATTTATGGTTTGAAGCAAGCATCTCGGAGTTGGAATCTTCGTTTTAATGAAGCTATCAAAGAGTTTGATTTTATTGGAAACGAAGAAGAACCGTGCGTTTACAAGTGGGAGCGCTGTTGCATTTCTAATATTGTATGTAGATGACATACTGCTCATTGGAAATGACATTTCTTTGCTTCAGTCTGTTAAGACTTGGCTAAGTAGTTGTTTCTCGATGAAAGACATGGGAGAAGCCGCTTATATTCTTGGAATAAGAATCTATAGAGATAGATTGAACAAAATCATTGGGCTGAGTCAAGTTACTTATATAGATAAGATTTTGCAGCGGTTTAATATGCATAATTCCAAGAAAGGTTTCATTCCAATGTCTCATGGCATAACTCTCAGTAAGACTCAGTGTCCTTCGACACCTGATGAGCGAGAGCGCATGAGTAGAATTCCTTACGCTTCTGTTATAGGGTCTATCATGTATGCCATGCTCTGTACTCGTCCAGATGTTGCATGTGCTTTAAGCATGACGAGTAGATACCAATCAGATCCAGGTGAGAGTCACAGGACAACAGTCAAGACCATTCTCAAGTATTTAAGAAATACTAAAGATAAGTTCTTGGTCTATGGAGGAAGTGATGAGCTTGTTGTGGATGGTTACACCGATGCCAGTTTCCAGAGGGACAAAGATGATTTCCGATCACAATCAAGATTTATCTTTTGTCTTAATGGAGGAGCGGTGAGTTAGAAGAGCTCCAAGTAAAGCATTGTGGCTGACTCCACAACCGAAGCTGAGTATATCGCTGTTTCTGAAGCAGCAAAGGAGGCTGTTTGGATTAAGAAGTTCATTACTGAGCTTGGTGTTGTTCCTAGCATATCTGGTTCGGTGGATCTCTATTGTGACAACAATGGAGCCATTGCTCAGGCAAAGGAGCCCAGATCACACCAGAAATCCAAACACATTGAGAGACGATATCATCTCATTCGTGATATTGTCGACAAAGAAGATGTGAAGATTAGTAGAGTCTCAACGGATGCAAATGTTGTTGATCCTTTAAATAAGCCCCTTCCACGGCCTAAGCATGCGAGTCATACTGAGGCTATAGGCATTATATTCCTTAAGATGTGATCTTGATTCTAGTGGGAGAATTTTCTTTTATGATATGATGTTCATGTATATATACATTTGATTTATTTTCAAATTAATGAAATTTGTTTCAGTATTATTTTGTTATTGGATAATTAAATAATAGTCCCAAATAATTTATATCATTCTTATAGGTCATCAAGTACGTGACTTGATCATGGAACCCTATAAGTGATAAATGATGTAAATTATAGAGGTCCCTAGTCATTTATTATCATGGGACATTAATAACTATAGATGACTAGTATGTTAGGTGACTGATGACTAAGTTTTGTGAAGTCATTGATATGTAGTATCAAAGTCAATCACATAAATATGTGTTGGAGAACACAGTATTGGACTGGCCCGCTATGAGAACTTTACAAGATTGTTATATGAGTGTCATAAGAGTTTCTCATTACGACTATAGAGTATAGTCCTTTGACCCGAGTTCATCATGATTTCTTACATATGGATTGATGTGTTTTGACTCTGTCAAACGTCAACCGTAAAAGGTGATTATAAAGACAATGATTGGGCATGCCATGAATTGTGTAAAGAATATGGATGGAACAAGATGGAATTTGTCCCTCCTATATAACGGGAGATAAATATCTCTGGGCCTATCGAAGATTTGATACTGAGAAATGCATGGCCGTGCTCAAACGAGGTGAAAGTCAATCGTTTGGTTTATCAGTATAAATCAGAGTTCGATAAATATGGTCTAGCTTAATAAGGATGACATAATTTCTTGCCTTATGCTATGATCGAGATATAGAGACAAAAGGATTATAGGAATAGATGATTCCAGTACAAGTGGGAGACTGTTGGGAATGTCCTGAAATCATTTGTACTTATTCTAGAAAGTTAAAATGTCAAGGTTTGACAATCATATGATATTAGATGGTTATAATGTTTTGCTAGAAACCACTTATAACTTATGGGCTTGAAAGCCTATTACTAATATTATATGATCCTATTGGATCACACACCTAAGCAAACTAGATCACTGATAAATTGCGTTTTAATAATAATACAATACATATATATATTATATGTGATATTATATATATGTGTATTAATGCATTCAAAATATATGGTATATAAGATATACATATATGATGCATTTATATATATGTGTACGTGAAGTAAAAGGAAGAAAAAGGTAATTGAGATTACTCCTTCTTCTCCACGTAATTGCCTCCTAATTTGGGCTAAGCCCATTAAGTGGTGATTGCACTATATATATTGAAGTGACGTGATGTTAATATAATTAACTTAAAAAAAGAGAGTATAAACCCTAAACATAAGATAAAACAGTTTGTCTTGATTATTGAGATTGGATCTCAAACGGCACTAGCATCCCGTCTTGATCTAGTTTGTGTGCGTGTGGATACTAATAGAGGCACGACGTTTGGAGTGCTACATAACCTTGATCTAATTCAATTCATCTTTCCGCTGCAATTGATCCAGGTATATCTAAGAACTCTGTAGTGTAGATCTAATTTAATATTTACACGAGTCCTGGAAAATTGAATTCGATATTAATATTTATAAAGAGTTATAAATCGCTATTAAATTCCAACAATACCTACTATATTAAAGAAATACATGAGATACCAAGATACTTCATAACCAGTTGTTTAGATATTGATGTTGTCACATGTTGGTAGTTATTATTGTTTTATATTTATAGTTGTAATGTTTATTTATAGTTGTAATGGTTTAGTTTTAGGATTTGGATTCTTATTTATGATTTAGGGTTTAGGGATTGGATGGTTTTGGGTTTACTTTTACAAATTATACGTAGGGTTTGATTTGTAAAGTTGAATTGACTATAGGGTGATGTTGAATTTTGAGTTACATAGGTCATTTTGCATATATGTGCGAGCTACGAGTCAGAAATATGGGAAATAGTTAGACATTTATTAGTTGCAAACTTGTTTTTACATTTAGGGTTTGTCAGTTTATATTTAAAATGTCAAATTTGCATAAAAGTGTTAAATTATGAATATATTAGACTTTTTGAAGGCTTGATAGAAATTTTTATTTAGGGTTTTGAATAATCATTAAAAA
The DNA here is from genome assembly GCA_900128785.1 of Arabis alpina. Classification (NCBI taxonomy): domain Eukaryota; kingdom Viridiplantae; phylum Streptophyta; class Magnoliopsida; order Brassicales; family Brassicaceae; genus Arabis; species Arabis alpina. The sequence continues at coordinate 22,546,690 of LT669789.1, forward strand.
TAATCGATTTAGGTTTTTAGAAAGTAGACTCCATCAGAAGTCTACTTATTGTAGTAGATTTCATATGGAGTCTACTTAGTGTTTAGGGTTTCGCTGAGCGTTTAGGGTATAGCAGATTTCAAACGAAGTCTACTAAACCAGATATAACCTAACCAAATTATTTCACCTGCATATATAAACCAAATTTACATCAGAAAACCCTAATTTGCTAGCCAAAAAGAGTCTCTCTCTCTCAAACGGCGCCCACTGCTTGGCCTCTGTAGCCTTTAACCTCCGCCGCCTCTTCGTTCTTGCCGGTAGTCGTAAGTCGTCGTTCTTCTTTTACTCTCTTTGTCTTGGAATTTCTTAACTCGTCTTCATTTGTTTCTTTGTTCTTTATGGTTTCTTGCAGATCGCGGATCTGACCCATGGTCGTCCTCCGTCGTTCTTCAGTAAACTTTCAGATCTTACCCGTCCTCTTCCTTGAAAGAAGAAACAGGAGAAATCAAGGTCACTTGAAAGAAGGCACATCGGGAGCTCTTCTAGGNCTCTTCTAGGTGATTTCAATTTCTAATTTTTTTGTCTCCAAGAAGTGAAATTGTTGGTTTCTAGAGTATGCTTACTATGAATATCTCAACTATCACCTTTTAAGATTGCTAAACTTCCATATATGAATCTTTTTTTTCCTCCGTTTGCCTACTTGTACAGTCCGGTGGAGGATGACTCGACACTGTCACTCAACAAAGCTGTAGAAGCTATAGCTCCAATGGGGTCATCTCAAGTGAAGGTAGTAGTAATATTCTCTTTATCTCTGCACCGTATACTATTGTCTTTATGTTTTCTCGAAATGTGTTTGATAAAAGCTCAAGAACATAACCTTTGAATGAAACTGGAATCTTAGTTATTGTCTCTATGAATGAAACTGGAATTCTTAATGTTGTTCTGTTAAAGTTAGAGATTGACTTCATTATGTTTTGGATTTGCAGGTAATGGATGCAACTACGTTGATGGGTCATTTGGGATGGAAGAGAGCTCCTTTTGGATCTCTGTTCCAAGTTGAAAACGGTGAAGAGGGTTGTTTCTTCTCTCATTATACTTAAACAAGGTATGTGTTGTTCACATTAATCATGAATTCACAAAAAGTATAATGTTTGGTTATAGATTGGATTGAGTTTTGGTCTAATTGATGTTGTTAATCACATAAATTAACAACATGTCTCGTGATTTCTTCATGCTTGTATAATAGAATCAAAGTAGTAGTTTCTTTAAGAATGGTTATTCATTTTGTTTCAGCCATTGACGATATGTTTGCATTTGTTCGAGTGGAATATGTGTCAAGTGTTTTCATTTTATGAAGAAAGCTCTAACCTTTTGCTTATTCTTAATTGCCAGGTTCTGATTTTAGATCCATTTCACCTGCTAATCAAATTTAGAAGTGTAGATGGTGGGGTAAGCTCTCTATAATACACATTTTAGGGTACATTAAACTAATCTTGTCTTTTTTGAATTTACAATTTGATACGACTTGCTTTCTTCCCTCTATGGTTATTGAACTTTTGACTCATGTTGTGATGAATCTTGTTGTTATGCAGGGAATGGGAGATTCTTGAACGAAATTGCGACAATGATGAACTAATCCAAACCTAGTGTAAACAGAGCCTTGCATTAGTTTAGACACCATTGGTTTTTTTTTTTTTTTTGTTATTAGTGTTTGGATTCACGACCAAGTATTATTATGTTCCGATGATGTTTAGTGTTGTACTCTTCATGTATTTTCTACTACATATATAGATTTCTGATACTTCTTAGTGCTATATAATAAACTCACACAATTCACTTCTCTTTTAATCTTTTTATGTGATTAGTTATGTTCTAAAAAGTGTAAACAGAGCCAAGCAACATGCTTGTGTCAGTACATAAAAATATATCAACACAAAAAGCCGTAACAAGGCCGCTAAGTACACACAATCTCATACAAGAACAATGCATTTCCAATTCTTCCAATGCATTTGTAATCACTAAAACTTTCATCCTCTTTGGTTCTTCATGACCCTTAAACACAAAACACTAACTCTGATTTTTTGTCTACCTTATAATCATTTTGTGTCATTTCAAGAAGTTCACCATGTGTTAAATCTTAGTCTTTTTGAAGAAAGTAAAATATAAACCACAAGTAATCTCATTTTTTTTATTACACAAAACACATACTTAGTGTAAAAATGGCAAATGAAACACGGCAGACTTCAGTGGCAGTCTACTAAAATGAGCCCAAATACTACTCAAACAAGAATAATATTTATAAAATAACTATAGTGCAACTGAAGATGTCAAACTCAAACATAATCAAAATACATAAATAACACACATTTTAGATCAAGAAAATCTGATAATTTTAGTATACGTTATTTTAAAATGCATTTTCATTAAAAGCATTACGAGTAGACTTCACGTACTGTCTACTAGTATACTTAGTAGACTTCTATCTGAAATCTACCAATATAAGCGAAGTAGTACTCCAACAAGAAAATTGATATTTGCCATAAATATTGCCCATTTATATGTCAAATTCATACATAAGGAAACACAATAGATAACACACAAATGAGAACACGAAAATCTCAAAAATTCATTATAAATAAGTTATAAATGCATTTATAAAAAACTAAAAAACGCAGACTTCCCTAAGAAGTCTACTGACGAAGACTTCATTTGCGGTCTACCAGTAGACTACACATGAAGTCTCTGAAATGGGTTACTTTTGCAATTAACCAAAATTTTGACTTTTTAAGAGTAGACTTCATTAGAAGTCTACTAAATAAAAGGGTTAGTTTTGCAATTGACAAAAGTTTGACTTTTGAGGTAGACTTCTCATGCAATCTACTCTAATACGCGGAAAACCGTCAAAACAGAGTAGACTTCATCATGCAGTCTACTACTGTGGTAGACTGCATCATGAAGTCTACTCTAATGGAGCTGATTAGTTTTGCAATTGACCAAAATATTGACTTTAGAGTAGACTTCAATATGCAGTCTACTGAGGTAGTAGACTGGTTACTGAAGTCTACTGTAAAAAGAGGTTACTTTTGCAATTGACCAAAATATCAAATTAATTAAATAGTAGATTTCCCCCGCAGTCTACCTCTCCAGTAGACTGCAAGAGAAGTCTACTGATTCATGATTTTCCTAGTCAATATTATATAATTTGGTCAAACACAAAACTAACCCCTCCGTACAGAGTAGACTTCCGATAATGTCTACCTCAAAAGTCAACATTTTGGTCAATTTCAAAACTAACCCAAACGTAGACTCAATATGCAGTCTGCACTAGAAGTCTACGCTAAAAGTCAAAGTTGTGGTCAATTGCAAAACTAACATAAGTTTTTAGTAGATTGCACATGAAGTCTACGCGTATTTTTTTGTTTTCACAGGAGAAGCGCAGACTTCATACGCAGATTACTTCATAAATTTTTTAAAAAGTCAATTGCAAATCTAACCTATTGTTGACCGGTAGACTGTACGAGAAGTCTACTATCGAGAACCAGAAGGCATTTCCGTAAATAACTTGAGATGTTTGGGTTTTTTGAAACGTTTTTAATGTCTGATTTTTTTTTTAAATCGAAAATTAATGGCATTTCCATAATTTTGTTTAATTTAATGGTTTGTTTGCCAAAAATTTGAGGAAAAAGAAACTATGGGTTATATTTGCAATTGACCCCAAATTGTGGGTCATTTTTGCAAGAAGCCCAAACATTTAAGGGTATTTTTTCAAAATTTACTCGTGGACTAGCTTTAGTTTCAACATCTAACATAGTTTATGAAGTTGACAAAAGTAAAATCTGAACTAAAAAGAATATATCTATCTGAAAGTTTTTTTCCCAAAAATCATATAGCTGTTGATTGTTTGTAGTTTTTGGTTGTTGATTTTCTAAAAACCATTTTATTACCACGCAACTATGTTTGAAACGGTATTACAAACCGGCTACATACCATATTTTGTTTGACGTTGAGTCGTTGACTGTTATTTATTCAAAACTAGATTAAGGCCCGCGTTCATACGCGGATAATTATATTAATTTTTTTTCCACAAAATATATCCCATCTTCCTATTAAAAGACAAATCACTTTAGTTAGCCTAATTAATTGTTATAATTTGATTGGTTTAAAATGATGACATGGATTTAAAAATGATGACATGTCTTTGGATTAATTGTGACATGACTAATCCCTCTAAAATCATTGGATAACTAAAACAAAAATACACATAATATACAGTAAAAGCTTTAATGGGGTTTGAATCAACTGGTGCTACTACTAACCTCGAGATTTAGTATATATAGACTTATAACATAAACATACACATAATATATATATTAAATAATAAAATTATGGATCCAGTATATTTTCAATTTATTATACCATACGTGTAAAGTATATCATACTAGAGGAATATAATGATGAGATCGATTGATTTATAATATATTATGCTAATATACTAGAGGAATATGGATCCAAATTGATTACACCATACGTGTAAGTATTCCTCTAGGTGATTTTAATATATTAGAGGAATATAATGCAATATTTACACTCTAGAGAAAATATTCATACGTGTGGTGTAATCACCTAGAGGAATATATATTCGACTCGAATCACCTATAATCAATGGTGTAAATCAATCGGTAATATACATGGATCCAGTATGATAACAAATCACCTCAGCATATTTCTGCTACTAAAAGATCTCACTTATAAAAGATTTTGTTTGTTCGGATACTTGAAACTATTTTGAACGTCATATCCAAAATATATTCAAAGATTTTATGAAAAAGCACAAACTAAATAGCATATCCAAAATATATTCCCATAAAATATTCTAATAAGATTACGTTCGTTCAATTTCTAATTATCTATATAAATCAATCATCTACCTAATAACTCGATCAAACAACTTTACTTCTATTCCCATCTACTATCATAATGTCTATCATAGTTAAACAAACCTCTCCATTTATGTTTTTTGACAATCTTCTTTCCTCTTCGGAGAAACAAAGAATCAAAGCCCATATTATTCTGTTGTGGAAATCCAAAGGAAAAGCAGGCAATTCCATTGAGATGGTTTTGGTTGATGAAGATGTTAGTTATTCAAATCATGCAAATATATACTTTACTTCCATTCCTATCGGCCCAGTCAATCAATGATGATTTACAATAATTTATTCAATACATTCGGTTGTTATAATACATTCGATACATTCAGCTCAATGATATTTTTATAAGCTATTCATTACATTCGGTTGTTATATTTGTCATATCTTGCGATGTTATAAGAAAACGTTATGTTACAATATTTTTACGACCACTTACACATGTTTATTATGGTGAGTTTTTTTCCTTCTTCGATAACTTATTTTTCATTTACATACCGTTTTCTTACTCTTTTTTTACAGGGAACAAGGATCCTCGCAACCATTGAAGATGATATGATTAAAAAGTATCAAAATGTCACAAAAGATCTTAAACAAGCTATCACAATAACAATCAAAGCTTTCCAGCTTAAGGACTATTGTGGCGACTATAGGACGAGCCCACTCTTTCACAAGATTCTGGTGATTTGAACATCCGCCATCAAAGTGGTTGAAGAATCTATCATATCATTTCCCGAAAAGTACTTCGCCGATTTTCAAGATATTAAAGATGGACATCTAAACAAAGATGTATTGATTGGTAAGGCCATCACTACTAATCAAACTACTTTGTATATTAGTTTTCATGCTTTACTATAGTTTGACCTTTATAATCATAATGCAAATGTTATTGGTCAAATATTGAATGTTAGACCTATCGAGAAGATAAAGCAAAAGGGAAGAATACCACCACCACAAAGGTCGACATCGAGCTACGAGATGCACTGTAAAATATATACTTCATATTTCATGAATGGATTTGATATTCATACATTTTAAACCCAATTAAAATATGCAGTGACGTCCGTTTGAAATGTACTTTATGAGAATAATTTGGTAAAATGCATACAACAACTTGTATGACTACACTGAACAAAACAACAAAGAAGTTGTTGTAAGCATTCTTCGATTTGTTTGCATCAAAGACTATAAAGGTAGAAAAATATTTACATTCATTTAACACGTATGAATTTTTTTCATAATTTTATATATGTTAACACAAATACTACTTTTCATATTTATTTTTCAGGTATCTACATTTCTAACTCATTTAATGCCACTCAAATCGAATTCAATCCAAAAAGTGAGCAAGCCAAGAAGTTCCGATTCATGTATGTAACATTAATTCTAATCAATTTAGTATATATATACACATGTTAAATCTTTTTTTGTTTTGATATTTTTTTTAAAATTGTATCCTAACAGGTTACCAAGTGACAATCAGCTTGTCACCCATAACGACAACAGTCAATGCTCGTTTGGTTTGCCCATCAATTATATGGATGAGTTCTTAGTCAAAAATCCAAGGATGTCTATGCAAGGAATAATTATAGTATTTTAAAATTTAACAAAATACTATAATCTACTAATAAAATAATTTTCACTAGGCTGGGCCATGCGTTACAATAGCCACAATTGAATCTATTGATGTTGCCAAGAATTGGTATTATTTCTCTTGCCATTGTAAGAAGAAGGTTCAAGAATATGGCGAAGATTCTAATGATCCCAATGCAAAACCTCTCTACAATTGTGAAAATTATGGTGACATTGAAGATGTTATCACACAGTAATAAATCACTTTGCTTAAATAATTTTCATTATATACTGTCGATTACGTTATTAAAATTCTAATTTCACACTTAATATATCTGTATTTTGTAGATACTACTTGGTCTTACGTGTTTCTGATGAAACAAAAGCCGAAGCAAAATTTTTATTTTTCAACGATTTGGCTTTCAAACTTCTTAAAAAGCCCGCAACTCAACTTGCTATGGAAGCCATTGAGGTATTCTTTAATGATCCCAATACATTCTTTTGATAAAATTCTTGCCTATTTATTCATGCATTTTAATTTATGTCACTATCATATTCAAATTTCTGTATTTTTTTAAAAGGATGCTTCATCGTCTGTACCTGCGTCTTTAACCAACCTTATCGGGGGAAAAATTCTCGTCAAGATCACTATAGGAGGAGCTGATAAGCAAAAGCGTATTAATTCTCTATACGTAGTGGTACTTATTTGGGAAAATGAAGATATGATTGGCAAGTTTGAAGAACGACCTATATCACAGGTAAGATTAAACTATCAATGTTTGAATATCTTATGGTATGCGATTTGTAAATCGAAAATTGTAACAACCCCTTATGCTTATGTTTAATATTGCAGCAACCCCTTATGATTACAAGTGGCGACACTTCAGATACTTGGTCTTTTATGTCAATCACCCCAACCTCCAAAAGGAATGGAAAAAGCATTTGCGAATCTTCAGTTGAAGATCAGGGATCGGTTACGAAGAAGCTTTGTATAAAGTTGGAATAAATATCGGCCACCGATTGAGTTGGGAATTAAGCTGGAATAAATATTGTTTCCATCAACAAAATAATTGTTTCCATCATTTTCAATAAGCTCTTGATGAACTATTTCAATTCTTTTTCTTTTGATTTCGATTACCGTTTGTCTTTCATGTTTATTTAGATTTTTTTAATAAAACATTTTCTCATGATTTAGCTCTCTTTTCTCAATGAGAAAATGTTTATTGTCAACGACAAACTCAAAATTGATGTCTACGTAAACTTAACTTGATTCGCAAGTTAAGTCAGCAAAATGGATTTTGAGACTTACCCTGAAACTGCTTTGTATATTCAACCACAAGATCCTGAGCTTAAGACAGCATACATGAACATTCTCCTCAGAATCTACGAGACAAAATATGTCCGACCAACCGATCATATTTTCTTGCCTTCGTGCTCTTGGAAATCATGACAGTAGAGATTTCATAATTATATCATTAACATATAAAATATGTGGGTTAAGAGAAAGTATTAGCATACCTTACTCTGTTTTCCTCAATTTTTTTCTTTTGATGACTTGAGAGCAATTCTCAGGGTTTTCATAGAGAGGTTTCCATGTTATTCTAATAGATTGGACATGACTAATTGGGTCATTTGAGAAAAGTGTATCTCCCTCTTCCTTTGCAGCAACGTGAGTAAATTCAGCAGAACTGAAGCTAATTTATGAGACATATCAACGCATATTTGCTTAAGAGCTTGAGGATAGGCGTTAACAAAAAAAATTTGCACGAGGAGATAGAGGAGAGGAGAGGAGAGGGAGCTAACCTAGAAAAAGATAAACAAGAAAAACACTTTTAGATGGTGTAAGCCTTTTATAACTACGAGTTGGCTCTTTTAGTATACCAATTTGCTGATTTTTCAATTCGAAGCTTTTAACAAAATGCTGAAATGTGACAAACCATAATTTGATGTGTAATGACCGAATGTGGGATCCCGTCAGTTTAGTTTATAGCCAATAATACAAATTTACATTGAAAATGCATTGAAAAAATCCTTAGTATTGTATTATTCTATTTAACACTTGCAAAAATAGTAAAATACCCATGGACTCTTTGTTTAGAATAGACAAAAATCCACGCAAAAACTAATATTGGATCAACATCTAACAAAACTAAATGGTCCTATTGTCAAAGCAAATCATATTTGTTTATATACTTTAAAGATTAAGATGATTGGAATACATAAACAAAACAAAGTAAAAAATAGTTTCTCAAAAAAAAAAGACATAAACAAAAAAGAATATTCCAAAAAATCATATCACATTAAAAGAATTACCAACATCGTTGGTTTTCTTTAGATTTAGTTAGATGATATTTTATTCAATACATTCCGTTGAATAGCTCCGAATGCATTCATGCATTTGTAGTATATTCCAATCTTCCAACAAAATATTCCATAATATCAGCAAATCTGAAAATATCTAAAGTTTTGTTATAATCGGTAAGAATTTATGTTCAATATAATATTTAACTTCAGTTTATACTTATTATTCGGTAAGATATAAGATACATCGAAATCTAAGAAACTATAACCTAACTCACTATATATACCGTGGAGATTAGTCTAATAATCATATCAAGAAATTTAATTTCCGGTGAAGAATCATGGCACAACTAGATAATGTGGCCGATTTACACCCTTCTAGGACGAATGGCTGTATTTGTGTCAAAATATTGAGGAGCTGGAAACAAACAAATCAACATGGTTAATTTATCGAATTGGTATTAGCTGATGAGCAGGTATATAATAACTTCCAAACACGTTTTTTTATTTCATTCACTGTTTTCATTTCATAGTTTAACTCAAATATTCATTTTTCTATTTAATAATGTAGGGTGATAAGACCCACGCTTCTATTAATAACGCCATTGTCAAAGATTATGAACTTAGATTAAGCGGTCCTTTGAGTTGTCCAAAATTTTGATCTTATCCCTGCAAACGACAATGTCAAAACAACTCGGCACCAGTTCAAGTGAAACGACCCGACCCGTTTTTTTTTTTTAACATTAAACCCTTGGTCTCGGACTAGCATTCCCATAAATGTTATCATCAACAACCAAGCAACAAATACAAGCAACCATCGGATAACAATAATAAACCAACAAACCGATTCCATTAAAACACTAAACCAAACCAGTTCAACATAATTCCACAAAACCAGCAACCTAACCAGGTTCTAAACAGAAATGGAAAACAACAAAATCACACAGCACGAAATCGAGACCCTAGATCATCTCCCTCTTCGTTGCCATGATTCCACGATCACAATTTGCCTTTACCTGCATCACATGGAAAAAAGAGATGCGTGAGTATTATCACAAATACCCAGTGAGACGGTCCTCCCATCTACGACTGCGCACTCAGACGCGATGGATCCGCTCAGGCAAACACGCATCAAACAATCACACAATCACAACAACGCGGCTCAACCACAGCCCAACAGGAGGCCTGTCGATCGACACTACCACTAGGTGTCGATCGACACCCCTGTGCACACCTGTCGATCGACACACCCACGGTGCCTGTCGATCGACACACCCACGGTGCCTGTCGATCGACAACTCCAGAAGACCCTGTCGATCGACACAACCACTAGGTGTCGATCGACAGCTCCTCGATCACCTGTCGATCGACACAACCTCTAGGTGTCGATCGACAGCTCTCGTGTTGCCCTGTCGATCGACACACCTATGTGCTGTCGATCGACAGGCCATCACAGATTCATGGTAAATCGATCATTATCCTCTCGGATCGATTTCCTCCTCTGTGATGACACGAAACCTGCACGAAAAACACAGTCCACACAATCCAAACAAAAATCACAGGCACAATCAATCCACAACACAATCCAATCAATCAATTCAACCTACCACCAATCAACCCTAACGAATCCACCGGCCCAGAAGCCATGGTCACGCACTCACCTTAGATTTTCGGATAGAATCTGATAGAATTGGGGCTAGACACGAATCCACGACAATCCCTACAAGAAATCTCCTCCAAAACTCTCAAGAACGATACCCTAATCCACAAAACTATCAGGAACAAGAGAACTCCTCTCAAAACTCTTTGCTGCTGATTTTGGGACTTTTGTTCGCTCAAATGCGGCCTAAAACCCTTAAATACGAAGCCCTAGGGTTTACCCAAACCGGCCCGGTCCAATTGAACGACTTAAATCGAACCAGAAAACCAGCCAATTCGGGTACCTATCGATCGACAGACACTAGGTGTGTCGATCGACAGCCCTTAAGAGCCCTGTCGATCGACAGACACCACGTGTGTCGATCGACAGCCCCCTCCATTTCTTCAAAAATGGTTCACAGGCGTCACATTTCTCCCCCACTAAAACTGGATTCGTCCTCGAATCCTCTAACACTACCCACCAAGCTAACCCCTGGCCAACCCGCCAGTAAAATCCGGAGACTGTATCTCCCAGACCCTCTCGAGGTTCACATCCGTCCTATGCACATAGACCCGTCTCAGACATTGATTGCCCATAGCTCATAACTCATAACCACCATCTAGCTCTCGGGATCGTCACCCCTCAGCTCTAGGTGTCTAGTATCGACCCACCTCAGTCCGCGCAGTCTTGACGGTGTTTGATACTCAACCATATCCACACCTCAATCCATCAAAACACACAGTCTATCAAGCTCTCGGTATGCAAAGATCTGCCAGAGGTCGCAACCTCCCCAAACTATCCTCATACCCTCACGCTCTCAGTCCTCGCAGTCCTGACGAACGATCGGTATGCAGGGAACCCACTATCCCCCGGAGAGACGCATCTCTCAAGATATGCCGGAGACTCATCTCCAAGAAAGAACCAATGTCTATCTCTGAGCTATGCAATCAATTCCTAACGTCTATAATGCACCTCTGACCGGAACTACCTCCTAAGGTCTCACATGATATTCCCCATTCGGAATACCATCACAATCGTGATCATCACAGATCACCCGGACCATCCCTCACCTTGGATGTCCCTGCAGAGTCTCCCCGGAACTAGACAGTCTTAACCATCGTAAAACTTCTATTCCGAGACTCTCGCCCACTCACACACAAAAACCGTTAGAGTTCCCCCACCGAAACTGGCAAGTCCTATCCGCAATAAAACTTCCATTTCGGGGTTCTCTAACCACAACCACATGACTCTCAAAGTCAAAACATAAGAAAAACACTTTCTTATTCCACTGGAAAATGTCATAATCATTACAACTTAATGAAAATCCAAAAATCCACAACCAAAAACCTCACCAGACACGGTGATCACAACACAAAAACTGAAACTGGAAACCACAAGGAAACGAATTCACTCTTCTGCTTGCTTCTCGAACCACTTCTTGAACTTCGTTTTCATCTTTGCCTCTGGTTCCCAAGTCTCCTCCTGAATACCGTCACAGTCCCACAAGACTCTCAACAACGGCACTCTCTTCCGGCGCAGAACCTTGATACTTCTCTCAAGAATCCTAACCGGTCTCATCCCAACAGTCAGATTTGGCTGAAGATCCGCAGGAATCGTCACTGCTACCTCCTCAGAAGCATGCAAGCATCTCCTGAGTTTCGAAACATGAAACACATCATGGAATTTCTCCATAATCGGAGGCAGCTCCAACCGATAAGCAACTGGTCCCACACGTTCCACAACCCAGAACGGACCCATGTACCTCGTACTAAGCTTATCCTCGGATATGGACCTGTTCAGACCCCGCATCATCGCCATCTTGAGATACACTCGATCTCCGACTGCAAACTCCAACTCTTTCCTTCTTTTATCAGCATAACTCTTATGCCGATCCTGAGCCTCTTTCATGTTCAGCTTCACAACACGGATCTTCTCCGTCGTCTCCTGAACAAAATCAGCCCCAAAGATGCTCCTCTCCCCCACTTGGGTAAAACATAGCGGAGTACGACATGGCCTCCCATACAACGCCTCAAAAGGAGCCATTCCGATACTCGCCTGAAAACTGTTGTTATATGCGAACTCCACCAAACTCAAGTGATCCGCCCAATGACCACCCCAATCTAGCACGCACATCCTTAACAGATCTTCCAGTGTCTGAATCGTCCTTTCGGACTGCCCATCTGTTTGCGGATGATTAGTTGTACTCATGTGCACCTTAGTGCCCATCTCAGCCTGAAAAGCTCTCCAGAACACTGACGCAAACCTCGGATCTCGATCCGACACAATACTCGCTGGCACACCATGGGACCTCACAATTTCCTTCACATACTTCTTAGCCAAGACCTCCGCTCCGTCTGTCTTCTTAATGGCCAGAAAATGTGCTGACTTAGTCAGACGATCCACAATCACCCAAATCGCGTCATAGGTCCGAGAAACCGGCAACCCTACCACGAAATCCATAGTGATCATGTCCCACTTCCACTCTGGAATGGGTAAACTCTGTAATAAGCCACTAGTAACCTGATGCTCAGCCTTCACCAGCTGACACACATTGCAAGGTGCAACCCAATCTGCCACATCTCTCTTCATCCAGACCTAATGGTAATACCGTTTCAGATCCCGATACATCTTAGTCGCTCCCGGATGAATCGAAAACTTACTCGCATGAGCTCCTCTCAGAATTTCCTGCCTCAAGTCCTCATCCTTAGGAACACAGACTCGTCCATGCACTAAGATAGTCCCATTGGCAGAAACTTGATATTCGGAACCTGTAGCCTTAGAGAGATCTAACAACACCGGATTCTGCTCCTGAGCTACTCGGATCCTGCTCAATAGATCCGCCTGATCCGCCGCCGCTAACCCCAACGGTTCCTCTGAAGTAACACACAACCTCAAAGTACTCAACTCACCCACAAGAGCCTCCACATTCCGCTCCTGAGATGAATCATACCTCCTCCGACTAAGAGCATCCGCTACAGTGTTAGCCTTACCCGGATGGTAAACAATGTCCAGGTCGTAATCAGCCAACAACTCCGACCATCGCCTCTGTCGTACATTTAAATTCTGCTGAGTAAAAATGTACTTCAGATTATGATGATCAGTGAACACCTGAACTCTGCCACCATACAAGTAAGACCTCCAGATTTTCAACGCGAAGATCACTGCAGCCAACTCTAAGTCATGAACAGGATAATTGCCCTCATGCTTCCTCAACTGCCTCGAAGCATAAGCAATCACCTTACCCTGCTGCATCAGCACACATCCCAAACCAACTCCCGAAGCATCTGTGTACACCACATAAGGTTCGCCCGGTTCAGGCAACGCCAATACTGGTGTACTAGTCAACATCATCTTCAGCTTCGCAAAACTCAGCTCACAATCAGCAGACCACACGAAAGGAACATCCTTCCCCGTCAGCTTCCTCATAGACTGAGCCATACTCGCAAAACCTTTGACGAATCTCCGATAATAGCCTGCCAACCCAAGAAAACTCCGGATCTCAGTTGCATTCCTCGGTCTTGGCCAATCTCGGATAGACTGAATCTTTGCCGGATCCACAGAAACTCCTTCTGCAGAAACGATGTGACCCAAAAATCCCATCTCTCTCTGCCAGAAACTGCACTTACTCAACTTCGCAAACAACTTCTGTTCCCGCAACTTCTCCAGAACTCTCCTCAAATGAACCTCATGTTCCTCCAGACTCTTCGAATACACCAAAATATCATCGATGAAGATAATCACGAACTCATCCAGATACTCTTGGAAAACTCCGTTCATCAACCTCATAAATGCCCGCAGGTGTATTCGTTAACCCGAATGCATTACTACAAATTCAAATGCCCATACCGAGTCCTGAAAGCCGTCTTCCGAACATCTGCTCGTCTATCGGAATCTGGTGGTAGCCGGATGCCAAGTCAATCTTAGAGAACCAAGTAGCCCCTCTCAACTGATCTAACAACTCATCAATCCTCGGAAGAGGATACTTGTTCTTCAAGTGACTCGGTTAAGCCCTCGATAAACGATGCACAACCGGAAACTACCATCTTTTTCTTCACAAACAACACCGGTGCTCCCCACGGTGAAGTACTTCTAATAACCCTCTAAACTCCTCAACTGCTCTTAATCAGCCAACTCTGCTGGAGCTATCGATAGGGTGCCTTAGACAACGGCGTCTTCTGGCTCTAACTCAATCGTGAAAGGATCCGACCGAGATGATGGTAATCCCTGCAACGACGAAAAGATTCCTCACAGTCCCTGGACAACCGAAAATCCCTCACTGCAACCCACCAACATACTCCGCCAGCACAATGTCCCAAGTAAGCCTCACAACCCCTCAGTCATAGCCTCAGCCTATAACTGAGAGATCACAAGACTCTTGAAGTCGGTCTCCTCCCTGATAAACCAACCTTCTTCTTCACGCTCAAAAACAACACGACCCCGATGACAATCCAGATGAACTCTGTACCGATCAAGCCAATCCAAACACAGGATGCCATTGTACAGTTCCACTGGAACTGATCACCAAGTCCGTTGGCACTAACTCACCAGCCACTAGAACAATCACGCCTCTCGCCCTCCATGCTCCTACCAGCATGAACCAACACAAACCATGAGTCGGTTAAACTCCAATCATACCCACGAACTGATCTCTCTCCCAGATCCAGTTCCAAAAACCTCGTCTCTAAACGATCCGCAACCTCTCAAGGAAAGAACTTGCATCACACTCTGCCCAAAAGTCCGATCAGGACAACACTGCCTGAACCCTCCTAGCTGCAACATACCACTCGCAAAGAATCCTATACATATTCTCTGCACATGTTCCTTTATCCGCAGATAAGACGGAACCCTACCAACAACCGCAGCCCTCAGCCGCACCTCTGCCACTCGTGGCATAACCGGAGCCTAACTGGCACCGCACTTGGTAGCCGCTCCCAAAACTGCTGAAGCCAATCCGCCAGACGATCATCTTGACCCTGAGCCCACCCGCGGGCGCACCCGCACTACCAACCTCACGAGGACCCCACACCGGCCCCCGACAGCCAACCTGGGACCACACTATCCCGACCAGCCCTCACACTGGCGCTCACACTTGGCTGCACGATGGCAGTCTCAATGGCGCTCAAGCCGTCTTGAAACATCTACGGATCACTCTCAGCCACATGCGCAACACTCTGAGTCGCACTCCCGCAGACTCACTCACTAGTGCCGCCACCACCAACTACTGCCACTGATCTGCCAGACGATCAACTCGTCGCCTAGACTCCTCCTGCGGGCGCACCCGAACAGCGAGCCAATCCAGCAACAGCTCGAGTACCAGCCCTGGCCCCACAGCCCTTACACTGGCTCTCACATAGGCACTCCCACTGGCACTCGCACTAATACACAGACCCTCTTGATACGTCTACGGCTTTGTCATAGTCTCAACGTGGAACCCTGAGCCGCATCCCAGCCGACTCACTCACTGGTCCCCAACCACAATCCTGACCTCCACGGTCCCCCGGCCACCAAGGCCATATTCTCTAGTGCCTCTAGCCAACCTACTGTTTTACCACAACACACGCTAAGCACTAAAGAACAAAACACAAACAAACAACACTTACCGTGGAATCTCTTTGAAGGCTCGAAGGAAGATGATCTAGAACCCCCAAACCCATAGAATTGACAATTTACCAATTTCAATCCTAGCAGTTCTAGCCCGTCCTAAAACCGTAAGGGCTCTGATACCAAACTGAAACGACCCGACCCGTTTTTTTTTTTTTTAAACATTAAACCCTTGGTCTCGGACTAGCATTCCCATAAATGCTATCCTCTACAACCAAGCAACAACACAAGCAACCAGCGGATAACAAATAACAATTAAACCAGAAATCAATTCCATTAAAAATACTAAACCAATCCAATAACAAATTCCAATCAAAACCAGAAACCTAACCAGGTTCTAAAGCAGAAATGGAAAGCAATAAAATCACACAGCACGAAACCGAGACCCTAGATCATCTCCCTCTTCGTTGCCATGATTCCACGATCACAATTTGCCTTTACCTGCATCACATGGAAAAAAGAGATGCGTGAGTATAATCACAAATACCCAGTGAGACGGTCCTCCCATCTACGACTG
The DNA here is from genome assembly GCA_900128785.1 of Arabis alpina. Classification (NCBI taxonomy): domain Eukaryota; kingdom Viridiplantae; phylum Streptophyta; class Magnoliopsida; order Brassicales; family Brassicaceae; genus Arabis; species Arabis alpina. Next base: position 22,563,224 of record LT669789.1, read on the forward strand.
CGCACACAAACGCGATGGATCCACTCAGGCAAACACGCATCAAACAATCACACAAAACACAACAACGGCTCAACCACAGCCCAAACAGGCAGCCTGTCGATCGACACTACCACTAGTGTCGATCGACAGCCTTGTTCACACCTGTCGATCGACACACCCACGGTGCCTGTCGATCGACAGCTCCACAGGACCCTGTCGATCGACACAACCACTAGGTGTCGATCGATAGCTTCACAGGACCCTGTCGATCGACACAACCACTAGTGTCGATCGACAGCTCCTCGATCACCTGTCGATCGACACAACCTCTAGGTGCCGATCGACTCTAGGTGTCGATCGACAGCTCTCGTGTGACCCTGTCGATCGACACACCCAAGGGCTGTCGATCGACAGGTCGTCGCAGATTCATGGGAAGTCGATCATTATCCTCTCGGATCGATTCCTCCTCTGCGTTAGCACGAAACCTGCACGCATAAACACAATCCAAACAATCCAACACAACCAATCGAACAGAAACAACACCAATCATCACAATCAATCAATTCGACCTACCACCAAACAACCCTAACGAATCCACCGGCCCAGAAGCCATGGTCACGCACTTACCTTAGATTTTCGGATATAATTTGCTGGATAATGAGGCTAGAAACAGATTCAGCTACAATCACCACGAAATTCCTCTTCAAATCGATCAAGAACGAAACCCTAATCCACAAACTATCAGGAACAAGAGAAACTCCTCTCAAAACTCTTTGTTTCTGATTTTTGGGACTTTGGTTCGCTCAAATGCGGCCAAAAACCCTTATATACGAAGCCCTAAGGTTTACCCAAACCGGCCCGGTCCAACTGAACGACTTAAATCGATCCAGAAAACCAGCCAATTCGAGCACCTGTCGATCGACATACACTAGGTGTGTCGATCGACAGCCCCTAAGAGCCCTGTCGATCGACAGACACCTCGTGTGTCGATCGACAGACACCTCGTGTGTCGATCGACAGACACCTCGTGTGTCGATCGACAGCCCCTCCATTTTATCAAAAAATGGTTTACGGGCGTCACACCAAGTACAATAAGTCTACCGCTATCACAAATAAGTCTACCAAATGTCTAATGTGAAAAAAAGTCTACCGTCACTAAGTTTAAAAATAAGTCTACCATCACTAAACCTGAATAAAAACAAATCTACCGCTTCTATCGCTAAAAATGCTTAAGTCTACCACCATTGATCCTAAAAAAAAAAGTCTACCAGTCAACGGTTGGTTTCGTTGACCGAAAATACGAAATAAGTCTACCGCTAACTATAAGTCTACCACTACTACAATAAGTCTACCACTACTAAACACAAAAGAAATCTACCACCACGATAAAAAAGTCTACCGCAAATTATAAGTCTACCGCTACTAAAATAAGTCTACCGTCACTATAAATCTACCGCTACTATGACTAAAAATCTACCACCAAAGGAAACAAATCTACCAGGCAAAATAAATCTACCATCGAACAAAAATAAATCTACCGCTGAAAATAAGTCTACGGAAATAAATCTACCACTCGAAGAATAAGTCTACCGCAAAAAATAAGTCTACCGCTACGGGATAATAAGTCTACCGCAGAGAAAATAAGTCTACCGTTCGGAAATAAGTCTACCACCAAAGGAGACAAAATAAGTCTACCTCTCAAAAATAAGTCTACCGCTCCTCAAATAAGTCTACGGACAAAAAAATAAGTCTACCAGAACTCAAATAAGTCTACCATCACATAGCGGTAGACTTATTTTTTTAGGCGGGAAATTTTCGCGCTTACGCGGCGCGTTTCATCAATGGCATTTTCGTAAATACGTTTTTTGTTATCAAAGCAAAAAGGGTAAAACGGACTCGAAAATAGCCCCAGTAATTAAAATCTAAGAAGGTTGTTTGAGTAAGGCCAAAATCTAAGAAGATTGTTCTAGTAAGTCTCCCTATGTTAAATTACAAGAAGAGAAAAATGATATATGTTTTTAATTAAAATTTTAAGAAAATACGGCTCTCTATTTTTTCTGACGTAGAAAATATGAATTTTTTTTATCTGTTTAATGTTTTTTAATAATTATTTTTTTTAAATCCTTTCTAAAATTAACAAAAAAAAACAAATTTTAAACAGTAGTAAAGGGTAAAAACGAGTTTTTATAATATTAAATCCTAAGAAAACATTATTATGTGGACATAGTCAGATTCATTTTGGGTAATTTAAGCAAATTTTTTCATATAATATATCTCAATTTTGATGGAATCGCAAATCATCCTAAACGTGATTTTATCTGACGCGTTTTAACCGAAAAGCGATCACCGACTTTCCAAATCAACTTGGAACAAAAAAGGAAAACAATTTCAATTTAATTTCAACCAGATTATCGCTAGGGCTTCTTCATCAATCTCTCTCGAGGAAGACGAAGATGGTGTGCGATAAGTGTAAGTCCTTAACAATCTCTCTTCTTTCATTTCAGATTCTCTAATCTTTAGCAATTCGAATCGAATCAATCTATTCTTTTCGATCAAACCTAATTAGCGTTGGAATAAACCTTTTGATTTTGGGTTTTAGATCGAAGCCCTGATATTGATTTGAGTTTGCAGATCTGTGAATAGTTGAAAGTATGAACCTTTATGACTAAGCTTTTTGTAATGTTTTGGTATTTAGGTGAGAAGAAGTTGTCTAAAGTGATAGTTCCAGATAAGTGGAAGGATGGTGCTCGCAATGTTACTGAAGGTGGTGGTCGTAAAATCAACGAGAACAAACTTCTCTCCAAGAAGAATAGGTATCTTTCTCAATCTTTCAATTTACACTTTTGTGTTTTTCACAATGTAGAAGTTGTTTTGGAAATAGCTGTTTAAGTTATAAGTTTGAGGATGTTTGTAGTGTCTTTGTTTTAGGTGAGTATTGGTTTTGTTTGTTGTAGTTTCTTATAAGAATCATGGAAAATAGCTGTTTAAGTTATAAGTTTGAGGATGTTTGTAGTGTCTTTGTTTTAGGTGAGTATTGGTTTTTGTTTCTTCTAAGAATCATTAGTAAATGCACAAGTTCTCATGGAAATATTTATAAGCTGAAGATGTGTGTGTTCTCTTTTTGGGGATTGAGTATTGGTTTTTGTTTCTTCTAAGAATCATTAGTAAATGCACAAGTTCTCATGGAAATATTTATAAGCTGAAGATGTGTGTGTTCTCTTTTTGGGGATTGAGTATTGGTTTGTTTCCTATAGTTTCTTTGAAGAATCATTAGTAGAATGTAGAAGTTCTCATGGAAATAGTTATAAATTTGCAAGTTTTGGGTTGTTTGTATTGTCATCTCAGAGTTGAGTATTGGTTCTGTATATTCTTCTAAGAACCATCAGTAAGTATATAGGAAGATTGAATGATTGTAAAACTCGAAAGTGTTGTGGTACTTGTTATCAAGGAACTTGTTAAAATAACCTTTAAGGACTTTAGGTACTTGGTGTTGTTGTAGTAATCTTTCTTTTTTGTTTTCTTGGCTGCTTCTGATTTTGTCTTGTGATTGCTTTATAGATGGACACCTTATGGTACAGCTACCACGAAGTGCATGATCTGCAAGCAGCAAGTGCATCAAGATGGTAAATACTGTCACACTTGTGCCTATAGCAAAGGTAATACATCTATCTAAACTAAATTTATATGTTTTACTTTTACCATTTTCTTACCTCTGGGTTGGATAGCCCCTATAAGAGATAACTAATGGAATTGG